>JAANYP010007000.1:83580-129116 GCA_020465985.1 Centrapalus pauciflorus | reverse complement strand
GAACAAATAGAATTAAACTTTCAGTGGGTTGATTGCATTAATAGACTTTAATATACACAAGATTTATTAGATTCATTACATTTTCATTCTTTTATATATACAAGTTTCATTAGTTTCATTGCATTCATAAGCTTTAATATAACACAATTCATTAGATTGATCATATTCAAAATATGTAGATAAGTTATATGTAGGACACAAAGGTCTTAATTGATGTTGATTTGTTAAATTTTTATTGGTGCTCACGGTGCTTATAACTAAATGATGCTTAAATGATCCTCAATCTATATATATATATATATATATATATATATATATATATATATATATATATATATATATATATATATATATATATATATATATATATATATATATATATATATATATAATACATACACCCACACATACATACATACCCATATATATGTGTATATTGACAGATCGACACATATATGGATCAAATGAGGACCCTACTTAAATTGAAGACGGTAAGAGCCGATAAGAGCGTCACATCATCAAAAATTAATTCATCCACTTAATGGTATTTTGGACTTTTTGCAGTGGCGGACCCAGCCACCGAGGGGACCTGTTGCACAAATTTTCATCGCGCACGGTTCAAAAATTCAAATGAGTATATTGGTCGGACCAAGCTAACAAATAAATCGTTATAATTTATGATAGAAAATATAATCTAATATTCTCTTTAGTTTGCTTATTAATTTAAAATTCGTAGTCTACCAAATGGTACCAAATGAGATCGTGCATGTTAATTATATTTGAGTTTAAGTGTGAAGGTTATGATTGTGTTTGTGATTGTGTGATGATGTTATCAGATTCGTTAAAATTATTTAATTGACTGGGCTAACAAATAAATATTTAAAATTTATAATAGAAAATATAATCTAATATTCTCTTTAGTTTGCTTAATAATTTAAAATTCGTGATCTACCAGAATGATACCAAATGAGATCGTGCATGCCAGTTATAATTGGGTTGAAGGATTCGAAGGTTATGATTGTGTGATATTATCAGATTCGTTAAAATTATTTAATTGACATTCATTACTATCACTTTCCAATAACCTCATTTTGAAACTTTACTCTATCGATAGATTTTATAAAACATACGATTAACAATTAACAATTAAAGTGTAATTAAACAAAATAAATACAAACTTTCTAGGCTCAAATATCATTGGGTTTTTGTATAATTTGAGCTAAAAATATTATTGGTTTTAATTTGGATAAAAAGATTTGGTTTTATTTGTTATATTTTTATTACTTATTTACTTATTTAGACATTAACTTTTAATTTTATGTTTCATTTGAGATATACATTTTTTAATCAAGTTGCACACTTAGTTTTTTTTTTTTTTTTTGTTTTTTTTTAATAACATAAGTTGCACAGTTAAATTTTCGCCGGTTGCACACATTAAATTTCAAAAAAATTTACACTACGAAATGAGATTATTGGGAAAGGGACCCGTTGCATGGGCTACCCCTCTCAAAAGCATAGGTCCGCCTATGACTTTTTGTAATTTAAAATTAAATTTAAAAAAAAAAGAAAATTAATTCTTCCAACTTTAACTCCAATTACGTGTAAATAACCGAAAGAAAATCAATTTTTTCTATTTTTTTTCTTACTTACCAAAATCCATTTTCTTTTTCTCTCCCCAAAAACTCGTCCAAAATTCATCCATGTCTAGCGCTCACAAACTCTCTATCCTCTCTCTTTTCCGGCATGCCCTATCCATACCATCTAGAAGCACCATCGAGAACTACCGGCGTTGAATGAACCCTCGTCGTTGTCGTTGAACGAACTCCTCACTCTTCTCTCACAGTTACAGTCAACCTCCCCCCTCTCTCTCACACACACACGCGCGCGCGCGCGCACACACACACACTCTCTCTCTCTCTCTCTCTCTCTCTCTCTCTCTCTCTCTTTGCCATCGTGACAGCGCGTCGCCATTAAGAGACCGACAACTATCACTTTGAATGTTATTGTTCAAATGAGTTTAATGTTGCGAATCAAATATGTATATTGGTTTCATTTTGTGAAGCACATATGTAGAAGAAGAAGAATGTAAATCACATGTGTAGAAGAATGTGTAGCAAACCATGGGTGAATCATCGGTGTCCAAAATTGATTGTGAATCTAAGTTTCCTTTTTGTAAACCATCGATGCAGAAGAAAGGGTCGTCATGGACCATTAGTGATTTGTTTTTGTAAACCACCAATTGGGAAACTTGGTTTCAAATCTTAGTCGGCAACGAGAGGGTATGATTTAGTATTATCAAAGGAATGGTTATCCATGAAAGATTCACGTTCAAGATTACTCAAAATCCAAGTGAGATTTAGTTGGTGAATCATGTTTGTTGCTAAGATTTTGTTCTGAAAACTAGTTCTTGAACTATGATTTATTTTAATATTAAGTTTTGTGATGAATATAGTGAAACAGAATCGTTGTTTTGAATTGGTTTGTAAACCATATTTGTGGTATAAACATTGGACCAATATGTTTGTGAACCATTGTCATTGCATACATACAAAATAAATATGATGTGAATCGTACAGTTAAATAATTTGAATGGTATATTTAATAGTTTTAAATCATTTAAATGGAATAATTATTCTTTTTATTAAAGTAAATAGTGTTCTGTTGTAGTTGTGAATCGTGCGCAAATGTCGACCATTACGCTTTGTTAAGGTTCATATGGTGATTTTATATTTTGAACGATTTGTAAACCATGGTGATGGAGTGAATCATTAGTGGTGTCGTGAACCATGGTGGTAGAGTGAATCACCAATAGTGTCGTGAACCAAGACGGTCATCGGTGGTATCCTGAACTACAACTGTGCGGCCAATCCAATGTGGTGTCGTGAACCACAACCATAAATCTGAGTTTTTTTTTTGAAATATTAAATTTAATAAACTTTGCAAAATAAAAAAAAGACGGTACAAATGGACCGAAATACCTTTTTAGTATGAATCCAGTGAGTTATATTTCTAATTTATTTACAACCAGGTTACAGATCCATGTATTACATGGATTGGTTTAGAAAATACATAAATTTTCTATTTATAATAAATTATTACACATACTTAGTTAGTTCCATCAGAATTCGGTCCATCAGACTTCAATTCATCCGAATTAGAAGTTAATCAGAGTTTCACTGTTCATCCGAATTTCTTATCATCCGAGTTCCACTGTTCATTCAAATTCCAGCTCATCCGATATCTTCAAATTTCATCCGAGTTCAGATCATCCGAACTAATGTTCATCCGGACTACTATTCATCCGAACTACTGTTCATCCGAGCTCTGTTAATCCGAATTTCAGTTTCCACTTCAAAAGATCTTCATTTTTAAATCAACACTACTCATCATGTCCCGAGAAGCACTTGTTCTAGGATCTGAGAACAGACCACCAGTTCTCTATCCCGATGAATATGAACAATGGAAGAACAGTTTCTCAAATTTCTTGGCATGCAATCCATGGGAAATCTGCTCCTTCAATCTTTAACAGAAGGACCGGTTGTCTACTACTGGGAAATACCTGCAAGGCCAGATGCCGATCCTCCAGTCCTAGCATCCAGGACAGTTCGTGAACCAAACACTGAAGCAGAGATGGATAGACAACAGGCTGATAAAAGGGCAGAATATTTTATTTATCAAGCCCTCCCTACTGAAATCCTGGTTGGAGTAGACAGTAAGATGTCTGCTATAGAGATGTGGGATGAATTAGAGGTACAAATGTTTGGGGCTGATCTCGATGCAGGCCTAAGATTGAAGAAGCCAAAGCTAAGTTTACTGAGTTTAGAGCAAAAGATGGGGAGTCTCTTCAGGGTACATTCACAAGGTTCTGTGCAGTTCTGAATGAGTTGAACAAATTGCACATCAAAAAGGATAAGGATGACATCAACATCAAATTCTTTGTTTCCCTGCCCCAGAATGGCAAGTTGCCTGCCGAGCCACAAGACGAGTTATGGACATTCCGAATGTCTTAATCAATGTAGTCTTCAAAGAACTCAAGAAATATCAAGGGGATGTGGACCAACAAAAGCAAATGGCAAAAACTTTGCTTTCTTGCTACTATCAGCCAACTCAGGCATCAAACCAGCTGACTCTTTGGCCCTACTCTCCAGCAAGACAATATCTTCTGCACTCCAACCCAACTCATCTGCTACACCTTACTATGCTCAAGGTTCATCATCATCTCAATGCAGATATGCATCACCACCGCATGAGCCATATGATGAAGAAGAGGCAACCATACAAGAATTGCCATATGGACAAATCGTTTTCAACAATGACATTTTTCTAACAAGACAAACAATCAACTTCGTTATGATACTGGCCCGCGGAGGTATTCAGACGACATAAGGGATGACAGACGTGATGATAGGAGGGATGATTGGAGGAGAGATGATAGAGATGACAGGAGATATGATGATCGGAGACACTATCTAGATGATCGTCGTTATAAAAGGCGTGACGATAGACGTGATGATCGGGAGAGATGATAGAAGAGATTACAATCGTTGGGATGATCGACATGATGAGAGACGAGACAATCGGAGGGATTATGATCGTTGAGATAATCGCAGGGACGATAGTCGTTAACCACGCTGAGCTGACAAGAGGCCGGCTGAGAGAAGAGATGATAGGCCCAGAGCTGATGAGCCTAAGGCAATTGATAACCGTCTATGCTATAAATGTGGGAAACTGGGCCACTTTGCTCGGGTTTGCAAAAATCAGTTTGAACGTGACGTTGGGTACTATGAGAGGAAGCTGGAGGCAGCGAAGAAACGATCTGATGCAATGACCCTTGTTGCTCAGGAAGATTATTAGGATGATGCTAACTCTGATGAGGAAGAGGATAGGGGTAAAAGTTGCTACATGGTTGACCGCATTGGAGTGGCTGTTTACGCAACTTCATCTGACTCAGAATCAGACACGACTATCGAGGGGGAGATAAAAGGCACATGATGTACATTCCTTTTACATTCAAGAGCATGTAGATAATTTATCTGCACAGAGTGAATGTAACTTGCACACACAAATAATTGAGCTAGAAGCTAGGTTTAATGCATAAAAAGAAAAGTGTGTCAAGGCTGAACCCAATCCTTAAAAGAAACATCTGACATATATGAAAAGAAATGGTTAAACAACCATGATGTGATAAAGAAGGTGTTAATTGAAAAGGTAGATGTTCAGGATAGGAATATGTACCTTGAATCTTGTATGGATAAACTCACTGATAAAAAGAACTCTTTAAAATCAGAAATATCTGTTCTTTCAAAACGTTTAGAGTCTGTAAGCATGGAAAACATAGACAGTTTGGAATAATACAAAATGATAGAAGAAGAAAGAATAGATTTGTACTCTCGAATAAAGACCCCAGATGATGAATTTCTAAAAAGGGGTCAAACTGAACAAACTATTCATTTAAACCAACCCAAAGAGACTATGTTTCATCATTTTAAACAAAGAATTGGTTTTAAAAAATCCTAAGTATTTGGAAAAGGTTCAGCAAGTTTTACCTCTTTTTTATGATATGAGATATATGGGTGTTGGGTTGAAGTCTTTCGTTTATCAAACATCGGAAGAAGTTTTAACCCAAGAGGATGAGAAACGAGATGAAAATAAAGAAAAAGAAATGTCTTTTAAATATGATGATCTAAACGAGAGTTATCCTTATAGAGTACCTAATCTAGAGGAGGATTTATTGTCTAGCTATTTAGAGGCTGAAATGAAAGCAAAACCAGTCAAACCAATCCCTCATCTTTACATTCCTACAAAAGCTCTTCAACATAAAATCAAAGGTTTAGAAAAGGAATTAAATACAACTCGAAAAGCTCTTCTTAACAGTGATGAAAAATAGGAAAATCAAAGTTTTCAACAAAATGTAGAATTAACCATCTACAAAGAAAAAATTTGACATGGTTTTAGAAAGTTTAATTTCTCATCTAAAAGAACCAAAAGTTTCTCAACCCACCAAAGTCCCACTCATATCATCTGAAAAAGGTAAAGCCAAAGTTGAACTTTATTCTGTCAGTTGTAAAGGTGAGTGCTCAAAATCTTCCAAAGCTGAGGTTTCAAAGAAGACTCAGAGTCAATCTAAGTCTTCCAAGAAACCCACTCACCAAGGAAAAGAAAATTTTTCAAAGTCTAAGTCTTCCATTCGTACCGACTCTCATCGTTTTGTTCCTATAGATCATGTGAGAAGAGTGCCCAAAACGACCATGCAAGATTTTTTCAGTTTTTTTGTGAAGAAGACTGTAATGGCAGATGAATTTGTTTCCAGAGATAGGTTGCATGTAATCTCAGAAAACAATGCCTGTAATGATGTATTGAATGTTGTTTCATGTTTAAAGTATTCGTTTGGTGACTTGTTTAAATTACGTCCAACTCGTTTTAGACGTCAAGTACCTTGATATGAATGCTTTTGTGCCTTATCCTGTTAAACGAATTCGGAAAAAGAAAATAAAAAATACTGCATCATCGGCCACAAAAACTGAGACTTGTACTTTGCCTAGGCCCAAACCCAAAGCAAATGTTAAACAAGTTTCAAAAAGTCCAAAACCGAAGGTATTTCATCGCCTAAGGTTCCAAAGCCTGTTAAATCCAAACATAAATGGATTCCAAAAGGCTATGCATCTAGACCACACATAACTGCTAAATGGGTTCCTAAGACTGTACATTTTCCATATACTTCTGGAACACCTAACCCAAAAGGACTCATCCTAAGATGGGTACTTAAAGTTGTGTGATTTTGATGCAGATGGTTCTAGGTTACTTCTATCAAGACCCGCACTTCATTGGTCTGGCTTATAGATATCTTAGACTAGGACCCGTTCTTCTGCTTGTCGGTTGTACTGACATGTTTGGCTTCTGTGCACTCAGCTCAAGACCCGGTCTAAAATCATCATGTTTTCTGAATATCTCGGTTTAGAACACGGTTTGCATGTTAATTTCTGATGGATTTGTTTAATACCTATAGACTTTCATTGTATGCATTTTTTTTCTTTTCAGGCAAAATCCATCTGATATATGGATTAAGGTTGCTCTAAGCATATGACTTGGAGGAGAGAGTTTTTGTCCAATATAGTAGAACAGTATTGTGGGACAGTCAAATTCAGAAGAAATAATCATGCTCATATAAAAGGATATGGGGATTTAGTCTTGAATAATCTAGTCATCAAGGATGTTGACTATGTTGAGGGGTTATCTCATAATCTGTTTAGCATAGGACAACTCTGCGATAAAGGGCTAGAGGTTACATTTAGGGCTAAGAACTGTAGTGTTAAGAGTATGGATGGAAAAGAAACTTTATCCTATTCCCGAAGCTCTAACTTTTACACCATAGACGTAGCCAAGCTGATGGTTAAGGATAACATTTGCCTACTATCAAAAGCATCTTCAAAAAACTCTTGGTTATGGCACCGTAGACTATCTCACTAGTTAAAGGACTCCCAGAACTAAGATACAAAAAGGATCATCTATGTGGAGCATGTGAGAAAGGAAAGATGAAAAGATCTTCTCACAAATCAAAACCTAAACCATCTTCAAAGAGAGTGTTGGAGTTACTTCATATGGATTTGTGTGGCCCCATGCGAACACAAAGCATAAATGGGAAGCGATACGTGTTGGTTAGTGTCGACGACTATTCGCGATATACCTGGGTTAAATTCTTGCGATCCAAGGATGAGACAGCTCAAGCGATCATAGATTTTATTAAAAGTGTCGAAACCCAACAGCAGCTGTCTGTTCAATCAATCCGATCTGACAATGGCACAGAATTCAAGAACTCGGTAGTAGAGAGCTTCCTTCGATCCAAAGGTATTCATCATCAATTTTCTGCTGCTAGAACACCTCAACAAAATGGAGTCGTGGAAAGTCGTAACCGTACCCTTGTGGAAGCTGCTCGCACAATGCTGACATACTCAAAGCTACCTCCGTTCTTGTGGGTCGAAGCCGTGTCAGCAGCTTGCTACACGCAAAATCGCTCCATAATCCATAAGCGCTTCAATAAGACTCCATACCAACTCTTTTTAAATAAAGTTCATTTTATCAAGTACTTACGTGTAGTTGGTTGCAGGTGCTACGTGCTTAACGACAAGGATAACCTCGGGAAATTCAACGAGAAGGCAGATGAAACGATCTTCATTGGAAACTCGTCCAACTCGAAGGCATATCACGAATACAACACTCGCACCAGGACAGTCAATGAGAGTGTGCATGTCACATTCGATGAAATGGCTGAATTGGCACCCGAAGTTGACCAATCAGGACCACGCATTACACCAATGCCTGGAGACTCTTCACAATCTTCTTTTTTTTTTCTCAATCTGATTTAGTTAATTTATTTGATGCGTTTTATGTAGAATTTTTTGGTTCTAGTGCTAATACTTCTAATGTATTTTCTTCTGTAGTTAACACATCCAACGATTCAACTGCACAACAAACTCCATCTGATTCACCTACCACTTTATATCCTCCACTATCCACTTCATCCACTGACACATCTCCAGCTGAACCTACTCATGAGATGCCCTCACACATAATGACAAACATTATTCCTTTAACTGATCAAGTCGAACCTGAACCGGAACCAGTGGTACCTTCATTCGAAACCATCGACAATGACTCATCATCCATCCCCACACTCACCACTGAGCTTCCATTTCATTCACCCCTTCCACACGAGACGAAATGGACACGGAGTCACCCAACCGAACAAATCATTGGTGATCTCTCTACCGGTGTCCAAACTCGAAGGGCATCTGCTAATGAATGTCTCTTTGCGTCATTCCTTAGTATGATAGAGCTTGCTCGTGTGGAGGAAGCCTTGAAAGACCCAGACTGGATTGTGGCAATGCAAGAAGAGCTCAACCAGTTTGAACAGCTCAGAGTATGTCGGTTAGTTCCCAAACCCAAAGACCGAACCATAATCGGAACAAAGTGGATTTTTAAGAACAAACGAGATGAAAACGTCATCGTGGTAAGGAGTAAAGCAAGACTTGTCACCAAAGGCTACTGACAGCAAGAAGACATAGATTATGACGAGACCTTCGCTCCAGTTGCACGGATAGAAGCAATCAGAATCTTCTTGGCGTACGCGGCACACAAAGACTTCAAAGTGTACCAGATGGACGTCAAGACAACCTTCTTGAACGGTGAACTCAACGAAGAAGTGTACATTGAACAACCACAAGGATTTGTTGATGCACCTAAACCAGACCATGTTTATGTGCTAGACAAAGCCTCTATGGTTTGAAACAAACACCTTGAGCATGGTATGACAGTCTTTCTAGCTTTCTTATCTCTGGTGGTTTCAACAAAGGTGTGGTGGACACAACATTGTTCACTTAAAAGGAAGGCCACAACATAATGCTAGTCCAAATATATGTCGACAATATTATATTTGGATCTGCTGACTGTAATTTCTGTAAGGATTTCTCATCCCTAATGGAGTCCAGGTTTGAGGTGAGTATGATGGGGGAAATGAATTTTTTCCTCGGGTTACAAGTCAAACAACTTGAAAATGGGATTTTTGTGAACCAGTCGAAATATACTCTTGACATTCTCAAGAAGTATAAGTTAGACTCTTGCACGAGTATCGCAACTCCCATGGCTTCAAACTGTAAGTTAGACACTGCCTGCCGGGAAAAGTGTCGACAATACAACTTACAGAGGAATGATTGGATCCTTACTGTATCTTACGACTAGTAGACCAGATATAATATTTTCAACATGTCTTTGTGCTCGTTTTCAGGCTAACCCAAAAGAATCACACCTAACTGCGGTAAAACGAATATTTCGTTATCTTAAGGGTACACCCGATCTTGGTCTCTGAGATCCAAAGGGAACCGATTTTGATCTTACTGCTTTTTCAGATGCTGATTTTGCAGGTTGTGGAGTTGATAGGAAAAGCACACAGGCGGAATACAGTTTTTGGGGGACAGACCGGTGAGTTGGTCTTCCAAAAAGCAGAACTGTGTTTCCACATCCACAACAGAAGCTGAGTATGTAGCAGCCGCAAGCTGTTGCTCTCAAGTGCTGTGGATGTGAACACAGTTACGTGATTATGGGTTCTCTAGAAGTGCAATTGCTATTTCTTGCAATCCCGTGCAGCACTCACGAACGAAACACATAGACATCAAATATCATTTCATTAAAGATCATGTAGAAAAGGGAACAATTGAATTGTATTTTGTAGGCACAGAATATCAACCTGCTGATATTTTTACTAAAGCTTTAGACGAACCTCATTTTCAGTTTTTAGCATCACATATCGGCATGTTGAATCCACCTTCTACTTAAATTTCAGACATTTTCTAAAATAATTCTATTTCAAACATACGTGTTTGAAATTCCTTTATTTAGAAAATATCTGTTATTTAAATTTAAAGGTTGTGTTACAAAATTAAGTTCAATATTTCCTTATCTATGTATATTTTTAATGATTAATGATTCTGAGCTTTGCTATGTGAATTGTTCATAGTTGAGTGGGACGCTGACAATATCCAGGTTTGTCTGTATTTCAATGGATAAAAAAGTTCTAGAATCTAGATCAGAAAGGATGTGTGCTAATTTGAGGGGGAGTAATTTCAGGATGTTAGCGTATATTAACTTCGTCTTTAATTTTTAATTTTATTTTAAGAAATCTTTCAGAAAAACACAAAAAGATTTTATGTTTTATCTAGCGTGTTAATTTACCAAAAAGTCAAAAAGATTTTATTTAGTTTGCGTCTTAGTATAATTTTATTTCTTAAAATAGTTTTAAAGAAAATCACAAAAAATATTTTTCTTGGTTCCTAATTTTAATTTTAATTTTCTTTATTTTTAATTTTATTTTTAATTTTACTTTTGCCTTGTCAAAATTACCAGTTTTTGTTAAAATTAAGTCTAATTTTATCTAATTAGTCTATATTTTCTTTGTCTTCATATTTCATCAGAATCAGAAGATGCAAAAAAGTTTTTTTTGGGCTCAATCTGTTATTTGATTTTTTAAGCCCATGTTGTTTTATTATTTCTTAAATACGGTTGGCCCATTTACAAAAAGTTGCGCGGATCCCCTTTGCCCCAACCTGACCCGCCTATTTAAATAGGCGGGATCCGGTTTCTTATTCCATACGCAACCATTACTTCTTTGTCTTCTCTCCCTCTCCGTCAAAACAGCTTTCACTTCCACCGCCATTTTCAAGCTCAAAAGCTCAGTTTCAAGCCGTTTTTCTTCCTTTTTCTTGCATTTTCGTGCTCATCTACCACCAAGTAATCATTTTATTGCTTTATTTTAGCTTCTAACATCTTATTTTGTGTTTTTAATTTTCGAATTTTTTAGGATTTAATATTCGGTTTTTAGCATTTTTAGGTAGTTTAATATGCTCTTTTTAACTTAGTGTAGTACAATAAAACGTTCTTTATGTGTTTTAGCATTAGGATCTGCATTTTCATGCATTTTTAAGCATTTTTAGAACTGTTCACGTTGCATGTGCATGAACTCATTAACTGCAAAAGTTGACTAAGTCTTCAACTCGGACCATCCGAAATTCGGATGAATCCTACTTAGGAAATTTTTCAGTTTTAATGTTCACATTTATGGACCCATCCGAAATTCGGATCAATAGGCTGTACATTAGAAAATTTACAAGTATATTATATGTGCCACCCAAATTTTAGTTCACTCGAAATTTGGATGTACTCATATAATATCAATTGTATGTTTTATGCATCTAAGTCCTTGTCTCGGTCCATCCGAATTCGGGTCCATCCGAATTCGGTTCTCATCCGATTTTTACCATTCATGTTTATTTTTCAACTGTTCAGCATTTTAACCTTCACCAAAATTCGGACCATCCGAATTCGTCCCCATCCATATTTCTGTTTATGAGTATTTTTCTAAGTATCATCATTCTCATCATCCGAAATTCAGTTCCCCCATCTTTAGTTTTATACTTAGTTTTTTTCATTTCATGCATCATTTCCATCCGAATTTCTATCCCACCAAAAATTCAGATCATCTCATCCGAATTTCCCATGACCCGAATTCGGACCACTCATTCATCCGAAATTCGGTCCATCCGAAATTCAACACTTTAATTTTTTTTTTTTAAATTTTCATTTTTCCATTTTTGTTTTTTTTACAAAAAATCAAAAATCACTAAAATATTTCATGTCCTATGCACCATTGATTAGAGTTAGAATAAGTGTTTGAGTGAAAATGCCTATTCTAACATTGATCTCTTAACGATCGACTTTGGACTTTATTCAGTAGAATTTACATTCTACTGATAAAAGACCCGATGCTTTAAACAGAATAGACAGTTTCAAATTCACGCTTATCACAGACTTAGTATCAATGTTTCATTCTTTCAAGTCTGATATACTAACATTGTTGCATGTTTACAGGACTCATGGATCTGCAAATCATCTTAACCCTTCCGCATTCTCCGCTACCCAATAACAACGATCAGCTGCCAGAAGAATCACTTCTTCCATCTGCTCAGTTTGTTGAGTTTGCCCCTCACAACTGACAGCTAGATCTTTCTACCCTACGCCACGAAGCCGAGGATATCACGTTTGATATTCTCAAAGGCCACCCTATATTCTACGCCCTAACCACAACCATTTCTGTACCAACCATCTACCTCCAACAGTTTTAGCATCATCTAACTTTCATATCTGATGTTGAACCTCACTTTACCACCAAAATCGACTCCGTTCCCATTAAAGTCACCCAAAAAGCAATACACCATATTCTCCGCCTACCCTCCGAAAACCACTCCGTCACCAAATACGTTTTTGCCCCCATTCCTCCTCCGATTCAAACCCTTCAAGAAATCCAGACCTTAGGATATGATGGCCAACTCACAAGGCCATCAGATTTCCGGACAAAGCATCTCCAGTCCCACTGGAGGGTCCTGTTTGACATCATCAACAAATGCTTCACTGGAAAACACTCTGGCCATGACTCGACCTCCATTCAAGTCCTTGCGATGTTTGCCGCCTTCGCCTATGATCGCCACTTTGATTATGCGGCATTCATCTTTGATGACTTAAAGATAGCAGTACTTGAAAAAGGAACCAGAAGAGGACGTAAATACATTCCATTTCAAAGGTTTCTTCAACTCATAATTCAATATGCAATGGATCAGGACGAGGAAATACATGAACGTCCCGAGGCTGACGTCAACTTCACGGCCTCCATTCAACGAATAAAGATCCCAACAGCCACTGCAAATTTTACGGTAATGGACATTCCATTATCGCTGCTTCATCAGGCCGTATAAACAAAAAGGGTAAGGGATTACATCAGGGCCATATATCCGAATGAGGCTCAGTCGGATCAGTTCGAAGGTGAGGAGCGTATGAGTGAGATTGAGGGAGTAGAGGCGGTGATTGAAATATTCTGGGTACTGGTGAGAGGGTGGTTTCTGAGGTCAGGGAGGGTGTAGAGGGTGAGCAGGAAGAGGCGGTCGACTCTGAAAGGACCGTCTCTGTCTAAATAAGGGATGATGGTGCTTAATCTGAGGGTGTTCAAAGCACTATCAGCCAGACTACCCACCATAAGACCACCTGTCCAGTGGTCGAAATAACCCCTACCATCCACTCTGTCTCCCCTCTACGGGAAACAGTTTCATTCCACGGGGAATCAGCTGATACACCATCACCCTCTTACTTGGAGAGAGGTGGTGTTGAAGCAGGTCACATGTCGCTCCCGGTGACCACCTTTACTTTGTCCACAGCTCACACCACACCCCCTCACATAACGCACAACGCCTCCGTGATGTCCATTCATGAACAAGCCGCCTTCATGGCGACTCCCCAAACTTCCGGATCTGAGCTTCCTACAGAGGAGCCAGAGATGATAGAAGGAAGACCTGGTGTTGACCAACAAATGACATCAGCATCAGGCCATCCCGAGATATCTCTCGAGATGCTAACAGCGGATTTACGTGTTGCTGGTTTTGTATCCCGGTGTTGGGAAATATTCTAAGTAGTTCAAACTGTTAGTTAGACTTCTCAGACTGTTAGTAGATTTTCTATGTAAGTACAAAGTTATGCTGTTAGTTGAAGAAGTTCGAGCTGCTAGTATAAAAGTTCATGCTGCCAGAGTAATTTCACTCAAGCTGCTCTGCTCAAGCTGCTAAGTGATTCAAGCTGCTCAACAGTTTCATAAAGAGAAAGTGCTGATATTCAGGATAAGATATTTGCACGAAGATTCCAGCATATCTACTATCAGAGAAGTCAGAGTCCTTCAAGGAAACAAATAAGAAAGCATTATAAATACATAGAATAGGTTTTTCTATTGTATCAAGTTTCTGCACATTTAAGTTTGTAATTGCTTTTTGTTTAAGTTTTCATAAGCCTCTAAGGTTGTAAAACCATAAGAACAATTTGTGTTCTTCGTCTAATCAAACAGATTAGAGGTGATTGTAATCATTCAGATCAGCAATACAAGCAATTTTGTTTATTCATTTATGTTTATCTGTTATGGATTCTGAAAGCTTTTATTAAAGTAATTAAGTGTTATTCCGCAAACTTCTTAATTAGACTTTGATTTAATACAAGATTATTGGTTTACACTCTGATCAATTCAAATCAGTTAATCTTAGGTAGTTAAGTTCAGATCCTGACAAGTGGTATCAGAGCCACAGGTCGTTCTTTGTTTTTCAAAGTCGAAAGCTTTCTTTTAAAATTTTAATCTTTTACAATGGAATTTGATACTAGCAGTAGTGGATCTGGGCAAGGACTCAAAGTGCCTATGCTTAAGCCCACTGAGTTTGAGATGTGGAAACTCAGGATTCAACAACATATTCAATTCATTGATTATGCCATATGGGAAGCTGTTGAATTTCCTCCTGCAGTTGATCCTGAACTTGATGCTGAGGGCAAACCCATCAAAACTCCTCCAAAAATTGAACTTGAAAGAAAGGCCAGAATGAATGAAGTGAAAGCTCTTACACTTCTACAAATAGCCATTCCTAATGCTTATCAACATCAGTTCAAAAAGTTTTATACTGCTCATTCTCTTTGGATTGCTTTAGAGAAAAGATTTGCTGGCAATGCCAGTACCAAGAGAAATCAAAAGGATCTTTTGAAACAGCAGTATGAGAACTTTTCTGGTGGCAAGAATGAAAACCTCACTCAAATCTTTGACAGGTTCAACAAACGGATAAGTGAATTGAAAAGTGCAAAAGTCAGCCTGGATCAAGATGAGGTCAACAGAAAGTTCCTTAGATCTCTTAGAGAAGAGTGGACAGTCTATGCTGCTTAATGGAGAACAAAAGACACTCTTGATGAAATAGAACTGGATGATCTGTACAACAGTCTGAGAGTGTTTGAAACTGAGATTGACACTAAAAAAGAAATCTTTTTCTTATAATCACAACACTGCTCTTCTGTCCTCTGAAAAATCTAATTGCAGTGATTCCTTTTCAGGTGGTGATGGTAACTCTACTGAAGCTCACTATGAGACTTTTGTTGCCAATGATGGACTGTTTGCTCTAAATGCTGAAGATCTAGAACAGATTTATCCAGATGACCTTGAAGAGATGGATCTGAAATGGCAACATGCAATGCTGACCATGAGGGCCAAAAGGTTTCTGAAAAGAACTGACAGAACCAACTTTCAAGCCAGAGCAGAGGGCAAACCAGCTTTTGATAAGTCAAAAGTTGAGTGTTTTAAATGTCACAAGCTTGGTCACTTTGCCAGAGAATGCAGATCTCAAGGTCAACAGCCATCAAGACCTTAGCAAACTAATCAGGCTTCATTATCACAAGCACTTGTCTCTCAAGAAGACAATGTGTTTGACTGGAGTGATCAGACAGAGGAAGAGTTTCAAAATCAAGCTCTAATGGCAGAAACATCAAATGTCTCCTCCACTGAACTACCATCTGAGGTAAATTCTAAACTCTGCTCTCAAACATGCAAAAATATGGTTAAAAAGTACAAAGATCATAATGAGAGCATGTGTAAAACTCTAGCTAAGATGGAAGAAAGGAGATATGAATACATGCAGGCCATAGAAGATCTTGAAAAACAGATCAATGACTATAAGGATAATGAGATTCAAATGGGACATGATAGAACATATCATGAGTGGGAGAAAAAGGAGCTAAATAAGAAAATAGAATCCCTAAATAAAAAATTAGAAGAGACTGAACAAAAGGTGTTAGGGCTAATAATAAACTAGAATATGTCAATATAGATCTAGGTAATTTCAAATTGGCAAATCAAAAGCTGGAACACCTAATGGAAGTGCAATTTAAAGACAGGGTAAAATCTCAGCTTAATCCCAAAGAAGGTATAGGCTACAGAGCTACTCCACCCCCATACAACAACAAATACATTCATCCAATGAGTGAGGTTGCTGATAGGCTTGTTAATGAACCATTAGATGAGTGTATGACCACTGTAGATCCTATCCTTGATAACAGTCCTGAATCTAAAGAAGATCAGATTCAAAATAGAGACTTGCAGTGCACAACAGTTGAGAAAGAACACAAAATAATGAGTGCACCTATAGAAATCCAAATCCCCAATAAGAAAGGAAAGGAGAAGATGAGTGTATGCAATGCTGCTCCACAGGTTTCTGTACTTTCTAACTGTAACACTGCATCTTCTTCAAAGAATAATAAAAGGGGTAAAAATGTTCCAATCTGCACATGCCAAAAGCATGGTTTCCAAAAGTTTCCCAAACAACAGCAGGTAAGGGGAAATCAGAGGAACAAGAACCAGATATTGTCCAATAAAACTGGTTCTCCAATTCAAACAGTCAAAAAATGCTTTCATTGTGGCAGGAAAAATCACTTGGCCAGGGATTGTTTTTATAAACCAGCCTTTAGCAAAACAGACTGTGATTCATCAAAAGACAAACTCTCAAAATTCAAAGGCCAAACCTCCTACTGCATCAGTTCCAAAGAAAACAATTGATCACAGGTTCTCAAAAGTTAATAAGAAACAGTCCACACACCAAAAACAAGTTTTAGCTAAACCAAAATTAAATTTTAAACAAATATGGTGTGTTAATGGTAAAAACTCAGGTGAACCTGTTGATACAAATGTTGAAACTGCCAAGTCTAAGGTTGAGACTGCTAGTGCAAACTCTCAAGCTGTTAGTACTACAGACTCAATTCAGACTGTTAGGCTCAAAGTTGGGACTGGTAATGGATCATCTGATACTGTTATTGAAAAGAATGGACAAAATACCTGGATACGTCATGTGATAACTAAGTACTCTCCACAAAATCCATCAGTGGATCTCACTAAGTATAAAAAATCAAAGACAGTGTTTAGTTACGTTAATGCACAAGGACAACCCAAAACCAACTTGGTTTGGGTTTACTCCACTACTAACTAAGCTTTTATTTGTGCAGGGAAACCACAGGTCACCTCATAAAACAAGATGGCATTTGGACAGTGGATGCTCTAGGCACATGCCAGGCAATTCTGAGTGCTTGTCAAATTTCAAAGGCTTTGAAGGAGGATTTGTTGCATTTGGAGGCAACTCCAAAGGAGGTAAGGTTACAGGTAAAGGTACTGTTAATGCAGGCAACATGATTTTCAATGATGTGTTGTATGTTGAACAGCTTAAGTATAACTTATTGAGTGTGTCTCAAATCTGTGACAAACAAAATATTGTTTTGTTTACAGATTCTGAGTGCATTGTTCTTTCAAAAGATTTTAAAATTCCTGAAAATCTTGTTTTACTAAGAACACCAAGAAAGGACAATGTATATTGTTTGGACACAGAACTTTTATCCAAATCAATTACTTTAAGCTGTTTGATATCCAAAGCATCATCAAATGAGTCTGCTCTTTGGCACAGAAGGATGTGTCACATGAATTTCAAATCTATGAATGTTTTAGTCAAAAAGAACTTGGTAAGAGGATTACCACAAAAGGAGTTCATACGTGATGATCATTGTGTAGCATGCCTTAAAGGCAAGCAACACAAAACTTCTCATAAGGCCAAAGAAGTAAATTCAATCTCTTCTGCTCTTCATCTGATTCATATGGATCTATTTGGTCCAACATCTGTTTTGAGCTTGAATAAAAGGGCTTACTGTTTAGTCATTGTTGATGATTTCACCAGATTTACTTGGGTTTACTTTCTTAGGTCTAAAGATGAAACTGCTGAGCTAGTTAAGTCATTTATTCTTAAGATAGAAAACCAATCTAACTCAAAAGTCAAGGTGATAAGATCAGACAATGGAACTGAGTTTAAAAATCATATTCTAAACAGTTTTTGTGAGTCCAAAGGTATTGCAAGACAATATAGTGCACCAAGAACACCACAGCAAAATGGTGTAGCTAAAAGAAAGAACATAACATTAATTGAGGCTGCTAGAACCATGCTAGCTGATTCAAAACTTCCAATGACCTTTTGGGCAGAAGCAGTCAATACAGCCTGTTATGTTCTAAATAGGGTTCAGATTGTTCAATCACAAGGAAAAACTCCTTATGAGTTATTCCATAATAGAATACCCTTAATAGCCTTTTTCAAGTCTTTTGGCTGTCCATGTACTATTCTTCACACTAAGACTCACTTAGGGAAGTTTGAAAGTAAGGCTGAAGAAGGTTTCTTTGTAGGATACTCAAATCAAAGCAAAGCCTATAGAGTATATAACAGTGCGTTTAAAACCATTGAAGAAAGTGCCAATATTGAATTTAATGAAAATACTGCAAATATCAAAGGCACTGGTCCTGATTGGTTGTTTGATTTAGATTCACTAACAAATTCTCTGAGCTTTGTTGAGTATACTGCAGAAGCTGATGAACACAGGATTGAAGCTGTCAATGCAAATTCTCATGCTGGTAGCACAAATGATCAAGCTGCTGGCACAAAGTTTCAAACTGCTACACATTCAAATAATTGGGATGAGTATACAATTATACCACTTTTGTCTTGTGATCCTCCAGGGGTTCTGAATGCTCAACATGATTCAAATCCAGACAATGAAGTGCAACTCCCAAGTCCTGAGAAAACAACTCCAACACAAAGGGAAACAGTCCCAGATTCAAGTCAAGCTGTTCCAGAAGTTGAAACATCAACTGGTCCTGATGGAGATGATACAAATCTTGGATCCTCTTTTCAGACAGATAAAGAGCCTACACTCAGGGTTCACAAGTATCATCCTCTCAATCAAATAATGGGTGATCCACGTACACCTGTGCAAACAAGGACAATGGTTTAAAATGAGACTGCTGCTGCTGAACCAGCAGTTCCTGAATTTAGTCTAGCTGCTTTTGAACATGCCTGTTTCATGTCTCAGCTAGAACCTAAAAAGGCATCAGAGGCTTTGAAAGATTCATCTTGGATTGAAGCAATGCAGGAAGAGCTATTACGATTCAAGATTCAGAATGTATGGACACTTGTTGATCTTCCTAAAGGAAAGAGAGCCATTGGTACAAGATGGGTGTTCAGAAACAAGAAGGATGAGAGAGGGATAGTCATCAAGAACAAAGCAAGACTAGTAGCACAGGGGTACACTCAAGAGGAAGGCATAGATTATGATGATGTATTTGCTCCAGTGGCAAGAATTGAAGCCATCAGACTGTTTTTGGCTTATGCAAGCTTCAAGGGTTTTAAAGTGTATCAAATGGATGTGAAGTCTGCTTTTCTATATGGCACAATTGAAGAGGAGGTCTATGTGTGTCAGCCTCCTGGTTTTGAGGACTACAAGTATCCAGACAGAGTCTACAAGCTAGACAAGGCTCTCTATGGACTCCATCAAGCTCCTAGAGCATGGTATGACACTCTGTCATCATACCTTCTACAGAATGGGTTCAAGAGAGGCACTCTGGACAAAACACTATTCACAAAGTCCATCAAATCTGAGATTCTGCTTGTACAAATATATGTTGATGATATCATCTTTGGCTCAACCAATGACAGTCTGTGCAAAGAATTTGAGGCTTTAATGCACAAAAAGTTTCAAATGAGTTCAATGGGAGAACTCACCTTCTTTCTAGGATTGCAGGTCAAGCAGAAGCCCACAGGCCTCTTCATAAGTCAATCAAAGTATGTTAAAGACATACTGGAAAAGTTTGGGTATCAAGATACCAAAGTTGCAAGTACTCCTATGGATCCTCACAAGCAGCTCCATACAGACAAAGATGGAATAGATGTGGACATTCATCTATACAGATCTCTTATAGGATCTCTTATGTATCTAACATCTTATAGACCTGATATTATGTTTGCTGTTTGTGTGTGTGCTAGGTTTCAACGTTCTCCAAAGGACTCCCATTTGGTTGCTGTTAAGAGAATCTTTAGATATCTAAAAGGCCAACCACATTTAGGCCTCTGGTATCCTAAAGACTCTCCTCTTGAATTAACAGCCTATTCTGACAGTGATTATGGAGGATGCAACATTGATAGAAAATCCACAACTGGTGGATGTCAATACTTGGGAACAAGATTGGTCTCTTGGCAGTGCAAAAAGCAAACAACTGTCTCCACTTCATCTACTGAAGCAGAATATGTAGCAGCTGCAAGTTGCTGCTCCCAAGTGATGTGGATTCAAAATCAACTGAGAGACTATGGTATGAATTTCCTATCCACTTCCATTTATATTGACAATTCAAGTGCAATTAGCATTGTACAAAATCCAGTGAAATTTCCCAAAACCAAGCATATAGAAATTAGATTTCATTTTATAAGGGACTGCAATGAGAAGAAATTAATCCAAGTTACCAAAATTCATACTGATGATCAGTTAGCTGATCTATTTACAAAACCATTTGATGTAGGACGATTCACCTTCCTAGTATCAAATATTGGTATGGTTAATATGGATTAATTTGTTTTTCTTTATACATATGCTTGCTTAAGGGGGAGTCACTGTTTCATTAGCAGTCGCCTAATTTTCAACTAACAGCTTGAGTACTTTCTCATGCTGCTAGTTCATTTTCTCGGACTGTTAGTTGTTTCACTTGATCTGTCAAAGTGTGCAGGGTAATCTGGTCATTTCCATAAGTGTGTGCGCGGGTTTAGATATTTTTTCAAAACCTTTAAAGGTTCCAGTTTCGTTCAATTGTAACTACCAGTTGCAAAATATCTTCCACAACCCTTCTTCGATTCTCTGAATAATTCCCACGCACATCACTGAAACCCTAAATTCTTCGATCATCAATGGAGTTCGTCAAAGAACACAACTGTTTACCCTACTCTCTAAAACACGCTGATCTTGAACCGTTCCATGAGATGATGGACTTCCTTCGAAGTTCCCATATCCATCATGCCTTTACCATCAATCCCACTATCTACATATCTCATATAGAACAGTTCTGGAAATCTGCCTCAGTCAAAACCGTTAATGGAGTCACATCCCTGATATCCAAAATTGATGGCAACACTGTTTCTATCTCTGAGGAGATCATTCGCCAACACCTGCATCTTCAAGATGCCTCAGGTATATCAGACCTTTCTCTTACTGCTTTACATAATGGTCTTCATGCCATTGGATATAGGGGTCCTGCTGAATCTTTTACTTTCTTTAAAACAAATTTTGCCCCTAAGTGGAAGTATCTTGTACATATTATTCAGCAATGTATAAGCCCAAAATGAACTGGTTGGTCGGAATTTTCATCAAACATAGCCACTGCCTTAGTGTGTTTATCAATCGGCCAACAGTTCAATTTTTCTAATATGATTTTTCAGGGTATGCTAAGGCATCATGCCCTAAAACACGGGAAGTTTTTTATGTATGCTAGATTTTTGGCTGAAATTATTGCAAGAACTTGCAGTAATTTCAATATACATAAAAGGATTCATGTTTCCCATAGGCACTTTTTACTTCAATAAAACGTCTTCTAAAACAAAGTGCCAATGTTTTGACAGTTGATGTCCCATTGCCTTCTGCAATGTTGGGCATCATTCCAAGAAACATAGGAGAGGGTCCTGAGCAGGCTCAGCCAAACATTACTGCTTCACCCCCAGGACCCCAACCCACTCCTCATGATACTCAAATGCCTTCTGTTCCTATTGTTAAGCCCACATCCCCAATCATACTATACAAAAGGAAAAGAGGTCCAGGAGCTCCTTCCTCCTCAGTCCTCATACAAGAGCCAAATAACCCTGTGCAGGAGGACACTTCTGCACTGAATATACAAAGGGCACCCATTGAGGACACTCCCAACCTCAATCAGGAGGTGGACATCTCAACAGAGATTGTCCATATGGGTTCTATGGCTGACACTACTGTTGCTTCTGCACAAGAGGCACAGGACAGTGCCAACATCAATAAGACCACACCCATGGCAACAGAAGGTGTGCAAGCACCATCTGGAAGTCCCCAGTACCAAGAACAGAGGGGCCTAGAGGTTTCTACTTCTGGTATTCATGGCAGTGATAGATCACAAGCACCACATTCGTTTGCTGATCTTGAGGCTAGTCTGCAACTAATGTTATTGACGGATCCTAAGCTGCAACTTGTTGTAGCAATGTTGGAATATCATCAGTCCATCATTGCTGCATAGGGGGCACAAATAATTGCACTCAGACAAGCAGAAGCAGCTCAGAACCAAAGAATGGATTATCTCCATAAAGGGTTTACCCTCTGTGGAAATAAGATCATCAAATTAGAGCAGCTGATTCGAACCCAATTGGCAAAGGTTGTAGGTCCTCCTGACCAAACCAATGCTTCCAAAAAGGGGGAGAATCAGGAGATCCCTCAATCAGTCCAAGCAGCTCCAACAGTTCAAGACTCTAGGCTAGCAGTCCCAACAGCTTCTCAAGCTGTTAGCCTAGAAACTCAAGCTGCTTCTACAAGAGAAACTGGAGTTGTTATAAGAGAAGGAATTCAGGCTCCCATCAGTTCAGTCCAAGCTACATCTTCTGCTACCAAATATAAGGGCAAGGGTATTCTCATTGAGTCTCCAAAGCACAAATTTTCTACTAGAGAAGCCCGGAATGCCTTTGATGCTGAAATTGCCAGAAAGATAGCAGAAGAACAAGATCAGGCATTAGACCAGCAAACCCATGCCCCAATGCAAGATGATGAAACCTTAGGTGATTACCTAAGAGGGTTTGTGGTCAAGCAAGGTGAAAGGAAGAGGAAAATGCCAACAGGGCATTCAAAGGCTGAGCATAGAAGATTTTTGATTAATTTTGCCTTTTCAGCTGGCATCCCAAAGAAGATGGCTCAGTCCATGAGCACAGAAAGGCTGCAAGACATCCATGACAAAGAAATGGAGAAACGTAAAGTATCCAAAGTCTCCCAATAAGTCCAAAGTTCACAAGATCCAGCTCAAGCTGGTATAAGTGATGTTCAAGCTGCTGTCAGTGATCCTGCTCCTTCTGTTCAAGCTGCTGCTCCTATTCCTCAATCAGATACAATCTCACAAGCAAAGCTTGATCAGGTTAAAAGGGTTCTGTTTGAGCATCAGCTGCAAAAGGTAATGGAGATTGAAAAGACCCTCGACCAGCATGATTTCTCAAAACCTCTTATTACTTACTGGTATGCTAAGTCAATGGATAACATTGACTTAAGATATCATTTTGTAGTAAGAAGAGAAACTGGTCGTGAGGAAGAATATAAAAGTATGATGCATATGGTCCAAGGGATGACCAGAGATGAGCTCACAAGAATGTATCATGTTGGGTCTGCAACTCAAGTTAGATCTTCTCTCCCACAAGTAAAGCAAGCCATTAAAGATTTGAAGAGCATTTTTGATCCTGAATCAATAAGGAAAGATATAGAAGATTCCAAGGAGATGAAGATTGCACAAGTTGATCTGTTTGTCAAATCAAAGACATACAGAATCAGGTTTGCAAATGGATCCGGTATGTTCTTCAATTTTGAATTTTATGATCTTTCAAAGGCTATGCTACTTCAGATGAGATCAGTGAGAATATATTGTGATAGAGAAGATCTGAAGAAAGAATTTTTGAAGGCAGTTAATCAGAAACTTGCATAGTTGTAAGTTTTTGAAAGCCTTGGTTTGTAAATAACAGTTTACATGTTTTATTTCCTTATTTGTATAGAACTTAAAGTCTTATGTAAAGAATTTAAGTTAGGGGGAGATTGTTGGGAAATATTCTAAGTAGTTCAAACTGTTAGTTAGACTTCTCAGACTGTTAGTAGAATTTCTATGTAAGTACAAAGTTCATGCTGTTAGTTGACGAAGTTTGAGCTGCTAGTATAAAAGTTCATGCTGCCAGAGTAATTTCACTCAAGCTGCTCTGCTCAAGCTGCTAAGTGATTCAAGCTGCTCAACAGTTTCATAAACAGAAAGTGCTGATATTCAGGAAAAGACATTTACACGAAGATTCTAGCATAACTACTATCAGAGAAGTCAGAGTCCTTCAAGGAAACAAATCAGAAAGCATTATAAATACATAGAATAGGTTTTTCTATTGTATCAAGTTTATGTACATTTAAGTTTGTAATTGCTTTTTGTTTAAGTTTTCATAAGCCTCTAAGGTTGTAAAACCCTAAGAACAATTTGTGTTCTTCGTCTAATCAAACAGATTAGAGGTGATTGTAATCATTCAGATCACCAATACAAGCAATTTTGTTTATTCATTTATGTTTATCTGTTATGGATTCTGAAAGCTTTTATTAAAGTAATTAAGTGTTATTCCGCAAACTTCTTAATTAGACTTTGATTTAATACAAGATTATTGGTTTACACTCTGATCAATTCAAATCAGTTAATCTTAGGTAGTTAAGTTCAGATCCTGACACCCGCGCTGACCTGGACACCTATAAGGCAGCTTCCGAGGAGCGACACACCACCCTGTTCTCTTTTCTCAAGGGTAAGGGTGCTGCATCTGAGGAACAACCACCTGGTACCCACTCAGTCCAATCTCAGATATCTGATCTCTCTGTAAAGATGGACAACCTCACTCGCCTTATCCTTCAAGTCCAGGAGCAGCTGAATGGCCGAATAGACCGCTTGGAATCAGCGGTCATTGAGTTTTGCCGTCCTCAGGCTGAATCCCTCAAAAGAAATCATGACGATCAGGACGACCCTGATTGCCATGAGGGGGAGAAACGCCAAAGGGTTCAGTCTGAGGGTGAGATGTTAAATGTAGGGGGAGCAGAAGCGGAGGGAACCAATCAACAAGGGGTTGGGAAAAACGAGTTCAGAGGCTTAGGAAATGGTGGAAGATGACCCTATTTTTGAAGGCCCTGCACCGTTAGATCCACTTTCAGCCATGGTGGAATATGATCCCATTTTTGAAAAAGTTGAGGTCATATTGGTGTCTGATACAAACTCCAATACTGACCAAGACTATCCTTCGATAATCCCCATGTCTGAACCTGAGTCTCCCCAGAAATCATCATCATCTTTTGAATTCATAAATTCCCCACCCCGTGTGCCTCAACAAGAAATCATATCTTCCATCCAAGCTACCTCCCATACTCCCAAAGACACCCCACCAGTCCAAATTTCCCCCACAGTCCAAGAAATCCTAACAACCCAATCAACCCCTCCAGCCCAAACTGCCGAGTCTTCAGGTCCAAGAACCGTGGACTACTTTGATAATAGGCCTGAAGTAATTGATATACACGATCTAGAATAGGTTCGACGGTATTCAAAGAGTGAGGTGCAATCTTTGTCAGAAGAGTTAAAAGAAGAGTTAAGGCAGGACCGGAGGGGTCGGATTTTGAAATTACTTGAAGCTCCTCCGTAGAGCTAGAAGAACCTCCGGTCGAAGGTTTGAAAGATTTTTTGAGAAAATTCCCCACTGAGGAATTTCAGAGTCCCTATCTTGAAGAAAGATTCAAGATGGTGTTCAGAAAGAAACCCGGGTCATACAACAGACGTTTGTTAATGGTTTTGTCTGACGCATCAGAGCTGAACAAGCGGAATACAACCAAATGATGCTCAAAGACAAAAGGCCAAAGGAAGAATACTGGTCAAAATCAAAGATTGTGAAGATTAACAATATCCATATATACAAAAGAGCTCGAGTCTTCACTCCTGCATTTGAAGTACTCCGAGAAGATGGATCAGTACAGTTTTACATGAAAATGACCTGGATTTTGTGAACATAGACGACATTGAGTTTTTACACAACAAACTGAAGAACAGGATCAAGAAACGATTAACTCATGTCACTGCGGTTGTCCCCCTTACTAAAAGCATGAATCGTCGTTCCATCATTATGTGCTTAAAAGATTTCCAAATGGCGATAGAGAGCTATATGGTTAAAGTTGGTCTAAAAGCCCCAGAACAAGATATTTTTCTCCTAGACCACTATCCAGCGTACAAAGTTTTGATGAGGGGATAGCAGGGAAGTATTTTTCTGAACAAGAAGGGACAGAAAAGGTACATGTGCATTGAAGACTTGCCTTGCTATTCAGATGGTACAATCAGATTGGTCAGAGCCGAGCTCAACAACCGACTACAAGAAGACGATGCTCAGCCAATCTCTGAACTCAAAAGAAAACCAAAAGAAATACAAGACATGCTCTGCGGCATCGAACTTCTAAATGACAGGCTACATCTTAGGCAAGTGACTCGACGATTCGAAGTCGTCCTTGGCCTCAGGGAACATGTAGAGGAATCCTGTCATCGTCCACAATGATAGAAAATGGGGAGATTGTTAGATATTAAATTTCGATCTTGTGAAATTTATTTTGTAGTAATTAATTAGTTTATTTCCATGTAATTTATTTCTTGTCTTTCCTTTGGAATTCTCTTAAAGTTGAATTAAATGATGTAAGGGAAACCCCACCTAGGGTTTCCCACACACACAAATCTCAATTCAGAAATTATAGCTGCCGCTTTTTCACTCTGACATTGTTCTTACAATATTCATTACAATCATTGAGTCTGATCATTGTTTTTGTATTGAATATTGCTGAAATCATATGCACGAGTGCTGATTATCACTGGGAATACATTACAACATTCTTAACACAACAATTGTAATTTCGACATTTCGCAATGAATTTTAACATTTTAATTTAATAATGGTTATTAGGAATAATAATGTCTGATCTTTTTATTTTAGACAACAATTATATTAATATGTTTAATAACATAATTTATAATTTATTTATTGAGCAAAAAAGAAACTGAACATAATAAATTTAATTATTTATTTAATGTGCTAAATTAGGAAAAAAAGGTAAAAAATAAAAAATGTTGTTCATTAAGAAAATGACATATGACATAAAATGTTCTATTTTAATTATTACAGATGGATTAATGCAATCATTTATTTTGGGTTAACTATATGTTAAATATAATTATTATTGATATCGCCATTTTTGTATATATTTATCAGGCGATATCTGTTTTGATTTACACCTTAATATTGCTTATAGTACTCTTTTTGAGCAAATTTTGGTATTTAGTTGGAATTTTGTTCTTTGGAGCAGGTTTTTGTGAAAATTGCCCAAAGTAGTTGTTCTGGAAATTGCGCGGCGCGGTAATAGCAGCAGAAAACCCATTCTAAAGCTAGGGGTGTGCAAAAAAACCAAAAACCAAATCAAAACCGAAAAAAAACCAAATAACCGGAACCAAAAAACCAAACCGTTTAGATTTTGGATTGGTTTGGACTTTGAATTTTCAAAAACCAAAAATTTCGGTTTGGTTTCGGTCTAGATGTAAAAAAAACCGAAAAATAACCAAACCGAACCGAGGTATTATAATCTTAAATTTGTAAATATTCTTACTCATTACACTTCTTAATTTAAGTTTTTATTGAAAGTTTCAACTTTTCAATGTCTAAATTTGATATGAGGCTAAAACTTACTTTGAATATTATGATGATAATAATCATTGTTGTTATTGTTTTGAATGATACGATTATTTAATGTTTAAATCTTGTTTGTGAAATAATACATAAAGTATTATATACTTTGATTTTATGTATGTGTGTGTGTGTGTGTGTTGTTTTTGGTTTTGAAAAGAAAGACTTGAAATTGAAAACCATGAAAACCGAAAAACCGAATCCAAACCGAAATAAAAACTGATAAACCGAACCGTTTAAAATTCAAACCGAACGGTTTCTTGAATATAAAAACCAAAGTTTCGGTTTGGATCTTGGTTTTTGCCAAAAACTGATCCATGCTCACCCCTACCTGAAGTTGTCACTCAAAATGCGGCGCGGCCTCTAGAAGCGCGGCGCGTAAATGGCCTCCAGCAACTTGCAACTTTTAAATTAATTCCCATGGAGGTGCAATAGGAAGTCTCCATTTCAATAGCGCGGCGCGCTCTAACAAAAGCGCGGTGCGTAAATGGCCCAGTATAAAATTTCAGAAACTCGATTTTTTAAAAGAGATTTCGAAAAAGGGTTCTTGCTGTGGCGATTTTATGCGATAAGAAGTGATTTTCTGCTCGATTTTTGAAGGGTTATCATCCATTTCAACCATCTAACACCAATTTCATCAATAGGGGAGTGATTTCATCTTCATTTTGTCTTGATTTTGAGTTGTAATTCAATGTTCATGGCACAAAGGTGTGCTAGCGGTACATCAAGCTTTTTGGCGCCGTTGCCGGGGACAAACGGTGTTTGTCGCAAAACTTGAAGATTATTTGTTAGAGATCCTTTAGGGGATTTATTCCCTAAAGTTATTTTATTGTTTACTTATTACATTTATTCAATTTTCCTTGTTCGGGTTTACACGAACCTTTTTGTTTTTGTTGATTGTGTATGAGCAGGAACCTAAATTCGGAATTGGTTGAAGCTTTATCCGATCCGGAGCGCCTCCTTCGAAGAAGAAACAAAAGCAAGAAAGGAAACGTGGAGTCAAGTCAAGGAGAACCATCAACACCAGTTGTTCCACCGCCCATTAACACTGTAAATCTTGAACATTCCGAGCCCAAGACCGAAGAAAAATTGTGGTAGAGATGGCAAACCACCCACCACCACCGGATAGACGTACTATGAGGGACCGGTCGAGGCCTACGAATGTTGGAACAACTTCACCAATAATTAGACCGGGAGCTCAAGGGGCCAATTGCGAAATAAAGACTCAACATCTTCAATGCTTGAGCCAAATGTGCCATTTTGAGGGATTTGACTCCGATGATCCCAATGAGCATCTTACTCGCTTTCTAGACATATATGATATCATCAAGAGTGAGAAACCCCGGTTGAATCTATAAATCTACGCCTTTTCCCATATACTCTTCGTGGGAGGGCTAGAGATTGGTTTAATTCATTCACTATTGAATCAATTACTACGTGGGAGGAGCTTGTTGATATAGTTCTTATGCGTTATTTCCCACCTTCAAAGAGTGAACGAATTATAACCGAAATTTTTAATTTTGAACAGGAACTTGGAGAGTCGATGCATAAAGCTTGGGAGAGATACAAGGCACTTCTCAGAATAATGCCCACACCATGGCCTTGATGCATACACCCAATCGAAGAGATTCTATGTAGGCAAAACTGTCAGGATCTAAAACTGAATAACCAAGATTAACTGATTTGAAATTTATCAGAGTATAAATCAATAATCTTGCTTTGAATCAAAGTTTAATTAAGAAGTTTGCGGAATAACACTTAATTATTTTAACAAAAACTTTCAGAACCAATGAAGCATAAAACATAAGAAGTAATCAAGACTGTTTGTATTGCTGAATTCAATGATTACAATCACCTCTAATCTGTTTGATTAGACGAAGAACACAGACTGTTCTTAGGGTTTTACAACCTTAGAGGCTTAAGAAAACTTAATCAACAAAGCAATTACAGACTCAAAATATGTAGAAAACTTCTATTAACTTCTATACAATATTCTGTCTATTTATATTGCTTTTTGGACTTGTTTCCTTGAAGGACTATGACTTCTCTGATAGTAGATATGCTAGAATCTTCGTGTAGATATCTTTCCTGAAAATCAGCACTTTCTGTTTATGAAACTGTTGAGCAGCTTGAATCTCTTGACAGCATGAACTGAGCAGCTTGAGTTGTTTTGCTCTGGCAGCTTGAACTTTTACACTGGCAGCTCGAGTTTCTTCAACTAGCAGCATGAACTTTGTATTTACATGAAAAATCTACTAACAGTCTGAGAAGTCTAACTAACAGCTTGAGCATACTTAAACTATTTCCCAACAATCTCCCCCTAACTTAAATTCTTTACACAAGACTTTAAGTTCTATACAAAAATGGAAATGAATAAGTAAACTGTTATTTACAAACCAAGGCTTTCAAAAACTTACAACTGTGCAAGTTTCTGATCTACAGCCTTCAAAAATTCTTTCTTCATCTCATCTTTATCACAAGATACCCTAACAGATTTTATCTGAAGTAGCATATCTTTTGGTAAATCATAAAATTCGAGATTGAAGAATATACCAGGTCCATCTGAAAATTTGATTCTGTGTGTCCTTGACTTGACAAACAGATCAACTTGCTTGACCTTCTTCCCCTTCTTCACAGCATCCTCTATTTCTTTCCTTGCAGATTCAGGGTCAACAATTGATTTTAGATCTTTAATTACTTGCTTCACTTGTGGTAGAGCAGATCTAACTTGTGATACAGACCCAATGTTGTGCATTCTGATAAGCTCATCTCTGGTCAACTTCTGAACCATCTGCCAAAATGTATCATATTCTTCTTCTGGTCCAGACTCTCTTCTTATCACAAACTTAATTCTCAAGTCACGGTCATCCAGTGACTTAGCAAACCAGTAGTTGATTTGAGGCTTTGTAAAATCATGCTGATCAATCAGCTTCTCTATCTCCATAGCCTTTTGTAGTTGTTGCTCAAAGAGTACCCTTTTAACTGATGAAGGAATAGAGACAACTGCTTGATCAGAGGGAGCAGGTGCACTGGCACCAGCTTCAGCTTGGACTGATTGGGATAGTTGAGCTTCTGGAGAGACTTTTGTTCTCTTTCTTTTGTCCATCTCCTTGTCATGAATCTCTTGCAGCCTTTCAGTTGTCATGGACTGAGCCATTTTCTTTGGAATTCCAGCTGCAAATGCAAAATTTATCAAAAATCTTCTGTGCTCAGCTTTAGTGTGCCCTGTTGGCATCTTTCTTTTCCTTTCTCCTTGCTTGGCCACAAACCCCTGTAGGTAATCACCTAAGGTCTCATCATCATCCATTGGGGTTTGGGCTTGCTGATCTAATTCTTTGTCCTGTTCTTCTGCTATTCTTTTGGCAACTTCAGCATCAAAGGCAATCTGGGCTTCTTTGGAGGAGAATTTGTGCTTTGGAGATTCAATAAGAATGCCCTTGCCCTTGTCTTTTGCAGCAGAAGATGTTGCTTGGACTGTACTCGATGGAGCTTGAATTCCTTCTCTGATCACAACTCCAGTGACTTTTGAAGGAGCAGCTTGAGTTTCTAGGCTAACAGCTTGAGAAGCTGTTGGGACTGCTAGCCTAGAAACTGGGACTGTTGGTGCTACTTGGACTGTTGTGGTTGTTGGAGCTGCTTGGACTGATTTAGGAACCTCCTGATTCTCCCCCTTTTTGGAAGCATTGGTTTGGTCAGGAGGACCTACAACCTTTGCCCCTTGGGTTTGAATCAAACGCTCTAATTGAATGAGCTTATTTCCACAAAGGGTAAACCCCTTATGAAGATAATCCATCCTCTGATTTTGAGCCATTTCTGATTGCTTTAGAGCCATTATTTGTGCACCCTGTGCAGCAATGATGGACATTTGGTATTCCAACATAGCTACAACAGGTTTCAGCTTGGGATCCGTCAAAAGCATGAGTTGCAGACTAGTCTCAAGATCAGAAAACACCTGTGGTGCTTGTGATCTATCACCGACATTAATACCAGAAGTAGAAACCTCTGGGCCCCTCTGTTCTTGGTTCTGGGGACTTCCAGCTTGTGTTTGTACACTTGCTGTTGCCATGGGCGTGGTCTTAGCTATGTTGGCACTTTCCTGTGCCTCTTGTGCAGAGACATCAGTAGTCCCAGCCACAGAACCCATATGAACCATCTCTGAAGAGATGTTCACCTCCTGAGTGAGGATGGGAGTTTCCTCTAGTGGTTCCCTTTGCATATGCTGTGCAGGAGTATCCTCCTGCACAGGGATATATGGCTCTTGCTTACGGGAGGAGGAGGAAGGAGCTCCTGGTCCCCTTTTTCTTTTGTATATATTTCTGAGTGGGCGTGTTGGCTGTACAAAAGGATCAGTGGGAGTTTGTGTATCATGAGGAGTGGGTTGGGGTCTTGGGGGTGTAGCAGTGATGTTAGGCTGAGCCTGCTCAAGACCCTCTCCTCTGTTTCCTGAAATGATGTTCATCATTGCAGAGGGCAATGGAACATTTACACTGACAAAATTGGCACTTGGCTTTATCAGCCTTTTGATAGAAGATAGTGAGTGCCTATGGGAAATATGTATCCTCTTATGTAAATGAGAAGTAGTGCAGGTGTGTGCAATGATTTCTGCCAAAAATCTTGGATACATTAAAAACTTCCCATTCTTTAGGGAATGATGCCTTAACATCCCCTGAAAAATCATGTTTGAAAAATTGAACCGTTGGCCTGTTGAAAAGCACACTAAGGCAGTGGCAATGTTAGAAGAAAATTCTGACCAACCAGTTCTTTTGGGGCTCATACACTGCTGAATAATATGTACAAGAAATTTCCATTTAGGAGAAAAATGGGCTTTTAAGAAAGTAAAAGAATCAGCAGGGCCCCTATAACCAATGTTTTGAAGACCAAAATGTAAAGCTTGAAGGGATAGGTCTGTTATACCTGAGGCATCTTGAAGATGCAAATGGTGCCGAATGGATTCCTCAGTGATGGTGATGGGAGTGCCATCAATTTTGGATAGAAGGGTAGGAATACCATTGATGGTTTGAAAAGTGGCACGGTTCCAGAACTGTTCAATATGCGATATGTATATGGTGGGATTGATATTGAGGGCATGGTTGATATGGGAGTGTCTTAGGAAATCCATCATATCATGGAACGGCTGAAGTTCAGAGTGTTTGAGCGAGTATGGAAGGCAGTTGTGTTCTTTGACAAACTCCATGGATGATCAAACGATGGTTTAGGGTTTGAAAGAAGAATGTGTGATTCGTTCAGAGAGAAAGTAGAAGGCCGTGGAAGAAAAATATGTAACTGGTAGTTACAACTGAACGAAACTGGGACCTTTAAAGGTTTCGAAAAGGTTGGGTCCCGCGCACACATTTGAAAAATTACTCAATTACCCTGCACACTTTGACAGATCAAGTGAAAATAACTAGCAGTCCGAGAAAATGAACTAGCAGCATGAGAAAATACTCATGCTGTTAGTGTAAAATTGTGCAACTTTTCAATGGAACAGTGTCTCCCCCTTAAATTAGCATACTGAGTCGATAATAATGAAAACCAATTAATCCATGTTTACCATACCAATATTTGATATTAGGAAAGTGAACCTTCCCACATCAAAAGGTTTTGTAAATAGATCAGCTAGCTGATCATCTGTATGTATTTTGGTAACTTGGATTAACTTCTTTTCATTACAATCTCTGATGAAGTGAAATCTGATTTCTATATGCTTGGTTTTTGGGAATTTCACTGGGTTTTGCACAATGCTAATTGCACTTGAATTGTCAATATAAATAGGAGTGGATAAGAAATTCATACCATAGTCTCTTAGCTGATTTTGAATCCACATTACCTGGGAGCAGCAGCTTGCAGCTGCTACGTATTCTGCTTCAGTGGATGATGTGGAGACAGTTGTTTGCTTTTTGCATTGCCAAGAGACCAGTCTTGCTCCTAAGTATTGACATCCACCAGTTGTGGATTTCCTGTCAATGTTGCAACCACCATAGTCACTGTCAGAATAAGCAGTTAGTTCAAAAGGAGAGTCTTTGGGATACCATAGGCCTAAATGTGGTTGGCCTTTAAGGTATCTGAAGATTCTCTTAACAGCAACCAAGTGAGAATCCTTTGGAGAGCATTGAAACCTAGCACACACACAGACAGCAAACATTATATCAGGTCTTGAAGATGTTAGATACATGAGAGATCCTATAAGGGATCTGTATAGATGAATATCCACATCTATGCCATCTTTGTCTGTATGGAGCTGTTTATGAGGATCCATTGGAGTGCTTGCAACCTTTGTGTCTTGATAGCCAAACTTTTCCAATATGTCTTTGACATACTTTGATTGACTTATGAATAGACCAGTAGGCTTCTGTTTAACCTGCAGCCCTAGAAAGAATGTGAGTTCCCCCATTGAACTCATTTGAAACTTTTTGTGCATTAGGGCCTCAAAATCTTTGCACAACCTATCATTAGTTGAGCCAAAGATGATGTCATCAACATAGATTTGGACAAGAAGAATCTCAGCTTTGATGGATTTAGTGAAAAGTGTTTTGTCCAGAGTGCCTCTCTTGAATCCATTCTGTAGAAGATATGATGACAGTGTGTCATACCATGCTCTGGGGGCTTGGTGAAGACCATAGAGAGCTTTGTCTAGCTTGTACACCCTGTCTGGATACTTGTAGTCTTCAAAACCAGGAGGTTGACACACATACACTTCCTCTTCAATTGTCCCATACAGGAAAGCAGACTTAACATCCATTTGATACACTTTAAAGCCTTTGAAACTTGCATATGCTAGAAACAGTCTGATGGCTTCAATTCTTGCTACTGGAGCAAAGACATCATCATAATCTATTCCTTCTTCTTGAGTGTACCCTTGTGCTACTAGTCTTGCTTTGTTCTTGATGACTATCCCTCTCTCATCCTTCTTGTTTCTGAACACCCATCTTGTACCTATTGCTCTCTTACCTTTAGGAAGATCCACCAGAGTCCATACATTCTGAATTTTGAACTGTAAAAGCTCTTCTTGCATAGCTTCAATCCAGGATGAATCTTTTAATGCTTCTGATGCCTTTTTAGGTTCTAGTTGAGACATGAAACAGGCATGTTCAAAAGCAGCTAGACTGAATTCAGGAACTGCTTGTTCAGCAGCAGCAGTCTCATTGTGAACCATCTTCCTTGTTTGAACATGAGTGCTTGGATCACCCAGTATTTGATTGAAAGGGTGATACTTATGAACTCTTAGTGTGGCCTCTCTCTCTGTTTGAAAGGAAGTTCCAAGGTTGGTATCATCTCCATCAGAACCAGTGAATGGTTCAGTTTCTGAAACAACTTGACTTGAATCTGGGACTGTTTCCTGTTGTGTTGGAGCTGTTCTTTCAGAACTTTGGAGTGGCACTTCAGTGTCTGGATTTGTATCATTCAGGACCCCTGGAGGATCACAAGACAGAAGTGGTAGAGTGGTGAAATCATCCCAACTTGTTGAATCTGCAGCAGTCTGAGACTTTGTGCCAACAGCATGAGAAATTGTATTGGCAGCATGAGAATTTGTGTTAGCAGCTTCAACCCTGTATGCATCAGCTTCTGCAGTATACTCAACAAAGCTCAGAGAATTTGTTAGTGAATCTAAATCAAACAACCAATCAGGACCAGTGCCTTTGATATTAGCAGTATTTTCATTAAATTCAACATTGGCACTTTCTTCAATTGTTTTAGACACACTGTTGTATACTCTATAGGCTTTGCTTTGAATTGAGTATCCTACAAAGAATCCTTCTTCAGCCTTACTCTCAAACTTCCCTAAGTGAGTCTTAGTGTGAAGGATAGTACATGGGCATCCAAAAGGCTTGAAGAAAGCTATTAGGGGACTTCTGTTATGGAATAACTCATAGGGAGTTTTTCCTTGAGATTGGACAACTTGAACCCTATTTAGAACATAACAGGCTGTATTAACAGCTTCTGCCCAGAAAGTCATTGGCAGATTTGAATCAGCTAGCATTGTTCTAGCAGCCTCAATTAATGTTCTTTTCTTTCTTTCAGCTACACCATTTTGCTATGGTGTTCTTGGTGCACTATATTGTCTAGCAATGCCTTTGGACTCACAGAAACTGTTTAGAATTTGATTTTTAAATTCAGTTCCATTGTCTGATCTTATCACCTTAACTTTGGAATTGGATTGGTTTTCTATCTTAAGAACAAAAGACTTAACTAGCTCAGCAGTTTCATCTTTGGACCTAAGAAAGTAAACCCAAGTAAATCTAGTGAAATCATCAAAAATGACTAAACAGTATGCCCTTTTATTCAAACTCAAAACAGATGTTGGACCAAATAGATCCATATGTAACAACTGAAGAACAGATGAGATTGAATTTACTTCTTTGGCCTTATGAGAAGTTTTGTGTTGCTTACCTTTAAGACATGCTACACAATGATCATCACAAATGAACTCCTTTTGTGGTAATCCTCTTACCAGATTCTTTTTAACTAAATCATTCATGGACTTGAAGTTCATGTGACACATCCTTCTATGCCAAAGAGCAGACTCATTTGATGATGCTTTGGATATTAAACAGCTTAAAGTATTTGATTTAGTCAAGAGAGCTGTGTCCAGGCAGTAAACATTGTCCTTTCTTGGTGTTCTAAGTAAAACAAGATTTTCAGGAATTTTGAAATCCTTTGAAAGAACAATGCACTCAGAATCTGTGAACAGAACAATGTTTTGTTTGTCACAGATTTGAGAGACACTCAATAAATTGTACTTAAGCTGTTCAACATACAGAACATCATGGAATGTCATGTTGCCTGCATTAACAGTACCTTTACCTGTAACCTTACCTCCTTTTGAGTTGCCTCCAAATGCAACAAAACCTCCATCAAAACCTTTGAAATTTGACAAGCATTCAGAATTGCCTGTCATGTGCCTAGAGCATCCACTGTCCAGATGCCATCTTGTTCTATGAGGAGACCTGTGGTTGCCCTGCACAAATAACAGCTTAGTTAGTAGTGGAGTAAACCCAAACCAAATTGGTTTTGGGTTGGCCTTGTACATTGACATAACTAAAAACTGTTTTTGACTTCTTGTATTTGGTGAGATCTACTGATGGAGTCTTTGGAGAGTATTTAGTGATAATATGAGGTATCCAATTATTTTGATCATCTTTTCTTCTGACAGTCTCAGATGATTCACTAGCAGCTCCAGTTTGATGCCCAGCAGCTGGAGCTGTGTTTGTAGTGCTAACAGTTTCTATTTTTGCACTAACAGCATCAGATTTTGACTTAGCAGTCTGATCTTTTGCATTAGCAGTTTGAGCAACAGATTTGTCCTTGACACACCATATTTGTTTAAAACTTGATTTAGGCTTTGCCAAAACTTGTTTTTGATGTGTGGACTGTTTTTTATTAACTTTTGAGAATCTGTGATCAACTGTTCTCTTTGGAGCTGCTGTGGAAGGTTTCACTTTTGAGTGCTTTGCCTGTTTAGGATTTGATTTTGTGTGATGCACAGTCTGTTTTGCAACAGCTGGTTTGTAAAAACAATCCTTGGCTAAGTGATTCTTCCTTCCACAGTGAAAGCATCTTTTGACAGTTTGAATTGGAACACCAGACTTTTCTGTCAATTTCTGGTTCTTGTTTCTCTGGTTTCCTCTTACCTGCTGTTGTTTAGGAAACTTTTGAACACCATGCTTTTGGCATGTGCAGATAGAAACAGTTTTACCTCTTTTAGTTCCTTTTGATGAAGATGCAGTGTTACAGTTAGAATGTACAGAAACTTGTGGAGTAGCATTGCATACACTCATCTTCTCTTTTCCTTTCTTACTGGGAACTTGGACTTCTATGGGTGCACTCTTTGTGTCACAGTCTCTATTTTGACTCTTATCTTCTTTTAATTCAGGACTGTTATCAAGGATAGGATCTACAATAGTCATAGACTCATCTAGTGGTTCATTGACAAGTCTATCAGCAACTTCACTCATTGGATGAATGTACTTGTTATTATATGGAGGTGGAGTAGCTCTGTATCCTATTCCTTCTTTGGGATTGACCTGAGATTTGACTCTATCTTTGAATTGAACTTCCATTAGGTGTTCTAGCTTTTGATTTGCTAACTTGAAGTTACCTAGATCTATGTTAACAGATTCCAGTTTCTCATTAGCCTCTAACACCTTCTGTTCAGTTTCTTCTACCTTTTTATTCAGAGATTCTATTTTCTTATTGAGTTCCTTTTTCTCCCATTCATGATAGTTTCTATCATACCCCATTTGAATCTCATTATCCTTATAATCATTGATATGTTTTTCCAGATCTTCTATGGCTTGCATATATTCATATCTCCTTTCTTCCATCTTAGCTAGAGTTTTGCACATGCTCTCATTATGATCTCTGTACTTTTTAACCATATTTTTGCATGATTGAGAGCAGAGTTTAGAATTTACCTCAGATGGTAGTTCAGTGGAGGAGACATTTGATGTTTCTGCCATAAGTGCTTGATTTTGAAATTCTTCCTCTGTCTGATCACTCCAGTCAAACACATTGTCTTCTTGAGAGACAAGTGCTGTTGATGAGGACGCTTGGATGGGCTGTGAAGTCCTTGATGGCTGTTGACCTTGAGATCTACATTCTCTGGCAAAGTGACCAAGCTTATGGCATTTATAGCATTCCACTTTTGATTTATCAAAAGATGGTTTGCCTTCTGTCTTGGCTTGAAAGTTGGCCCTACCAGTTCTTTTCAGAAATCTTTTGGCTCTCATGGTCAGCATTGCATGTTGCCACTTTAAATCCATCTCTTCAAGATCATCTGGATGAATTTGTTCCAAGTCTTCAACATTTAGAGCAAATAATCCATCATTGGCAACAAAAGCCTCATAATGAGTTTCAGCAGAATTGCCATCACCACCTGAAAAATAATCACAGTTATTAGATTTTTCAGAAGACAAAAGAGAAGTGTTGTGATTATAAGAATAGGATTTCTTTTTAGCATCAATCTCAGTCTCAAACACTCTTAGACTGTTATACAGATCATCCAATTCTATCTCATCAAGAGTGTCTTTTGTTCTCCACTGTGCAGCATAGACTGTCCATTCTTCTCCAAGAGATCTGAGAAACTTTCTGTTGACTTCATCTTGATCCAGATTGACCTTTGCACTTTCCAGTTCACTTATCAGTTTGTTGAACCTGTCAAAGATTTGAGTGAGGTTTTCATTCTTGCCACCAGAAAAGTTTTCATACTGCTGTTTCAAGAGGTCTTTTTGATTTCTCTTGGTACTGGCATTACCAGCAAACCTCTTCTCTAAGGCATTCCAAAGAGAGTGAGCAGTATAAAACTTTTTGAACTGATGTTGATAAGCATTAGGAATGGCTATTTGTAATAGTGTGAGTGCTTTCACTTCATTCATTCTAGCCTTCCTTTCAAGTTCAGTTTCTGGAGGAGTTTTGACTGGTTTTCCCTCAGCATCAAGTTCTGGATCAACTACAGGAGGGAATTCAACAGCTTCCCATATGGCATAATCAATGAATTGAATATGCTGTTGAATCCTGAGTTTCCACATCTCAAACTCAGTGGGCTTGAGCATAGGCACTTTGAGTCCTTGCCCAGATCCACTGCTGCTATTTTCAAATTCCATTGTAAAAGATTAAAAATTTGAAAGAAAGTTTTCGACTTTGAAAAACAAAGAACGACCTGTGGCTCTGATACCACTTGTCAGGATCTAAAACTGAATAACCAAGATTAACTGATTTGAAATTTATCAGAGTATAAATCAATAATCTTGCTTTGAATCAAAGTTTAATTAAGAAGTTTGCGGAATAACACTTAATTATTTTAACAAAAACTTTCAGAACCAATGAAGCATAAAACATAAGAAGTAATCAAGACTGTTTGTATTGCTGAATTCAATGATTACAATCACCTCTAATCTGTTTGATTAGACGAAGAACACAGACTGTTCTTAGGGTTTTACAACCTTAGAGGCTTAAGAAAACTTAATCAACAAAGCAATTACAGACTCAAAATATGTAGAAAACTTCTATTAACTTCTATACAATATTCTGTCTATTTATATTGCTTTTTGGACTTGTTTCCTTGAAGGACTATGACTTCTCTGATAGTAGATATGCTAGAATCTTCGTGTAGATATCTTTCAGCACTTTCTGTTTATGAAACTGTTGAGCAGCTTGAATCTCTTGACAGCATGAACTGAGCAGCTTGAGTTGTTTTGCTCTGGCAGCTTGAACTTTTACACTGGCAGCTCGAGTTTCTTCAACTAGCAGCATGAACTTTGTATTTACATGAAAAATCTACTAACAGTCTGAGAAGTCTAACTAACAGCTTTAGCATACTTAAACTATTTCCCAACAAAAACAAATGCTACTCAAGAACTTGTAGATCTCAAGTGTGGAGGAAGTGTAAAAGATATTCCACCCAGAGAAGCAATAGAGAAAATTGAAAAAGCGGCCACTAGTGCACATGAATAGAGTTCTTCGGGAAGACGTCGACCACAAATACATTCAACCCGAAGAGATGATGAAGTTGAATCTTTAAGGGATGAGATTTCAAAGATGGGGAAACAACTTGCAAATATGCAAAATCCTTCTACCCCAAGGCAAACATGTACACTTTGTGATGGCCCACATACGACTCCAAATTGTCCAAGTTGGATGAAGCTTCTCACTAGACAATCAACCGCTAAAGCCATCCAAGAAGTATGCTAATTATGTGGTGGTCCTCACACGGCCAAAGAATGCAATGATAATTATGTAGATGAACCGGTAAATTATTTGACATGGTTTCAGAAAGTTTAAATTCATTTAAAATAGCCAAAAGTTCCTCATCCTATCAGAACCCCACTCATCTCATCTGAAAAAGGTAAAGCCAAAGTTGAAATTTCTTCTGTCAGTTTTAAAGGTGAGTGCTCAAAAACTTTCAAAGCTAAGGTTTCCAAAAAGACTCAGAGTCAATCTAAGTCTTCCAAGAAACCCACTCACCAAGAAAAAGAAAATTTTTCAAAGTCTAAGTCTTCCATTCGTACTGACTCTCATCGTTTTGTTCCTACAGATCATGTGAGGAGAGTGCCCAAAACGACCATTCAAGACTTTTCCAGTTTTTTTGTGAAGAAGGTTGTAATGCCAGTTGAATTTGTTTCTAGAGATAGGTTGCATGTAATCTCTGAAAACAATAAGTGTAATGATGTACTGAATTCTAGTTCTTGTTTAAAGTATTTGTTTGGTGACTTGTTTAAATTATGTCCAACTCTTTTTAGACGTCAAGTACTTGAAATGAATGCTTTTGTGCCTTGTCCTGCTAAAAGAATTAGGAAAAAGAAAATAAAAAATACTGCATCATCGGCCTCCACAAAAACTGAGACTTGTACTTTGGCTAGGCCCAAAACCAAAGCAAATGTTAAACAAGTTTCCAAAATTCCAAAACCAAAGGTCATTTCATCACCTAAGGTTCCAAATCCTGTTAAATCCAAACATAAGTGGATTCCAAAAGGCTCTGCATTCAGTCCACACATAACTGCTAAATGGGTTTCTAAGACTGTACACGTGCCATATTCTCCTGGAACACCTAACCAAATAGGACCCATCCTAAGATGGGTACCCAAATTTGTGTGATCTTATTGCCAATGGTTCTTGGTTACTTCAGATCAAGACCCGGTCTTCACTGAATTGGCTTCTAGTTATCATAGACTAGGACCCGTTTTTCTGCTTGTCGGTTGTGCTTAAACTGACATGTTTGGCTTCTATGCACTCAGCTCAGGACCCGGTCTAAAATCATCATGTTTTCTGAACATCTCGGTTCAGAACACGGTTAGCATGTTAATTAACGATGGATTTGTCTAATGGCTATAGATATTAATTGTATACATTCTTCTTTTCAGGAAAAATCCATCTGGTATATGGATTCGGGTTGCTCTAAGCATATGACTGGGAGGAGAAAGTTGTTGTCCAACATAGTAGAACAGTACTGTGGGACAGTCAAATTCGGGAACAATAATCATGCTCGATAAAAGGATACGAGGATTTAGTCTTGAATAATCTGGTCATCAAGGATGTTGACTATGTTGAGGGGTTATCTCATACTCTGTTTAGCATAGGATAACTCTATGATAAAGGGCTAGAGGTTACATTTAGGGCTAAGAACTGTAGTATTAAGAGTATGGATGGAAAAGAAATATTATCGGGTTCCCGTAGCTCTAGCCTTTACACCATCGATGTAGCTAAGCTTATGGTTAAGGATAGCATCTGTCTCCTATCAAAAGCCTCTTCAAAAGACTCTTGGTTAGGGCATCGTAGGCTATCTCACTTAAACTATGAAAATATTAACAAGCTGGCCTCGAAACAACTAGTGAAAGGACTCCCAAAATTGAGATACTCAAAGGATCATCTTTGTGGAGCATGTGAAAAAGGAAAAATGAAAAGATTATCTCACAAGACAAAACCTGAACCATCTTCTAAGAGAGTGTTGGAGTTACTTCATATGGATTTATGCGGTCCCATGCGAAAACAAAGCATAAATCGGAAGTGATTCGTGTTGGTTATCGTCGACGACTATTCGTGAAATACCTGGGTAGAATTCTTGCGATCCAAGGATGAGACAGCTCAAGAGATCATAGATTTTATTAAGAGGGTCGAAACCCAACAGCAGCTGTCTGTTCAATCAATCCGATCTGACAACGACACAGAGAACACAATAGTAGAGAGCTTCCTTCGATCCAAAGGTATTCATTATCAGTTTTCTGCTGCTAGAACACCTCAATAAAATGGAGTCGTGGAAAGGCATAACCGTAACCTTGTGGAAGCAGCTCGAACAATGCTGACTTATTCAAAGCTACCTCCATTCTTGTGGGCCGAAGCAGTATCAACAGCTTGCTACACGCGTAATCGCTCCATAATCCATAAGCGCTTCAATAAAACTTCATACCAACTCTTTCTGAATAAAGTTCCTTTTATCAAGTACTTACATGTATTTGGTTGTAGGTGCTACGTGCTTAACGACAAGGACAACCTCGGGAAATTCAACGAGAAGGTGGATAAAGCGATCTTCGTTGGATATTCATCCAACTCGAAGGCATATCACGCATACAACACTCGCACCAGAATAGTCAATGAGAGTGTGCATGTCACATTCTATGAAATGGATGAACTGGCACCCGAAGTTGACCAATCAGGACCACACATTACACCAATGTCCAGAGACTCTTCTCAATCTACTACTTTTTCTCATACTGATTTAGTTAATTTATTTGATCCGTCTTATGTAGAATTTTTTGGTTCTAGTTCTAATACTTCTAATGTTTCTTCTTCTATAGTTATCACATCCAACGATTTAACTGTGCAACAAACTCTATCTGATTCGCCTACCACTCTATATCCTCCTCCATCCACTTCATCCACTGACACATCTCAAGTTGAATCTACTCATGAAATGCCCTCACACATAATGCCAAACATTATTCTTGTATCTGATCAAGCTGAACTCGAACTGGAACCAGTCGTATCTTCATTCGAAACCATCGACCATGACTCATCATCCATTCGCACACTCACCACTGAGGTTCCATCTCGTTCACCCCTTCCACATGATACAAAATGGACCTGGAGTCACCCAACCGAAAAAATCATTGGTGATCTCTCTACCGGTGTCCAAACTCGAAGGGCATCTGCTAATGAATGTCTCTTTGCGTCATTCCTTAGTATAATAGAGCCTGCTCGTGTGGATGAAGTCTTGAAAGACCCAGACTGGATTGTGGCAATATAAGAAGAGCTCAACCAGTTTGTACAGCTCAGAGTATGGCGGTTAGTTCCCAAACCAAAAGACCGAACCATAATCGGAACAAAGTGGATTTTTAAGAACAAACGAGATGAAAACGGCATTGTGGTAAGGAATAAAGCAAGACTTGTTGCCAAAGGCTACCGACATCGGGATGGCATAGATTATGACGAGACCTTCGCTCCAGTTGCACGGATAGAAGCGTCAGAATCTTCTTGGCGTACGCGGCACACAAAGATTTCAAAGTGTACCAGATGGACGTCAGGACAGCCTTCTTGAACGATGAACCCAACGAAGAGGTGTACGTTGAACAACCATAAGGATTTGTTTATGCACATAAACCTTACCATGTTTATGTGCTAGACAAAGCCCTTTATGGTTTGAAACAAGCACCTCGAGCATGGTATGACAGTCTTTCCAATTTTCTTATCTCTACTGGTTTCAACAAAGGTGTGGTGGACACAACATTGTTCACAAAAAAGAAGGCCAACACATAATGCTTGTCCATATATATGTCGACGATATTATATTTGGATCTACTGACAGTAATTTCTGTAAGGATTTCTCATCCCTAGTGGAGTCCAGGTTCGAGATGAGTATGATGGGGGAAATGAATTTCTTCCATGGATTACAAGTCAAACAACTTGAAAATGGGATTTTTGTGAACCAGTCAAAATATACTCTTGACATTCTCAAGAAGTATAAGTTAGACTCATGCACGAGCATCGCAACTCCCATGACTTCAAACTGTAAGTTAGACACTGATCCTGCCGGGAAAAGTGTCGACAATTCAACTTACAGAGGAATGATTGGATCCTTACTATATCTTACGGCTAGTAGACTAGATATAATGTTTTCAACATGTCTTTGTGCTCGTTTTCAGGCCGACCCAAAAGAATCATACCTAACTGCGGTAAAACACGTTTTTTGTTATCTTAAGGGTACACCCGATCTTGGTCTCCTGGTATCCAAAGGGAACCAACTTTGATCTTACTGCTTTTTCAGATGCTGATTTTGCAGGTTGTAGAGTTGATAGGAAAAGCACATCAGGCGGAATACAGTTTTTGGGAGACAGACCGGCTAGTTGGTCCTCTAAAAAGCAGAACTGTGTTTCAACATCCACAACAGAAGCTGAGTATGTAGCAGCCGCAAGTTGTTGCTCTCAAGTGCTGTGGATGAGAACACATTTACGTGATTATGGGTTCTCGCTGACCAATATCGCAATCTACTGTGATTCTAGAAGTGCGATTGCTATTTCTTGCAATCCCGTGCAGCACTCACGAACAAAAAATATTGACATCATGTATCATTTTATTAAAGATCAAGTAAAAAGGAATAATTGAATTGTATTTTGTAGGCATCGAATATCAACTTGCTGATATTTTTACTAAAGCTTTAGACGAACCTCATTTTTAGTTTTTAGTATCTCATATCGGCATGTTGAATCCACCTTCTACTAAATTTCAGACACTTTCTAAAATAATTCTATTTCAACCATACGTGTTTGAAATTCCTCTATTTTAGAAAATACCTGTTATTTATATTTAAAGGTTGTGTCACAAATTTAAATTCAATTTTTTTTTTATCTATGTACATCTTTAATGATTAATGATCTTGAAATTTGCTATGTGAATTGTTCATAATTGAGTAGGACGCTAATAAATCCAGGCTTATCTGTATCTCAAAGGTTTAAAAGGTTCGAGAGTATAGAATGAAAAGGATTTGTGTTTAATTGAGGGAGAGTATTTTTCAGGATGTTAGTTTATGTATTCTTCGTTTTCTAAATTTCCTAAAATTTTAAGTGTTAGGTTGTTTAATTTTTTAATTTTAGTTTTTATGTAATCTTTCAGAAAAACACAAAAAGATTTTACTTTTAATTTTTCAAAAAAAAAAATCACAAATAAATTTTTATTCTATTTTATGTTAAGTTTAGTTATTAAATTAAGTTTAGCTAGTTTATTTATGTCTAAATTTGCTTTCAAAGAAAAATCCAAAAACATTTCTTTTGGGCTCAATCTTTTGTTTTATTTTATTTTTAGCCTTTAATTCATTTTTTTTTG
>JAANYP010007000.1:0-82318 GCA_020465985.1 Centrapalus pauciflorus | reverse complement strand
GTGACGCCACGAGAAGACTCTGTGATAGAGGATACATCAGTACAGAATGGGAATTAGAGGATTTAACTGAGCTATTAGTGGATGTTTAACCGAGTTAGAGATTTTGAGAGGATTGTCATGCTTAAGAGTCAAAGTGAAGAGTGTTAGTAATGATTGTGACATTGAGATTCAAATGCGAATTTGACAGAGTTGTTGAGACATTATATCGAGATTTGAGTCAACTTTTCGGGGAGTTAACATGAGAGGTGTGTATTTGCGAATGAGTTGCGATAGATTCCGGGGATGGAATCTTTTTAAGAGGAGGATTTGTAACATCCTTTTGGAGTAAATTGCGTGGAATTTTTTTAGTGGATGTTTAATAATTATTATTATGTGGATCCATATAGCCCGAGTAGTGATTATACGTGTCGGGTTATGAGTTACGTGTCTCCGGGTAATTAATTTAGTGGGTAATTATATATTTGAGATCGTGGCTTTCATTGGGTCCTATGATATAATTTGTGAAAAGTGATATCCGGGTTCGGAATTATCGGGTTCGGGGCTTGTCTAAATAAAGGAATGGATATATATGTATGCTTGTGGCCTTATCCCTTATCTCCTTTCATTCTTCTTATCCCAAAACCTAGAGAAAACCAACAAGGGTGTGAGTGTGTGCGTTTGTGTGGAAGCTCCACTAGAAGGAAGCCAAGTTGAAATTGAGTGCAGGAATTTGTGTTGTCATCTTCTTCTTGTGCTTGAAGTGGTTGAGGTAAGGATTATGAGTTTTGGTGGCTAAATCATGAGACATGTATGTGTTAATGTAGGATTTGCTTCTAAGCTAGTATGGGTCGAATTCAGTGGATTCATATGTATTTTTCCCTGCTGAAATTAAGTGTGGAGGGGTTAAAACCCCTTGGTTCGGCCATGGTATCGAAGAGCAAAGCCTGGGAACAGGTTCCTGGTCGCGGTGCCACGCGCAGGGGGCCGCGGCGCGAAGCGCAGAGCTTAGGCGCGGCGCGACTGCAGGGGGCGCGGCGCGTAAATCAGGCTGCTAGAGAAATGTGTGGCTGGCCATTATATGGGAATTGAGATGTTATTGGTCGAGTCCTTCGGGATATTGTTGAATGATTTAGTTGGGATTTGAGTCTCGTGGGGGTTTCGTAAAAGAGTTTCGGGGATTGGTTATCCCGTTCGGGAAATGTGTTTCGGGTTTAGTTAATGTGATAATTGTGTGTTGTTGGATGAATTATTCGGTTTATGAGACTCGTGTTAATATGTAAGATCCGTGGTGTTACAGGTTCGGCCGACCGCGTTCCGACCAGCGATAGAGTTCGGTTTTCGATTGCTTTCGGATATTGGTGAGTACTCGAGTTCCTTACAAAAACGCGCTAGTCTTTTATGAGTCAGCATGTGTTGTGATTGTGTATGTGAGACAGAGATACGGCGTAGGTTGAATTTCTCTACCCTATACTGCTATATGTGTTTGAATTGCAGGTGTCCGCGATTGTGATCGCGCAGGCTGACTGTCCCTAACCAGTCATGAGATATGGACTATATTACAGTAGTGATATTGCCAGGTCGCTCCTGTGCCTATTGTGAGCTAACCGCTGCTGTGTGCGGCCTGTTAGCTGTGGGAACGACGTCCCCTTTTGAGCAGAGATATGTGTTGTGCATCGGTTGCACCTCTGTGTTGAGATATTATTGTATTGTGCATCGAGTTGCACCTATGTGTTGAGATATTACTGTGTGTGCATGTTATATGTGTTATCGTGCCAGAGTCTAACCCTCGAGCACTCACGAGCTTCCGAGCTTACTATTCGGTCTACCATGTTCAGGGTATCAGGAAAGAGATCGGTAGCTGGGTCTACTGAACGGGAATTGCGGATAATCGAGGACAGTGTATCTGCCTTGCTAGGGATTATGTTAGTGTGGCTGTGTTAGCATCTTTTGGGGATGTTGTAATCTAGTGGATTATGTGTTAATGACAATTATGTGAAAGTTTAAATTATCAGTGTTCGAGTTATCCTATGACATGTGTTTATGGAGTATTGAGATGTTGCCACTTGTGTATTGCATTGACGTGGTATTTCTGAGCTCGGGGGGGTGTTACAATTATATTCATCAATTTAAATAGATTCTAACAGGGACCACTACAACAATTGGTGTTAGAGCCTTTGAGTTGGATTTCAACTGATTTGTTCCAGATCTGAGACCTTTTTCAAGTTTTTGTTGTTGTTCCTCTTGAAAAACCCACGGGTTCTTCTCTAAATCCTCTCTAATCTATTGTTTTCAAGAATTTTACTCCTTTATACTCATTGTTTAACATCATTGTATGAATTTCGAGCTCTCCTGTTCAGTTTTTACTTGATTTAAGTGTTTATTTTGTCTGAAATCAAGGCTGGGTTGTTCTTCTAAAAACCGTCTGTTTTTTGCTTGATAAATCGTAGATTTAGGTGTTCTTTTGGTTACATGTTTCTTAAAAAACTGGTTTCTAAAATGAAACCGAGCACTCAGGTACCATTTTTAGGCGTTAAAACTCACTTTTTATTAAAATATGGGTTTGTGTTCATAATAGGGTACTGTTTTATTGAAAAATATCGAGTCTAAGTGTAATCTCGGGTCTCAACTTCGGGCCCTACTTCGGGTCATCTATCTTTGGTTCAAAGCAAACTTGGTTCCTCAACCGAACTTCAGGTCTCTAGTTACCCGAACTTCGAGTCTCTTGTTTTTATATAACTTAACATTTTTTTAAACAAATCTCGGGTCATCATCCAAACATCGGGTTCCACCACCCGAAGTACAACTCAACCAAATTTCGTTCCTTCCCGATCTTCTGTTCCCCTAAACATCTTTCTGTCTCAAAAGACTTCGGTCATCTTCAACCGAACTTCGGTCCTCATCAACCGAACTTCGGTCCTTCCAGCTGTTTTGCAGTTTCCACTTCAAAGATCACTCTTTTAACAAAGCACTCAGCATCCACGTTCACCATGTTAAGAGAAGCTCTTATACTGGGGTCAGATAACAGACCAGTATTTCTCTTCCTCGATGAGTATGATCAATGACAAAGCGGTTCCTCAAATTTATAAGCATGCAAACAATGGATCATCTCATGATCCGGTCTATCACTAAGGGACCAAGTATTTTCTACTTTAGCAGTTTCATCTGTTGTTCCTCCCATTCCAGTAGCAAAGGAAGTCTGAGTCCTCAAGATGAGAAAGGAAGAGAGAGACAGGAAGCCGAACACAAGGCAGAATATCTACTATATCAGTCCCTTCCCACTGATATATTTGTAAGTGTTGACAGTAATATTGTCAGCAAAAGATATGTGGGATGAATTATAAATACAAATGCTTGGGGCCGATCTGAAAGACAGGGCCAAGATTGAGGAAGCCGAGGCAAAGTTTTATGTGTTCAGGGCCAAAGATGAAGAATCCCTACAGGGTACCTTCACCTGATCTGCACTGTCCTGAACGAACTGAACAATCTCCACATCAACGAATATCTTCTCTGGCTCTTGAATGGGGCATTGTATGTAGGGCAACAAAAAATGCTCTGGAAATCAGTGAGGTTTCCATAAGTGTGTTGTATAAAGAACTAAAGAAATACCAGGGAGACATAGATGCTCACAAACAGATGTCTAACACTCTGGCCTCTCTGTTGCTAAATGTGGACCAAATTTCAAAAAACCAACGCTCCCTGGCATTACTATTGAATAAAACACATGTACCTGAGCCACTACCAACCCCATCTCCTACACCCTATAACAAACAAGTTGGTTCCTCCTCGCAATACCCATAAGTCATACCCTAGATACCAGAACCCTTGGATGCAGAAGAAGCTGATATACACGAACAAATGGTCTTGCTATCGAATCACCTTCCACAAAAGCGATTCTATCAGAACAAGACCAACAATCAGCTCCGATATGATACTAGCCCAAGGAGGTATACTGATGAGAGGAGAGTTGAAAGGAGAGAGGAGAGAGATTATAGGAGAAGAGAAGACTGGAGGAGAGATGAGAGGGATGAAAGACAGTATGGTGATAGGAGAGACGAGAAGAGAGACTATCGAGATGATCGCCGTTATGAAAGGCGTGACGATAGAAGAGATGATGACAGGTGGGAGACTCACCAACGTGAGGACAGCCGAAACTCCTGCCGAGCTGAAAAGAGGCCGAAACACAGAGATGACCGACCAACGACTGATAAGCCCAACACGCCTGACGACCGTGGGTGCTACAAATGCGGAAAACCCAATCACTTTGCTCGGGAATGCAAGAATCAGTTCAAGCGTGACTTGGGCTACTATAAACGAAAGGTAGTGGTCTTGAAGAAGAGAGCTGATGTTATGGCTCTTGTAGCCCAGGAAGATTACTGGGTTGATGAAGAGTTTAATGATGAGGAAGACAGGGTTCGGAACTGCTACATGGCAAAGAGAATTGGGTCCGCAGATTGTGCTACCCCTCCGACACCGAACAGACATGATTCGGTTTCGGAGGGAGTAGTCCAGTAGACACAAATTCTGCGGCCCAATTCTCTTTGCCATGTGTCGCAGTTCCGAAACCCTGTCTCTATATTAAACTCTTCACAACCCATTTAATCTTCCTGGGCTACAAGAGCCATAAACATCGATCTCTTCTTCAAGACCACTCTTTCGTTTTAGTATCCCAAGTCACGCTTGAAACTGATTCTTGCATTTCCCGAGCAAAGTGATTGGGTTTCAGCCTTGTAGCACCCTACGGTCGTCAGTCGTGTTGGGCTTATCCGTCGTTGGTCGGTCATCCTCCGTTTTGCCTCTTTTCAGGCTGGCAGGCGTTTCGGCTTGTCCTCACGTTGGTGAGTCTCCCCACCCTGTCATCATCTCTTCTATCGTCACGCCCTTTCATAACGGCGATCATCTCTATAGTCTCTCTTCTCGTCTCTCCATCACCATACTGTCTTCATCCCTTCTCATCTCCTCCTCCCGTCTTCTCTTCTCCTCTATCTCTCTCTCTCTCCTTTCAACTCTCCTCTCATTTAGTATACCTCCTTGGGCTAGTATCATATGGAGCTGATTGTTGGTCTTGCTTCTGATAGAATCGCTTTTGTGAAGGTGATTCGATAGCAAGACCATTGTTCGTGTATATTCAGCTTTCTGCATCCAAGGTTTCTGTGTATCTGGGTATGCCTTATGGGTATTGCGAGGAGGAACCACCCTTGTCCGTTAGAGGGTGTAGGAGCTTGGGTTTGGTAGTGGCCAGGTGGGTGGTACATGTGTTTTATTCAATAGTAATGCCTGGGGGAGCGTTGGTTTTTGAAATTTGGTCCACCATTAGCAACAGAGAGGCCAGAGTGTTAGAACATCTGTTTGTGCGCCTCTATGTCTCCCTGGTATTTCTTTAGTTCTTTATAACAACACACTTATGGAAAAAACCTCACTGATTTCCCGAGCATTTTTTGTTGCCCTACCTACCATGCACCATTCAAGAGCCAGAGGAAGATATTCGTGATGTTGGAGACAGAGCTAACGCCTACAGCTTCAGGACAGTGCCGCTCAGGTGAAGGTACCTGAGGGATTCTTCATCTTTGGCCCTGCACACATCACACTTTGGCCTCGGCTTCCTCCATCTTGGCCCTGTCTTTCGATCGGCCCCAAGATTTGTATTTATATTCATCCCACCTATCTTTTGCTGACAATATTACTGTAACACTTACAATATATCAGTGGGAAGGGACTGATATAGTAGATATCTGCCTTGTGTCGGCTTCCGTCTCTTCTCTCCTTTCTCATTCTTGCGGACTCAGACTTCCTTTGCTACTGGAATGGGAGGAACAACAGATGAAACTGCTAAAGTAGAAAGAAACTTACTTGTCCCTTAGTGATAGACGGATCATGAGATGATCCATGTTTGCATGTACTTATAAATTTTGATGGGGAACCGCTTTGTCCTTGCTCATACTCTCGAGGACGGAAATACGGTCTGTTATATGACCCAGTATAAGGCTTCTCTTACCATGGTGAACGTGGCTTGCTGAGGTGCTTTGTTATAAACGCGTGATCTTTGGAAGGGAAACATGCAACACCGCTGGAAGGACCGAAGTCGGTTGAGAGGACGACGTTCGGTTGAAGAGACGAAGTTTTTGATACAGAAAGATGTTTAGGGGAACAGAAGATCGGGATAGAACGAATTTGGTTGTGAGTTGTACTTTCGTGTGGTGGAAACCCGATGTTTGGCTGATGACCCGAGATTTGTTTAACAAAAATTGTTAAGTTATATACAAACAGCGACTCGAATTCGGGTAACAGAGACCTGAAGTTCGGTTGCGGAACCAGTTTGTTTGAAACCCAAAGATAGAGGACCCGAAGTTTTAGGGCCCGAAGTTGAGACCCGAGTTACAACTTAGGACTCGATATTTTTCAATAAAACCGTACCCTATTATGAACACAAACCCATTCTTTAATAAAGTGAGTTTTAACGCCTAAAATGGTACCTGAGTGCTCGGTTTCATTTTAGAAACCAGTTTTTTTAAGAAACATGTACCCAAAAGCACACCTAAATCTACGATTTATCAAGCAAAAAACAGACGGTTTTTAGAAGAAACAAACCAGCCTGATTCAGACAAAATAAACACTTAAATCAAGTAAAAACTGAACAGGAGAGCTCGAAATTCATACAATGATGTTAAACAATGAGTATAAAGGAGTAAAATTCTTGAAAACAATAGATTAGAGAGGATTTAGAGAAGAACCCGTGGGTTTTTCAAGAGGAACAACAACAAAAACTTGAAAAAGGTCTCAGATCTGGAACAAATCAGTTGAAATCCAACTCAAAGGCTCTAACACCAATTGTTGTAGTGGTCCCTGTTAGAATCTATTTAAATTGATGAATATAATTGTAACACCCTCCCCGAGCTCAGAAATACCACGTCAATGCAATACACAAGTGGCAACATCTCAATACTCCATTAAACACATGTCATAGGATAACTCGAAATCACTGATAATTTAAACTTTCACATAATTGTCATTAACACATAATCCACTAGATTACAACATCCCCAAAAGATGCTAACACAGCCAACACTAACATAATCCCTAGCAAGGCAGATACACTGTCCTCGATTATCCGCAATTCCCTGTTCAGTAGACCCAGCTACCGATCTCTTTCCTGATACCCTGAACATGGTAGACTCGAATACGTAAGCTCGGAAGCTCGTGAGTGCTCGAGGGTTAGACTCTGCACGATAACACATATAACATGCACAACACAGTAATATCTCAACACATATGTGCAACTCGATGCACAATACAATAATATCTCAACACATAGGTGCAACTCGATGCACAACACATATCTCTGCTCAAAAGGGGACGTCGTTCCCCAGCTAACAGGCCGCACACAGCAGCGGTTAGCTCACAATAGGCACAGGAGCGACCTGGCAATATCACTACTGTATATATAGTCTCATATCTCATGACTGGTTAGGGACAGTCAGCCTGCGCGATCACATATCGCGGACACCTGCAATTCAAACACATATAGCACGTATAGGGTAGAGAAATTCATACCTACGCCGTATCTCTGTCTCACATACACAATCACAACACATGCTGACTCATAAAAGACTACGCGCGTTTTTGTAAGGAACTCGAGTACTCACCAATATCCGAAAGCAATCGAAACCCGAACTCTATCGCTGGTCGGAACGCGGTCGGCTCGAACCTGTAACACCACGGATCTTACATATTAACACGAGTCTCAATAACCGAATAATTCAATCCAACACAATTATCACAATTAAACTAAACCCGAAACACATTCCCGAACGGATAACCAATCCCCGAAACTCTTTTACGAAACCCCCAACGAGACTCAAAATCCCAAATAAATCAATTCAACAATATCCCGAAGGGACTCGACCAATTAACGATCCTCAATTCCCATATAATGGCCAGCCAAATTTCTCTAGCAGCCTGATTTACGCGCCGCGCCCCCCTGCAGTCGCGCCGCGCCTCAAGCTTTCTGCGCTTCGCGCCGCGGCCCCCTGCGCGTGGCACCGCGACCAGGAACCTGTTCCCAGGCTTGCTCTTCGATAACCATGGCCGAACCAAGGGGTTTTAACCCCTCCACACTTAATTTCAGCAGGGAAAATACATATGAATCCACATGAATTCGACCCATACTAGCTTAGAAGCAAATCCTACATATAACACATACATGTCTCATGATTTAGCCACCAAAACTCATAATCCTTACCTCAAACACCTTCAAGGCACAAGAAGAAGATGAACAACACAAATTCCTGCACTCAATTTCAACTTGGCTTCCTTCTAGCTGGAGCTCCACACAAACGCACACACTCACACCCTTTTGGGTTTTTCTCTAGGTTTTGGGATAAGAAGAATGAAAGGAGATAAGGGATAAGGCCACAAGCATACATATATATCCATTCCCTTTATTTAGCAAGCCCCGAACCCGATAATTCCGAACCCGATATCACTTTTTCACAAATTATATCACTAGGACCCAATTAAAGCCACGATCTCAAATATATAATTAATCCACTAAATTAATTACCCGGAGACACGTAACTCATAAACCCGACACGTATAATCCACTACTCGGGCTATTATTGGATCCACATAATAATAATTATTTAAACATCCACTAAAATAATTCCACGCAATTATCTCAAAAATGGGATGTTACAAATCCTCTCCTCTTAAAAAGATTCCATCCCCGGAATCTATCGCAACTCATTCGCAAATACACACCTCTCATGTTAACTCCCCGAAAATGTTGACTCATAATCTCGATATAATTTCTCAACAACTCTGTCAAATTCGCATTTGAATTCTCAATGTCACAATCATTACTAATACACCTCTTCACTTTGACTCTTAAGCATGACAATCCTCTCAAATCTCTAACTCGGTTAAACAATCCACTAATAGCTCAGTTAAATCCTCTAATTCCCATTCCTGTAACTGATGTATCCTCTATTCACAGAGTCTTCTCGTGGCGTCACCTCATAGGCCACTGGATCCACATATAATCTCAATCCACCGATCTTCATTTTCTTTTATCACATATTCACATGGCTATATATAGGTCATCTACTAACACAACAGATCTTCAAATCCACTCATAACCACATAAAGACCTCTCTACCGAATCACTGAACACAAGCTCATAAGGTTAAACTCATAAAAGGATTAAATCCACTCTCAACAGGCTAATCCATTATCACAACAGAACTCTCAACTCTTTTCACCACAACAGATAAACGCATCTCATAAAACGCAATATCATAGATATGGACACACACACAAGAACTTTAATCCACCATCGATAGGATAATCCACTATCACATGATAATCCACTATCAATAGGATCACATCACAAACACATTCACAATAACTACTCATATAACTCACATAACTCCACAAGATCAGTCCACTAACCTAGCACAATTTCAAACTCGAAAGCCCTCATCACAATGTTCCTCAATTCAACACATTAACACCATAAACACACCCCAAACACGCCAAGCCCACATAACCCATTCACAGTTATCCCACAACTCTGTCACTGAATCACATTATCACAGATACAACAAAACATTCACACGCACAGAACACATACGCTTATCACTGACACAGCCCAGCAACCCGCCCCACAACTGACACATACTCAAAGCAAGCTCAGAAAGACATACCCGAAATCATATCAGCAGCATTTCGAGCTTCCTCTGCAGTCGTCTGAAAGACCCGACACCGCGCCCTAGAATCATGACGACGGCTCTGCTCTGGCCCCACTAGAACTCGCTCCCTGCACAGCTGGTCCCGACTCTGGACAGTCTCGCACTCTGTGTCCCGGCCTCCCACAACGGAAGCATAACGGCTCTGGGACTGTACACGTGGCGGCAGCATGCCCCCGCTGACCGCATCGATAACACCTGAGCACACACGACCCATTATGGCGACGGTGGCATCTCGGGCACCCCCGATCTCCAACCGAACTGTCTCCTCTATCGCCCCCATCTCGAGGTCTCTGCTCTACGCTGCTCTGGTTCTGCCCCATGTATCGCGAACTCTGCCTTTGCCTCTGAATCTGATTATCTGGTCGCTGGCTCCGCCCCGGTCCACCTGATCTCTGCTCCCTGTCTCTGTCTCTGTCTCTATCTCTGTCTCGTCTATCTCTCGAACTCTGACCCGAACGCCTCTCCCTGGAATCGTCTCTGGAATGCCTCCGATCTCTCGCTCAGGAGTCCTTGCACGCCGATGCTGAAAAGATGGATCCTCGCTCTGCTTGGCTATCTCCCGCTCTCTGATGCGGGCCATCTCTAAAGTTCTGGCGAAGGTAGGAGTCTCGTGCATCCCAACGAACTCCCTGATAACTGCTCGCAATCCATCAATGAACGTATCGACCTTTCGCTGCTCGGTGGCGATGTGGTGAGTCGCAAACTGGGAGTGCTCGTTGAACCGTTCCACGTACTGCTGCACCGTCATCTCTCTCTGCCGCAATTGCAAGAATCGACGCTCCATCTCTCGTCTCTCATCTCTTGGGATGTACTGCAGCTCGAACACAACCCTGAACTGATCCCACGTCATCGCAGATGCCGCAGAAAATGTCATCACTGACTCTATAGACTGCAACCACTGAGACGCCCCTCCCCTCAACAGATAGGTCGCATAACCGACCATATCTCTCGGCTACACATGCGCAACTCTGAAGGCTGCCTCTACTTCCCGCTCCCATGCCATAGCCATCCCTGGCTCGCCCTCACCTCTGAACTGGGGTGGATCTCCCGTCATAAAATCCTTAAAGGACCCACCCCTCCACGTAGAAGATAAAGCACCAGTCTCTGACTCTGTCACCGTTGGCTGAACAGCCGGCCCCGGACTCGGACCCAAGCCCCGACCCTGCTCACGCTGCTGTCTGTAAAACTCTGTCAAGACCTCAAACAGCTCTGATCTGCGGATATACTCGTCGCCCACTGGCTTACCCGTACCGGATCCCTCACCCTGATCTGCCACAATAATCTGCACAAACCGAAACAATTGAGAACCACAGATAAATCACCCAGCGTTATACACTAAGCTAGGTTAATTAAATCCTCTAATATTTGACACCAGAATACTCCCCAAGGATCTGAACACGGTCTAAGCTCAAGCATCCACGGATACTTAATACTAAAACCACAAGCTCTGATACCATCAATGTAACACCCTCCCCGAGCTCAGAAATACCACGTCAATGCAATACACAAGTGGCAACATCTCAATACTCCATTAAACACATGTCATAGGATAACTCGAAATCACTGATAATTTAAACTTTCACATAATTGTCATTAACACATAATCCACTAGATTACAACATCCCCAAAAGATGCTAACACAGCCAACACTAACATAATCCCTAGCAAGGCAGATACACTGTCCTCGATTATCCGCAATTCCCTGTTCAGCAGACCCAGCTACCGATCTCTTTCCTGATACCCTGAACATGGTAGACTTGAATACGTAAGCTCGGAAGCTCGTGAGTGCTCGAGGGTTAGACTCTGCACGATAACACATATAACATGCACAACACAGTAATATCTCAACACATATGTGCAACTCGATGCACAATACAATAATATCTCAACACATAGGTGCAACTCGATGCACAACACATATCTCTGCTCAAAAGGGGACGCCGTTCCCCAGCTAACAGGCCGCACACAGCAGCGGTTAGCTCACACTAGGCACAGGAGCGACCTGGCAATATCACTACTGTATATACAGTCTCATATCTCATGACTGGTTAGGGACAGTCAGCCTGCGCGATCACATATCGCGGACACCTGCAATTCAAACACATATAGCACGTATAGGGTAGAGAAACTCATACCTGCGACGTATCTCTGTCTCACATACACAATCACAACACATATTGACTCATAAAAGACTACGCGTGTTTTTGTAAAGAACTCGAGTACTGACCAATATCCGAAAGCAATCGAAACCCGAACTCTATCGCTGGTCGGAACGCGGTCGGCTCGAACCTGTAACACCACGGATCTTACATATTAACACGAGTCTCAATAACCGAATAATTCAATCCAACACAATTATCACAATTAAACTAAACCCGAAACACATTCTCGAACGGATAACCAATCCCCGAAACTCTTTTACGAAACCCCCAACGAGACTCAAAATCCCAAATAAATCTATTCAACAATATCCCGAAGGGACTCGACCAATTAACGATCCTCAATTCCCTTATAATGGCCAGCCAAATTTCTCTAGCAGCCTGATTTACGCGCCGCGCCCCCCTGCAGTCGCGCCGCGCCTCAAGCTTTCTGCGCTTCGCGCCGCGGCCCCCTGCGCGTCGCGCCGCGACCAGGAACCTGTTCCCACGCTTGCTCTTCGATAACCATGGCCGAACCAAGGGGTTTTAACCCCTCCACACTTAATTTCAGCAGGGAAAATACATATGAATCCACATGAATTCGACCCATACTAGATTAGAAGCAAATCCTACATATAACACATACATGTCTCATGATTTAGCCACCAAAACTCATAATCCTTACCTCAAACACCTTCAACGCACAAGAAGAAGATGAACAACACAAATTCCTGCACTCAATTTCAACTTGGCTTCCTTCTAGCTGGAGCTCCACACAAACGCACACACTCACACCCTTTTGGGTTTTTCTCTAGGTTTTGGGATAAGTAGAATGAAAGGAGATAAGGGATAAGGCCACAAGCATACATATATATCCATTCCCTTTATTTAGCAAGCCCCGAACCCGATAAATCCAAACCCGATATCACTTTTTCACAAATTATATCACTAGGACCCAATTAAAGCCACGATCTCAAATATATAATTAATCCACTAAATTAATTACCCGAAGACACGTAACTCATAAACCCGACACGTATAATCCACTACTCGGGCTATTATTGGATCCACATAATAATAATTATTTAAGCATCCACTAAAATAATTCCACGCAATTATCTCAAAAATGGGATGTTACAATAATAAGTCTAGGGGCTATTTTGTAATTATCTCACTGAAATGTATTTTTGTATAAATACAAATAGTTTCTTTGTAAATGATACAAATCTGAGATTGTGATTTTGCACGGAATCCATAGCAGTTAGGGCTACAGTTGTACGACTTCTTTCATCTCTCTGTAATTCTCATTATTGTGCAATTAATCATTCAGTTAGTGTTTCTTGTGTTCATAATTGTTTGTGATTATTATTCTGATTGATTATCTGAAATTAACAATTGGTATCAGAGCACAGAAATGGATAAAATTGATTGATTTTGAAAAAAAATTCACTGTTTCATCGAAATTATTGAAAATTTGAAAAACCCTTAGGGTTTTTGATTCAATGTGAGGATGATTGTATAAATTGGATCGAAGATCAGGATTTGAAAAACGATCAGATTGAATCTAATTTCAATCTGTAATTCAAAACACACCAAAAAGTTGGTTGATTTTTTTGAAAAACGGTTGTTCTTGACTGTTCTTGAGAAAAACAGAGTGTTTGATCTGAAAATAACCAGAGTGCTTTCATAAAAAGTGTTTCTTAGTGAAAAACTCACCTTCGATTTCAATTTGGGATCATTTCATGCAATTTCATTAAAAATATTGAAATCTGGACTTGAATTTTTTCAAAAATCATAAAACTCGAATTTTGTTGAAATTCATGTGTTAATCGAGTTGATAAGTTCTTTAATCGAGTTAATAGGTTCATTAATCGAGTTGAAAGGTTTTTTAAATCGAGTTGGAAAGTTATTTTAATCGAGTTGAAAGTTGTTTCAATCGAGTTGAACTTTGTTTCAATCGAGTTGGACATAATTCCATTCGAGTTGAATGGTACTTTTAATCGACTTGATAACTAGTTTCATTCGAGTTGAATATAGTTCACATCAAGTTGAGTTGAACATTAATTCGAGTTTGTTTAATCATAAGTTGATTTTCAAAATACATTCGAGCTTGATTAAAGCATCATTCGAATTTGATTAAACAACAGTCAAGTGAAATTCAATTTGATTCGAGTTTTGAACACAATTAATTCGAGTTTAATCAATCATAAGTCAAGTTCATTCATGTTTATTGACACAAAATTCGAGTTAGTTAACTCTTCATTCGAGTTTCATCAACTCATCATTCGAGTTTCATTACTGATCCTTTGATTGATTCCTTTTAGATTCGAGTTTCATTCTTTTCAATTCGAGTGGAATTAATTCATTGATCGAGTTTTACCACTCGTTGTTCGAGTTTGATCACATTCATATCGAGTTTTACTCCATTTTCATTCGAGTTTGATCAACTTATCACATGTTTGATCAATTTTTCGTATTCATTACAAATTCCATTTAAAAGATCTTGGAAGATTCATTTTAATCAGTCAAAATGTCAAAAGATGCACTAGCCATGGGATCAGAAACCAAACCTCTAATTCTATACAAAGGTGAGTACGTTCAATGGAGGGAAGGATTCCTAGAATTTAACAGTTTCCATGACCTCTCTGAAGACATGCTGAAATCACTACCAGCTGTTTTCCTTGAAACCATAACCGTTGTACCAACCGACAACCCTCCTATCCCGGAAAGAACATTAGAGGTCACAAACCTTACTGAAGCACAAAAATGAAGAAAACTGGGAGACAAGACTGCCAGAAAGCTATTGCTGATTTCATTACCCAATGACATATATCAGTCTAACCAATACAAAAACAACCAAATCCATCTTGGATGAGGTATGTAAATTGATGCGAGGTTCAGACAAAGAAGCAACAAACAGAGCCCGAAACAGTCTAATGACCTTTGAAAACTTCAGAGCGAGAGAAGGAGAATTGCTGGAAAGTATATGAGGTTATTTGGTTAGTGTGATGAAGAGAAATGGGGTGACAAAATCAAATTTAGATATAAATGTCAAATTCCTGAACGTGCTGAATCCGGAGTGGGAAAGTATACAATGATAATTCAGCAAACAAAAAAGATTGACGACATGGACTTTCATATGGTTTTTGAAAACCTTAACAACTACCAAGAAGTTGTTTTAAGGAAAATATCATGAAAGAAACAGGCTGATAAGGCAACCGTTGATCCTTAGCTCTATTGGCTAACAAGAAGTATAGATACAAGCTAAAGAAGGAAAAGTGGGTTGTGTTGAGCAGTAGTTCATCAGATTCAGATTCAACTGATTCCTCAACTGATTTTGAGATTGAAGAGATGAAGAAACAGATGGCCTTGCTGACGAAGGCATTTCATAAGAAGTTCTACCGCAAACCGACCAACAATAAGATGAGGTATAAGACAGGCTCACGGAAGTATGAGAAGAAAGACAGATATGAAAAATCGAGAAAGGGAAGTGGCAAGAAGGCTGAGAAATATGAGAAAACTGATAAGCCTGCAAAGAAGGATACTAAGCAAAAATGCTATAACTGTGGCAAACCATGCCATTTTGCCAGAGAATGTAGTAAAGAATTCTGAATATTATACTCGAAAGGCACTACTGGCAACGGAAAAAGAAGCAGGCTAGGCTTTGATGTCTGAAGATGAACATTGGCTCCAACTATCCGAAGATGAAGATATTTTACATGAACATCCACATATCTGTCTGAAATCTGAAGTATTCAATGATTCTGAAGTTAGTGAGACTGCTATGATTGCTGAAGATGAGGTTTGGATTGGTCTGAAGATGATATTGAACTGACAGAAGAGATGACACTTATGGCAACAGGAGATGCGGGATGCAGTAACGAAAAGGAAGATGATGAGTTAGATACAGATGCCTCAGAAAGTTCAGAGACAACAGAGGTACAATCTAATTCGGATTCTGATGATGAGAACTCTTGTATGCTTGAACAGAAACTGATTCAAAGGGCTTATATGTTAAAAAGATTTGAAAAAACCTTAAAAGCCTAAAAGAAAAATGTCCATTCCTTGGAAAACAAATTGAGTCCATAACATGCTTTAGTGTTAGATTTTTCCAAGGATAAGGCATTAGCATTAAGAGCTGTATCAGATTTACAAGATTAATCCAATAAATTTCAAAGTGAAATTCAGAAACTGAATAACAATATATTTGACCTAAAAGAAAAACTGAATTTAGCTGAATTAGAATCATCAAGTTATTCTGTGAAATATCATTCTATATTTTATGAAAGAACAAAGCTTTATGAGAAAATTAAAGCTTTGGAAGATGAGTTTATTAAACAAGGTCAAACAGATTAAACTATATATTTGAATCAACCTAAAGATCCCGAATTTTATAATCCAAAATCAGGTATAGGTTGGACAAATCCTAAATATCTAACAAAACCAATTTCAAGTTCACCAACTATATATGATGTCAGATATGTGAATTTAGGATTACAAATGGTTTTTACGAAAGCTTTGGATGAAGTAGAATCAGGTGAAGATTTAAAAAGGTTGAAAACTGATAAAATGCATAATACTGTAGATTATAACAGATTAAATGATAGTTATCAAAATTCTTGCATTTCAGAGGAGTATATTCAAACTTATTCTGAAAAGGATTTATTTGATAATACTATTTACTCTCAAAAGCCATATATACCAATTTCAATTCTTGAAAAGATAAACTCTGATCTTGAAGTGAAAATTAAAAATTTTGAGATTGAAAATGAACAACTTCAGGCTGAAATAAAAACTTTGGAATTAAAACTGAAAAATCAGCCTGAAAACAAAACTCAACCAGAACAGAAACATTCAATTAAACCTGATTCTATCGATTCTGAACAAGAATTTGATCTGTATATGAACTCTAACTTTAATTCATTCGAGATGTTTGTCAAACTTGATGAATTTGTTAAACCTTTAAATGATAAACAAGCTGATAAACCTAAAGAACCTGTAAGTATTCTGAAAAGAGTATCTACAGAATCTAAGGTTAAATTAGTAAATTCACCTGTTTTGCAAAAGAACAAGGAGAAAACAAAAGTTACTTTGTGACTCCAAAATTTGAAAAAGGTGAATCCTCTTCATCAAAGGATTCTATCGCAAAGAAGGCACATACTTCCCAAGGTAAAAGAATTTTGCAAAATAAATGTAAGCTCTTGCAACTAACAGATCTATCTAGACGCAACACACACCAACGAGTGCGGAATCCTCGTTAGCGGCTAAACGGATATAACACACTCAGGGAACACGGAGACTACCACGGCGTTGTACGAACGACTACGAACGAACCTACGCAATGATTCTCTCTGAACAAACACAAAGATTGCTGATAAACTCGAGATCACCTTTTGCTAATTACTCACGGAATTCTGCAAAAAGTCTCCTAAACATTCGACTTAATCCCTAATTATAGTCTCCTATTCGAGTTTGTCATGAGACAAACTCGAACCAGGCCCAAGGCCCATTCGAATTTGTCCTCATGACAAATTCGAATTTGACTACTATGCTAAATTCGAATTTAGCATAAATTCGAATATCACATGTCAACTTCTATTTGATTATATGTTTTAACTTATGATTGAATTTATTTTTGAACTTTATGTTTGAACTTCTTGTAATACGTTACACCAAGTTCAAACATACAAACAATAAATATCAAACACATAAAATCACATATATCAAATACTAGTTAATATTCAAAACCTTGAAGCATGACTTACACAAAATGCTAATACTACTTAGACTGCTATCATCACACAGGGTGTACCAACAGACTCCCCCTTGACGATACCTTCTAACTATTTACATTTTGATTAAGTAACTGGACCATATATACTACTTCCTACATATATACCTTCATCTATACATACTCTAACTATCTTCTGGAACTTTTTGGCTTCAGATCTCCATCCTTCATGAAAGAAGATATGCTGATCAAGTTGCTTCTTCAGATCGTCCTTCGATAGGTTTATTAAATGCAGCGGATCATACACTCTCAAAATAACTTTGTCCTGTGTATCCTCCATGACTGCTTCGGCTGTATCATTATCGACATTCCACCATTTCATGTTACTCAAAATGTTCTGTGGCATCGATTTAATAGGCACCCTTTTCAAACACTTAACGGGTTTATAAACCATTCTGGCCCAAGGCCATCCTGTATGAGGATCTATCCTTGATTCATCCTCTATTCTTTTTGTTGATCTCGACTTAAGTCTTTCTAGCTTTCCAGAACGGCCCTCTTTTCTGATTATCTTGGCTATAACCTCAGCATATGGGTCCTCACCGATATTGATCAGTTCTTTCCATGCTAACTCCTTTACTTCTACCTTCGGCAATGTATTAAAAACTTTAAGTGTATGCCTCAGGTACTGGAGTCCATCTCTCCTCTTCAGAATAAAAAGTTGCAGTTCTCTATCAAAGAACCAGCTGATAATACCTCCTGAGAGATTTTCTGCCCCCGGAACTCTCATCTTCTTCTTCATCTTCGGCTTTTCTTTCTTCTCTTCCTTCTTGAACCACAGATTCATTAAATCAGCCCTGGAAGGCTCCTTTTCTGCTTCTTCAAATTCAAAGTCTTCGACCGAGGCAATCTTGATCTCATCTATATCAATCACATTGTCATTATCTCACACATATAAATCCGTGATAGGCTGTGAATTGATAATCACTTCGTTGACATTATCGTCCTCGTCTTCTATCACATCATCGTCAGATCTCCAATCAACAATCTCCTCTGGTACGAATTCCCCTTCCTCCAACTCCTCCACTTCATCCTCAAAATCAAAATCCATAACTTCTTCCTCAATATCCCTCAAGGCGTCTATCATATCGCTTTCATGAGTCTTTGAAGAACCAGCCTCACCTCCTTCTCCTCCTTCAACACCAGCCTGACTAGGCTCCCCCTGAACTTCAGCATATAGAGCAGCAGGAAAATCTACTGGCTCATTCTCTTTTGGTGCATTGGGATCATCGCCTTCATCATCTCCCCTTTGCTGCTCCTCCGGATCCTTACAGCTCGTCTCCCCCTGAGCCTTTAGATTTTTCAGTAATTGCTCAATTAGGGATCGCATCGATCGAATCTCAGCAGCTTGATCTGCAACAAAAGTTTTAAGCTCCAGATTCTCTTCCTCAATCTTCCCAACAACTTTCTTTAACTCAACATTTTCGTTGTCCACATTGGCATTATGCTTCTGTATCTCCCCAATAGCTTTTGTCAACTGTAAGATTTGGACTTGTTGGAAGTCAACCTTGCTCCGAAGCTTAGAAAACCTTTGATAATCTGTGAAGGTTGATGAAGTGGATGGTATGGACTGGATGGGAGTTGGGATGATTGGTGGGGGAACGGATGTTTGAACAGGTGGTGGTGGTGGTATGGATGTTGGTTCTGATTGCTGAGAGGTAGGCATTTCTGGCTCAGGAGCAGAGGCTGACGAAGCTCCCTGCATAAAACGGTGCCTTTTGGCCCTATGCCTATGCACCAAAGGAGTTATTTCTTCTTCCTCAAAGTCTGAGTCATCTGACTCCCTCGAAGCTCTTCTCCTTCTAGCTTCTTCCTCAACCACCACTAATCTCGATCCATATGTGCCTATATGAATGGACGGATCTTCGGTCACTGTGTTTGGGGCCTCAACTTCTATTTCTTCTGCTTCTTCTGACTCAGATTCAGAAGTTGACTCGGCTTCGCCTGCTGCTTCAGGTTGATAATCATCGATCTGCTTAAAAATGTCAACTTCTCCTTCTGGAGGTTCCAAGAGATTTTCAATAAGCTCAGAAGTAATTGCCTCATTAGCATGCAACCCAGCTGCCCAAATCTCTTCCAAAGTTTGAAGCTTCGGATCAGATATAGGTGGTACAGTTGAAGGACCAGCCTCTTCCAGCTCTTGCACTTGGCTTGTGGAAGGCCTAGCAGCCTGAGTTTGTCTCGCAGACGGTCTTTGCCTCCTTCTTTGTTGCTGAGGCCTCGATTGTGGCGGTTGCTATTGCTGCGGTTGCTGTGGAAACTGTATATCCCCTGCCCAGTTGACACCTTCCCCGACATGGAAATCTGGATTGACTACCGCACCATAAAGTGGTGCCTCCACTGGCCTAGCTAATCTTCCTCGATGAGCTTGACAATCTGCAAAGATTCGTTTGTCAATCACCGGAACACTTTGAATTTCATTCAGCAGTGGCAGGTTCGGTAGGAAATATCTTATCAGCATCATTACGAATCTCGGATATAGCAGAAATCTTTCTCGGTCCGGAGCTGTTATTTGTTGAACAAACTCGGTAAAGAACATCTATGAGTAGCTAAATCTTTGATTGTAAACCAGCGCTATCATCCCTGACTGAATCTTCGATACGATGTAATTGAATCCTGCTTTCTTGGCAGCAAAACACACCATAAAAACGTGAGCTAGGTATCGCCATTGCGCTATCAGCCCACTCTTCATGTATGAGGACTTAGTCACATCCAAACTATATCCCATTCTGACAAATGCAGCCTGCCTGATTGCTAATGGATAATCAATCAGCCCATTTTTGTTAGGGACAATATTTGTAGAGCTGAAATGAATATTACTTTTAATAACTGTGTTCATCCCTAAGGGGGAGAATGTTGGTAATAAATAATAGAGATGAAACAATTATATTGTATATAATTGTAAATACTCAATAGATTAGGTGTTATATATGTAAATACACAATACTTGTGTATTGTGTATAAATAGAAGTGTATGGTTCTGTTAGTAGGGGCAGCTAGAAAATTCAGACTACAGACACATACAGTTGCATGTTGATAGAGAGAAGAGAAAAAGTGTTGTGCAAGTCACCAAGAACATCAATGTAATATTCTCTCATCTCAATCTAAGCATTCGATTTTATGTGGTAAAAAAAAAAGCTAAAGTTCAGAGACAACAGTTGAGTAGATTGAAGTCAACTGAAGACAATTGCTACATCATATCAATAGAATTGATCAAGGGAGAGAATTAAAAAGCTATTCATGATTCAAGGGGGAGTGTACTCACAAGAAAATACAAGAAAAGAGAAGATCAGGGAAGAAGAAATGTGAAGATCAGAGAGAGACAAATAAAGAAAAGAAGAAGATTCAGAGATCAGAGAAAAGAAGAATATTCACGAAAAAGTCCCTGAAATGATCTTTATCAGAAAATTGATTTCATCTCTAAGGGGAGATTGTTAGGGACAATATTTGTAGAGCTGAAATGAATATTACTTTTAATAACTGTGTTCATCCCTAAGGGGGAGAATGTTGGGAATAAATAATAGAGATGAAACAATTATATTGTATATAATTGTAAATACTCAATAGATTAGGGGTTATATGTGTAAATACACAATACTTGTGTATTGTGTATAAATAGAAGTGTATGGTTCTGTTAGTAAGGGCAGCTAGAAAATTCAGATTACAGACACATACGGTTGCATGTTGATAGAGAGAAGAGAAAAAGTGTTGTGCAAGTCACCAAGAACATCAATGTAATATTCTCTCATCTGAATCTAAGCATTCGATTTTATGTGTTGATAATAATTGTTCATATGATTGTTTTACGTTGATATGAATTGCATGAAATATGAATTCACAATTGGTATCAGAGCCACATATGGCTGAATTTGAATGAATTAAAAGTTGAAATTTGAAATTTTGAAGAAAACTGTTAAAAAAAAAATTTTGGTTCGAAAATCAGAAAAATCAAAATGGATTTTGATTTTGTGGATGAATTAGTCTGCAAATTGGATCGAGTATATGAAATTTAAAGACGAATCTGCTGATATAAGTCTTAAATCATAACTCCAAACACACAAGATTTAATCTGGAATATTTCTGAATTTTTGAAAAATGTCGTGTTCTTGAGGATTTTGCCAAAATTCGATAGTTTGATCTGAAATTACCCAAGAACACTTCAAAAAATCTGTTTGTGTGTGAAAATCGCATTCTCGATATCAATTTGGAATCACTTCATCAATTTTTGTTGAAAATTGTGAAATCTGCACTTCGAAAATTTTAAATCTGTTAAATCTCGCATCATAATGAGTTTTCATACTTTGATCGAGTTTGAATATGTGATAATCGAGTTTCATGATGTATCATTCGAGTTTATCACTTCGTTATTCGAGTTTTAATCCTTTATCATTCGAGTTTCAGGCTTATTCATTCGAGTTTAGTGATTAATCAATCGAGTTTCAGGCTTATTCATTCGAGTTTAGTGATTAATCAATCGAGTTTCAGGCTTATTCATTCGAGTTTAGTGATTAATCAATCGAGTTTATTGCCTTTTTAACCGAGTTTCATAATTAGTTCATCGAGTTTCAAGCTACTTTAGTCGAGTTTAATACTTCATCAATCGAGTTTGATTCTTATTCATTCGAGTTTCATCTTTTGTCATTCGAGTTTGACTATACGACCTATTCTGCTTAAATTGGTCATAACTTTTATACTTGGCGTAGCCGGTTCGGTAAATTTTCGAGGCCCAATTCCACTCCAGAAAAAAGTTACGGGCAAGTTTATGCAGAAAAGCTGAAATTTTAATAACAAAAAAGTCATTTCAGAGCTGATTTTTCACAAGTTATCACTTAATGAAATGATTTTTCAAAGTTTTATCAGAATTCACTCAGTTTTTCCATAAAAGATCTTGGAAGATTCAATTTCAAGCAATTCATAATGGAATTTGAACGATTGTCAAAGTCTAAGCTGATTTTCAAACCTACTGAATCTGAAAAGATTCGTAAGAACAATTACGACATTCTCGTTCAGTTGAATACTAATAAACATTTGGCGTTACGTGACATACAAATACTGAATGAAGAAATTCAAAGCTTAACAGAAAAACAAAAGTCTGAGAGTTGTGCTCATCAATTCAAAATATCTGAATTACTTAAAGAACTTGATGAGCTGAAACAAGAAAGTTAAAGAACAAGAGTTGTATTTTACAAGAAAGTTAAGGATCTTGAAATTACACTTTCTAAGACAAAACAAACTGATCAGAATTGTATTTTAAACAAAAATGAAGAAATTTTTGCTCTTCAACAAGAGTTGTCTTTAACTAAAGATTTGATTGAGAAGGAAAGACATGAGTTCCTAATTAAAGAACAAGATTTTTAATCAAAATCTGAATTGTTTGAAGATGAAAAACAAATGTTCTTAATCAAAGAACGATCTTTTAAATCTGATTACCAATCATTTGATCAAGACAGAAATTCAAATTTAGTCATTATCAAAAGTTTGGAAGATCAGATACTTCATCTTACAAAACAATTACATGTTTTTACTTCATTAGCTGAGTCAAAGGTTAAGACCCCTTCTTCAGTGTGTTTAAAATCCAATATTGATCTCTCTGGTTTGTCTTCTGAAAGTGAAGTGAATCTAACTAACTCTGCTAAGTTTGATTCATCTTCAGATCTGAAACTTAAGTATCTTCTCAAGATACATAAAGGCAAAGACAAAATATTTGAACAACTTCCGGTCAAGATTTACACTGGTGAATCTTCGAAGTCAAATGTTCCTAAAGTTTCTGAAAATACTAGTCATTCTAATCAGAAAACATTTTCACAGAAAAATACCAAGTATTATCAGAAACAGGCAAGAACCGGACAGTTTTTCAAAAAGAAGAGTTCGCAAGAGTCTGATCATTCAAATTCAAGTTTCTTTAGATATTCAGATATTCAATTTTCTCATACTCAAAGAAATTTGTTTTCTGCTTTTCAAAAAGAAGCTGATAGTTATAATCTGCAATGGGTACCTAAACCCAAGTATAAGTGGGTACCAAAACCTGTTTTTAAATGGGTACCCAAGATCGCTAACAAGTCTGGATCCAAATCTGTTTGGATACCAAAAACATCTTAAATTTTGCAGGTTATAGGTTTCTTTTCATTTCAGATAAGGACCCATTTTTCATTTCAATAGGCTCTTGATTACTTCAGGTCAAGACCCGTGCTTCAACTCAAAATTGGTTTCTAGTTAAATTCAGACTAGAACCCGGACTTCAATGAACCAGAGACAATGGTTTTCAGTTACTTCAGACTAAAACCCAAGCTTATGCGACAAATGGCTTCTAATCACTTCAGATTAGAACCCGAGTCTGAAAGACAAATATTTCTTGAATTCCTGCCCTGAATTCAACTCTGAAGCTGCATTGATTTAGAGGGAGTTTTATTTTTATTATTTTTTGCTCCTGATTTCATTTCTATGAGTTGACTAACTGTGTGTGCTTATTTACAGGGGGAGTTTCAGACATTCTTTGACGATGACATTTTTTCAAAAACTGTGTGACTTTTCACGAAAATATTTGATTCACACATAAAAAGAATTTTTGAGCTGAAAAGAAATATTTGTTTGATTCTCTGAATATATCATTGAGATTAATTGATCTAATCTCTTTGAGTTTCATAATCTCATTTCTTCTGAGATTCTCTTTGTTATAACTCTTCCAATTTATACTGGATTCTCCCGTTATCTCACAAATGCTCATTCTTTCAAGAAAATCTGGATCTTTTCATATCATATATCAGATTTTCTATTTCATTCTGATATCTCCCATATTATTTGAAAATAATCTCTCTGATATCCCTTGAGCTTCAAAGCTGAAAATCTTTCAGCTGACTCCGATTGTGCACCAATCTGAGTGATAGGCATAAATATCGCTTCTATGGTCTAACCAGAACCGGAAGACCTACCCAAGAAGCAAACCATCTATAGATTGTGCGAGTGAGGGTTCTTTAGGTTTATTAGTTGAGAAGTGTCAGTTATCACGGGATACTGACAGGGTCGAGCAGAGATAAAATGTAAATGAGAGGGATATTGATATTGAAAGGAGATGGTGGTGCATCAGATCATGCTTTTGCTATAAAGCTGACTGAATTCATTTCTCAAAAGTGAGCGGGAGGGAGCTTAGTTGAAAAATGCTGAGTGCTGAGAGTTGAGAAAGGATTAAAAGAAAAGTAAATCCTACCTAAACTGTGTCGGCTGGGTAATCCACATAATCTATCAAGCCCTAGGCGACTTGATATTGAAAAAGACGTCATGGACCCAGTGACGCATGCACTTAACCCCACCAACTACTCAGTTATCTCTCAAAAGATTTCTGTTTCAATAATCACGGAGATATAGAACATTTCTATCAATATATCATTTGGATATTATTGATATTGAAACAAGGAAGACATTTGCTCCAGTCTCCCACTTCATTTGATGCACATTGTGTCTAAAGCTGATTATATACACTTTTAGGACACATCGAGTCTATCAGTCTGCGTGACTATAAGCTGCTAGTCCAAAGTGACTAAGCCGGAACAAATACGAGTGATTCATTCATGATAAAGGATTTCACGATGACTATTTGGAAATCCTACCAGTGTTAACATCACGCCAGCGCTGAAAGTAGGTCACATAGATTTTGTTTTTGTTCTAAAAAGATATAATATCAATTCGAGGGGGAGTGAAATTTTTGAGGAAGAGTGTCATAGGTTGGTTTTGTATAGGGGGAGAGGATATCAGTTTGAAGGGGAGAAAGTCAGTTTGTAATATTTTGAAATTGTAATTGTTGTTGTATTTCTGCTACTGTAAACTTCAATGAATTAATGTCTCTAAAGATTTTGCATGATTTTCATAATTCTTATGATCATCATGAGGGGGAGAAAAGCTAAAGTTCAAAGACAACAGTTGAGTAGATTGAAGTCAACTGAAGACAATTGCTACATCATATCAAAAGAATTGATCAAGGGAGAGAATTAAAAAGCTATTCATGATTCAAGGGGGAGTGTACTCATAAGAAAATACAAGAAAAGAGAAGATCAGAGAAGAAGAAATGTGAAGATCAGAGAGAGACAAATAAAGAAAAGAAGAAGATTCAGAGATCAGAGAAAAGAAGAATATTCACGAAAAAGTCCCTGAAATGATCTTTTATCAGAAAATTGATTTCATCTCTAAGGGGGAGATTGTTAGGGACAATATTTGTAGAGCTGAAATTAATATTACTTTTATTAATTGTGTTCATCCCTAAGGGGGAGAATGTTGGGAATAAATAATAGAGATGAAACAATTATATTCTATATAATTGTAAATACTCAATAGATTAGGGGTTATATGTGTAAATACACAATACTTGTGTATTGTGTATAAATAGAAGTGTATGGTTCTGTTAGTAGGGGCAGCTAGAAAATTCAGATTACAGACACATACGGTTGCATCTTGATAGAGTGAAGAGAAAAAGTGTTGTGCAAGTCACCAAGAACATCAATGTAATATTCTCTCATCTCAATCTAAGCATTCGATTTTATGTGTTGATAATAATTGTTCATATGATTGTTTTACGTTCATATGAATTGCATGAAATATGAATTCACAATTTTCTTGCTCTTGAGAGCCTAGTAGCAACACTCGACGCTGCACATAAGCTGAAAACACTAGAGGGTGTCCAGCAATCCTCGTCCTCAATACTGTTGGAGTAAAAGTACAGTCAACTTGTAAATGATCCCAAAACTGACGAACATATGGGATGACTATCTGAATATTATGCGACAGAGCATACGAAATCCTTGATCCAACCAAAAAATCCACCATCTGGCGGTATGCTTGAGCCTCTGGTATTTCATGGTCCGGAGAAATGACCATATTATGCTTAGGAACGAAAACTCTATCTGCCATGTCTGCACAATAAAGCATATAAGATATTAGAATTTTTAAGATAGACATAAACTTGTTTAAATTCAAATTTGTTTTATTTTGAACTTGTATAAGTACAAAATCCAACACCTATGCATTTCTACAAGTTTGAATGAAATTTTAAGCAAATAATTCGAATATAATGGTAAACTCGAATGACAAATTCGAAGCAACCATAGCTTCGAATTTAGTAGATGCTTCGAGTTTAATGACAAACTCGAAGCCACGATCAAATTCGAGACATTAGTCAAATTCGAATATGTCGGTTTGAGTGACAACAAAAATCCAAGATTTTAACCAATTTAGACTTAGAAAATTACATTCATTTGTCCTAATAGGTACTAATCAAAGATATTTGTAATCAATTTGACATTTCACCGGTTCAAAGTTTGTTAATTTGAAATACAAACTTTCCACCATTAAAACTTCAAAATCCGTTAATTTTGGCTCAAATGGAGTCTAAAACCACCTAAATCTTGTACAATACAGTTGATTATACCTAGATTTGCTCGTAGTCTCAAACACAAACGGACAGAAACTCGACAAATAGTATGAAACTCGAAAACGGCAAACTCGAAGACAAACTCGAAATCGCTCACAGTAAACACGAAGACTCAAATTCGAAAGTAGGTGATAATGACTTGTCACTGTTGACCTATTTATATCAACCACCTTCGGTTTGTGACATCTTTCGAATTTAACAGAAAATTCGAAGAGCCTGCCAAATTCGAATATGTATTCGATTTTGGTTAAACTCGAATTTAACTTTGAAAATTTGAAAATTTCGAAAAACCTTTGAATTAGATTCAACTTTTTCAACCTTTTCGTGTAACGAAATAAACTATGCCAAATCTTTTACCCTAAGCACAAGATTTTCACCCAATGTTTATTTTATTCAACTAGGTATGCACCCTCAGTAATTTTGACCTTTTTCCTAAGTAAAATTAAAATAAAGTAAAAATTAAAAAATTAAAAAAATAGAATAAAATAAATTAAAGTTAAAATTGTGAACAAAAATTAAATTTAGACTAATCTACATTATTTGAAAATTTTACAACTTATACTAAACACTTAACAGAATATTTTGACGAGTATAGTCAAATAAAGGTTCAATCAGATAGCGGTGTCAAATACACACTTTCAGTATTTAAACTTTCACACTTAGGAATTTTTTATTCCTTTGATTGTTTGTCGTGACATACATTTATTGTTGGTATTATTTTCCCTTTAAACATGTTACATTTCGGAATATCCCTTGGTCTTTTTATTTATCATGAAATTATCTTACGTGACTCATACATAGACATACTTTTATGATCAAGGCATACACACAATGATTTTAACTTTTTGGTATTTGCAAACTTTCTTTAAAAGGCAAACATTGGACACAGGTCTGTATTTACATACAACAAAGTGTCTTAGTTTGTCTTAAGGTTTATTTTTAAGCTAGCAAGACAGCGGTGACAGGTCTGTACCGACGTACAACAAAGCGACTTATCTTGCTAACTCGAGTCAAACCAGAGGCAACAGGTCTGTACTTACGTACAACAGAGTTACTTGTTTTGACTCTCAACTCCTTATATGATTTTTTTGTTCTTTCCATTTTAAGATGTATATGATGTTTCTATACATCCCCAGAAAGTTTGCATACCTCATTTAGAATCAAAGTCTGTATGTCTCTAACATAAAAATTAAGACCAATTGGTCATACATCTAAGTTAGTGACACGTTTGACTTTTTCTTGAATATTTTATTAGCCTTGGGACTTCCTATATGTATTATGTCTACCAACATATCAAACTAGATAATGTATAACACTTAGAATTTTAGGTGCATTATGTGTGAAAGTTAAACACTTAGAGCTTGTATTAAATGTGCTAATTTTCATCACTTTGAACCTATGCATCTAAGACTTAACTCTTTTTCTGATATTCTCTTTTTTTGAATTTTTTTATGGTTTTCTCTCTTTTTTTCTTTTGGTTTTCATAAATAAAAGTAAGAAAATATAATATCCTACTTAGTTACTATAAAAGGAAACTATCCTAAGCTACCACACTTACTATAAAAAGAAAGAAAGACAACTGCTAGAAAAGGAAATAAAATTCTACTAAGGTCAACTTACTCTGGATTACACATTCCATTTAGTTGAATCAAATACTCAAAACGTGACTTATCAAAAGCTTTGGTAAATAAATCAGCATTATTATCATCCATTACCACTTTTACCAGCTTGATTAAGTTCTTATCAGCACAATCACGTATAAAATGATGTCTTATGTCTATGTGCTTGGTTTTATTATGTTTAACTGGATTATTAGTTATGGCAATTGTTGACTGGTCATCTATCCTAATAGGAGTATGAGTGTAAGTCAAACCGTAATCCCGTAATTGTTGTTGTATCCACAGAACCTGTGAACAGCAACTACCAGCAGCAACGTATTCGGCCTCGCACGTTGACACGGCTACCGAATTCTGTTTCTTGCATAGCCAGGATACGAGTCTCCCTCCTAGGAACTGACAACCTCCAGTTGTTGACTTGCGCGTCAAGCTGCATCCTCCGTAGTCTGAATCCGTGAGCGCCACCAATTCCAGATCACCCTCCGCGTGATACCAAAGTCCCAGCTTCGGTTTCGACTTGAGGTATCGTAGAATCCACTTCACAGCTTTCATGTTCATCTCTTTCGGATTAGCTTGAAACCTAGCACAAATACAAACAGCAAACATAATATCAGGTCTTGAAGCAGTTAAATACATAAGTGACCCAATCATGGCCCGATATAACGTCGGATCCACATCGGTATCACTTTCAGTACCCGGTCCGAGATTGTGATTCACTTGAATCGGCGTGCAGAAGTGAGCTGTCAGTTTTGTCCCTTCCATCCCGAAGTGCTCTAATATGTCGTAGACATATTTCGTCTGATGGATAAACATCCCCTCCTTCTTTTGGTCAACTTGCAAACCCAGAAAGAAATTCAACTCACCCATTGCACTCATCTCGAATTTTGACTTCATCACCTTTTCAAAATCCTTGCACATTTGCTCGTCTGATGATCCAAAGATGATATCATCGACGTACACTTGTACCAAGATGAAATATTCTCCTTTTCGCTTCACGAACAGTGTACTGTCTATCCTTCCTCTTTCAAACCCATTTTCTAACAGATGGTTGGATAGAGTCTCGTACCACGCCCTTAGTGCTTGATGCAATCCATACAGAGCCTTATCTAATCGATATACTCTGTCTGGGTATTTCAGATCTGTAAACCCGGGCAGCTGTTCCACATACACCAGTTCCTTCACTTTCCCATAAAGGAAAGCACTCTTAACGTCTAGCTGATAAACCTTAAATCCCTTGAAAGAAGCAAAAGCCAGAAACAAACGAATTGCTTCCAACCTTGCAACTGTCGCGAACAACTCATTGTAATCGATTCCCTCCTCTTGGTTGAAACCCTTTACAACTAACCTTGCTTTGTTGCGAGTGACTATACCCCGATTGTCTCTTTTGCACTTAAAAACCCATTTGGTTCCTATTGCTATTTCCCCTCGAGGTAATGGAACTAACTCCCACACTTCTAGTTTCCTAAATTGTGAAAGCTCTTCTTGCATCGCTTCAACCCAAGAGTTATCTTTTAGTGCCATTTGCACGTTTTTCGGCTCTACTTGCGAGATGAAACAAGAATAGAGGCAGGTATGAAAGGCCTCGGAGTCATTTATGATCAACAACAACAAAGTGTTGTTATTTAAACTACTCCTAGTCCTCACACCCGCATTAGGATTTCCTATGATGCTTTCTATAGGATGGTTCTTGTTGATCCTAGATGTCTCTATCTCGTCAACACTCAGATTATCTCCTAAATTTGATCCTATTTCACCTAACGGGGGAACGACTTCAGACACCACATTTTCTTCCTCGTGGACATTTTCCTCAGAGTTAGAAGTTGTTGTTTGAGTCTGATCCTCGTTTGTAGGTGCTTCAGAATCAGTGACTTCTGGAGATCGATCTTCAGTTGAAGTAGGCTCAGAAGTTGATTGAAAAGTGGTCCTCGGAAAGCTATGACCCTCGTCATTCAGATTCAACGACGACATGTCCTTTTCGATAGTACCTGCATTTTCATCCAAAGGAATGTTAAATGACTCAAACAGTTTGTCATTGTCAAATATCCATTCCGGACCTGTTTGGGGTTGATGTGTATAATTTGTGACTTCAATGTTATACACAGTCTCTACTGTACCATTTGATTTGTTAAAAACCCGTTTGTTTGGTGAATTCGGCACATAACCTAGGAAGTATCCTTCGTCAGTTATTTCACCAAACTTTGTTTGATGTTTTGTTTTCATTAAAGTACATGCTACCCCAAAAGGTTCGAAGCCAGTTAAATTAGGTGGCCTTTTATTCAAAACTTCATAACAGGTTTTGTTAAAAGATTTGACAGTAAGGACCCGGTTTAAAACATGGCATGCGGTATTCACTGCCTCCCCCCAAAACATGGTAGGAAGCTTTGAATCTGATAGCATGGTCCTTGCTGCCTCAATCAATGTCCTGTTTTTCCGTTCGGCCACCCAATTTTGTTGTGGCTCATAAGGTGCACTAAATTGATGCACTATGCCCTTTGATAGGCAATATACACCAATTACTGTGTTTTAGAACTCTGTTCCGTTATCACTACGAATGCGTTTAACCCTCATTCCATAAGAATTCTCCACTTGGTCTAAGAACCCGATGAGCTTTGCAGCCGTCTCGTCCTTTGTACCTAAAAAGGTTACCCAAGAAAAACGTGAGTAATCGTCAGTAATAACTAAACAGTACCAACTACCACCCATACTCCTTTTGTTGATTGGTCCGAAGAGGTCCATATGCAACAAATCGAATGTGGCAGCGATGGAGTTCTGAGTCTTGGACTTGTATGCCTTCTTGTGCTGTTTTCCTTTCTTGCACGGTAGACACTTATCCTAGAACTGAAAACTCTTCATCGGAACACCTTGCACCAGTCCATTTTTCGTAATGTAGTTCATCTTTCTCAGGTGCAAGTGTGCCATGCGTCTGTGCCACAAAACCAACTCAGTCTCTGAAGCTTTAGATAACAAACAGATTGGTCCCATCAAAGATTCAGGCTTGTTCATGTCGAGCATGTACAAGTCATTCTTCCTTGGAGCCCTCATCAGTATCCACTCTTCAGGTATTTTGAACCCCGGTTTTAGCACCAACGCCTCAGTATCAGTGAACAGCACTGAATTCTTTTTATCACAGATTTGAGATACACTAATGAGATTATGAACCAGTTTATCAACGTGATAAACTTGATCCAATTTGATCGTCCCATTAGTGACCACTCCAGTACCAGTGATATTGCCTCCTTTATTTCCAGCGAATGATACAAAGCCCCAATTTCCTCCCTTGAAGTCCGCAAGTAGACTTCGTTCCCCTGTCATGTGCCTAGAGCAACCACTGTCGACGAACCATTTGTTGTTTGGACCTGTAGTTATCTCCTGCACATGAAAGAAAATAGGTTAGTTATCACGGGGAACCCAAGCCATAACTGACTTGGTAATATCATCCTCGTCCACATACTTACACTCTTTCAAATACCCATCTCTCCTTTCAGGTGACTTGGGTCTTTGAACTGGAGTTTGTTGTGGTGCCGAGTGACTTAAGTTCACTCTTTGCCTTTGTGTAGGCATTTGCTGTGGAGCTCTTGAATAATTACGATTATAATTCATTTCAGATTGATATCCTTGAGCTCTACCTGGTGTTTGATGTCTAACAGGAGTGTGTGACCTAACCGGAGTGTAAGCTCTGCTAGGTGTATTACTCCTATATTGTTGTTGCGGTCCAGACCTAGATTGATTACTGACTCGATTTGGTGAATTAGTCCTAATGACTTCTTTTGGTCGACTTGACATCGGTATTTGTTTCACAGCAGATTTTGGTGTAGCTTGCCCAGTTTTCTCGGTATTCTGAGAACTACTAGTGCTTGCAACACTTGTAGAAGGCTTAACTTGTTCTGGCTTTCGTGTCTTAGGTGTATTATGTACTTTCCTTTGCGGACAGCTAGAAGCAACATGCCCCCTTTCGTGACATCTAAAGCAAGACATTTTATCAATTGACTTTTTGTGTGCGCCCTTTGATTTAGGTGTCTCGCTAGTGTCTGGCTCTTTCGGTTCAACTATAGCGACTGGTTCATCATCCTGATAATTAAAGTCAATTTTGTGTTGTCCTACAGGTTTATCACTAGAGGATGGCACAAACTGAACTTTCTTAATCTTGATATTATTGGTAGTCACCTGAGGTGGATTTTCCTTTACAGTTTCAGACACTGGTTCCGGTATTTCCTCTAAGTCTACTGATTTCTCAGTTTTCTCCTGAGGTTGAGGTACATAGATATCGATGAAAGGTGGAGGACTCTCATGATATCCTAGACCTACAGGTTTCTTAGACTGCCGTTGCGCTTCTAACATTTTTCCTGGGTTTAGGGATGAGTTCCTAAACTTTTTAAGTTTACTATTGACCTCAGCTACCTTTACCTTAGACTCAGCTAGCTCTATGTCTTTGGTTTTAAGCTCCTTGGTTAATGCCTCAACATGTTCATACATGAGTTCTAACCTAACGCACTGTTCGCTCAGTTTGTCCTATAGAACTATAACATCCTGTGCATCAGCCTTAAGCTTATCCCTAAGATCTTGCTTTATATCTATGAGGCTAGCATTATCTCGCAGATATGTTTTGATGTGAATCTAGTACTAAATTTAACCTATCATTCGATGTAGCACATAAAACACACAACTCATGGAAAAGAGAAAAGTTCAGACTTACCTTGGTATGATCTGATTCCACGTTTGCCATCTGAGCGACAAACTCCAGAATTGTCTGATCATCTGACTTCTCTACCCAAATCAGACTGCTTTGATTCTGAATGCTGTCCCCTGTGACTTCCTCTGCCCCTTCAATTCCAGTCTAAGTCACTTCAGCCATAAAGGCTCTAGCGTTCGACTCTGGATGTGTACTCCAGTCATAAGTGCCGTCTAGCTGTCTGTCTGATGTGACATTAGATAACAGACCAGCTATATTTGCTTGACTGGTTGTAGTACTCGGAAGATATCGCCCTTGTGATTGGTTCTGATACTGTCCCTGATTCTGATACTGTCCCTGGTAATTCTCTAAATTCGGTCTCTGGCACTCTCTAGCGAAGTGTCCTAACCCTTGACGGTTGTAACATTTTACCTTGGACTTATCGAAGCCAATCCTATTATTACTCACATTCAGATTTCTTCCCGTTCTTTTGATGAACCTTTTAACTCTTTTAGTTACCATGGCCAGTTGCCATTGCAGATCCATCTCTTCAAGATCATCAGGGTCTACCTGATCATAATCCTAATCCCAAAGTGCAGGATCGTTGATTTTGCATTGAACAAAATTGCCGTAAGCGGCCACGAATGAAGCCAACAGATTCAGATGGTCTTCAGCCGATTTTGCGCTCATAGGCATCTTAGAATATCCTTGAGATGTAGATGCCGGTGTAGCCTGATGTTGCGTTTCTTCTGGTCTAGCAAACCCTAAGAAAGCCCTACTCTGTGAGTCTTCTGTCTCAGCCGGTGACGACGTTTCTCCCGAGAAGAAGGCTGTAGCTGTCTTCATTTCAGCTGCCACTGAAGGTTTTGATTTCTCGAAGTACATTGCTGGATCTTGAACTTGGTCATCATCCGTTTCTTTCTTCAGCAACTCAAAATGATATGCCCTCAGCGTTCCCACAACATTCTCTAGAGTCAGAGTATAGTATTTGTCTTCATCATGCTTAATTAAGGCCACATACATCTCCCATTTGGCCAGTAAAGCATCCAGAAGCTTATTATTCTTCTCAGTTTCACTATACTCGATGTCATGACTGTCTAATTCGGTTAGCAGATGATAGAAACGTGTGATTGTCTCATCCAGCTTTTCATCCTTCAATGCTTTGAAGATAGCAAACTGCTGCTTGAGCATTTCCATTAGTTTCCTTCTAACCCTCGGGTTACCCTCACACCTTTTCTCCAACGCATCCCACAGCTCTTTTGCTGTCTTCTGATTACGGAATGTGTGCAGTATCTCCTGAGGTAATGCCATCCGAATGATAGCGTATGCCCGATTCTCTGCTTCATAGAGCTTTTTGTCATCATCCTTCATCTTAGAATAAGGAACAACCTTTTGTCGTCCTTCGACCTCAGCTGTAGAAGGAATGTATCCCGCGTCGATTCAAATCCACATGCGCATATCATTAAAGCGCACAAAGTCGGCAAACCGATCCTTCCACCAGTAATAATCTTCAAGTTTCATCAACTTTGGCGGAGTATTTGCCTTTCCGACCTCGTGATCCATTTCCATAAACCTCTGTAGACTTGTCATTGTTTCAAATATAATTGAATTTAAAGTTAATTAATTTAATTTGAAATTAATTTAAATTCATTCTTTCGAATTTAGGTAAATTCGAATCTAATTAAATTTAAACCTGTTTGGGATTAAATTCGAGTTAAGTTCTTAAATCCAATTAAAATCGAAATTAATGACAAATTCGAAGGTCACTAAATTCGAAAGTCCACTTAAGTTCGAAACCCACTAAACTCGAATGTCCTATATTCGACTTTAGAGTAAAGTCGAAATCCAAAGCAAAGTCGAAATGGCCAAATTCGAAACCAACTTTAAGGAAACTCGAAAGGAGCGTATTTTGGTCAACCTCGAATCTGAGCAAACCCTAATTTCTCCTTAACAAACTCGAGCGCCGCAAATTCGAAAAACGGCTAATACCTCGAGTTTTTCACGTTTTTCAGATTAAATTAATACTTTTACAAACGTGAACTACAACAAAGTATCTCCCGGAATTCAATTTGATAAGCTCGAAACTCTCAAAAATATGATAATAACCGTCCAAATGCGTCAAGAAACCTAGGATGTATCTTTTGAACACTAAGAACACGAAGAACACCCATTTGGCTCTGATACCACTTGTAAGGTCTTGAACTACAGATCTATCTAGACGCAACACACACCAACGAGTGCAGAATCCTCGTTAGCGGCTTGACGGATATAACACACTCACGGAACACGGAGACTACCACGGCGTTGTACGAACGACTACAAACGAACCTACGCAATTCTCTCCGAACAAACACAAAGATTGCTGATAAACTCGAGATCGCCTTTTGCTAATCACTCACGGAATTCTGCAAAAAGTCTCCTACACATTCGAGTTAATCCCTAATTATAGTGTCCTATTCGAGTTTGTCATGGGACAAACTCGAACCAGGCCCAAGGCCCATTCGAATTTGTCCTCATGACAAATTCGAATTTGACTACTATGCTAAATTCGAATTTAGCATAAATTTGAATTTCACATGTCAACTTCTATTTGATTATATGTTTTAACTTATGTTTGAATTAATCTTTGAACTTTATGTGTGAACTTCTTGTAATACGTTACACCAAGTTCAAACATACAAACAATAAATATCAAACACATAAAATCACATATATCAAATACTAGTAAATATTCAAAACCTTGAAGCATGACTTACACAAAATGCTAATACTATTTAGACTGCTATCGTCACACAGGGTGTACCAACAATAAACATAATTCTAAAATGACTAATTCTCGTGTTTCTATTATGTCAGATTGTATTGTGAAAAGTTCACGGAAGAATGATTGGAGAAAGAAGCAACAAGCTACGAAAAACAAGAGATTAATACAAGAGTGGAGAATTAAAGAAAATTTTGTTACTGATAGGATTAGTCACATAGATAATTCTGTTTGTAGTAAATTTACTGATAAACGTTGTGCTAAATACTCTCGTGTGGATTTACTTTTTTTAAATTCTGCTCACTGTCATGTGCTGCGTGCTAAATCTTTACATAAATCTGATAAGCTTGTTTGGTTACCAAAGAAAAAGGTTCCTACTTTTAAATAGGAAAAGGTTCCAAGAAGCAAATTTCAAAATCTGTTCCACAAGGGACTGTACAAAAATGGATACCTAAACATACTGTTAAAAAGTGGGTTCCTAAGTCGAAGACATTATTTGATGTGAAGTCTAAAAATTCACCACATGATTTACCAATATCCAAAGTACCCAACTATAAGTGGTACCTTGACTCAGGATGCTCAAAGCATATGACCGGACAGAGAGAAACCCTCACAAATTTTGTTGACAAATTCTATGGAACAGTTTGATTTGTAAATAATCAATTCTGTCCGCTCAAAGGGTATGGGAGTCTTGGGTACGACAAAGTTACAATTCAGAAGGTCTTCTGTGTTGACGGTCTAGGTCATAATCTGTTCAGTTTTGGGAAACTGTGCGACAAAGGATTAGAAGTCAACTTTAAAGCTAATCGGTGTAGCATTAGATCTTGGGAAGGGAAGGAGATTCTTGCAGGGAATAGGAAAACAAATATGTACTCTATAGATGTAGCGAATATCAATCTGAAGAAAGATGTTTGCTTATTGTCCAAAGCAACATATAAAGTATCATGGCTATGGGATCACCGTCTTTCACATTTAAACTTAAAAGAATTAACCAACCATGCAAAAGTTGGGTTAGTTAAAGGGCTACCAACTCTCAGATTTCAGAAGGAGCAGTTGGTGCAAGATGTGAAAAAGGGAAGATGGTGCGAGCTTCTCCCAAGTCAAAGGTTGAACACTCTTCAACTAGAGCTTTAGAACTTCTACATATGGACTAATGCGGGCCTATTCGAGTACAAAGTATTAACGAGAAAATATATATGTTGGTTATAGTCGATGACTATTCAAGATACACATGGGTATTCTTCTTGCTATCCAAGTCTGATACTACCGAGATCATAATCGACTACATTCTTAAAATTCAAGTCAAGTTGCAACTTTCAGTTCAAACCATTAGATCTGATAATGGTACAGAATTAAAGAATAAGTCACTCGAGACGTTTCTGAGTTCTGTTGGAATAGCTCATCAATATTCAGCAGCTCTTACTCCACAATAGAACGGTGTAGTTGAACGAAGAAATCGCACCCTTGTGGAATCTGCTAGGAAGATGCTGGCTTATTCAAATCTTTCGTTATTCCTTTGGGCCGAAGATGTAGCAACGACTTGTTTTACTCAGAACTGATCAATCATTAACAAGAGATTCGAAAAGACTCCATACGAACTGATAAATAAACGAGTCCCTAATGTGAAATTTTATCATGTCTTTGGATGTAGGTGCTTTATCCTAAATGACAAAGACAATTTGGGAAAGTTTAATCCGATAGTGGATGAAGGCATCTTCATTGGCTATTCTAAAGAGTCTGTATATTTCCGAGTCTACAACAAAAGGACGAAGACTGTTAGCGAGAGCGTAAATGTTAAATTCGACGAAGGAGTTGTAATGGCTTCTGAACACACCAGTTAAGGATCCGAACTTAAACAGTCAACTTCTCTGATGTCATCTGAGCAAAATGCTGAAACGAATGATCTAAATAAATTGTTTTAGAATTTTTATGAAGACTATTTTGAAAAGACCAAACCTAATGTTTCAAATTTGGTTCCTGACAGGATCACTGAATATCCAGTCATAGTCTCATATCATTCACATCAACCAATTTCAGAAGATACCGGAGAGGTTTCAACAACAGATGTACACTTACCTATTGATAGTGTACAACCAATTCCAGCTCTAGAATCATTTGAAACCCCCCTAAATTCTGAAAACTCAGAAACCCCCACCTCAGTTGATATCCCATCAACTTCTGAAGTAAATCTCCAAATTCCCTATTTGGACTTAAACTCCAATAGAGACCAACTTCAACCTTACCCACATACATTTAAATGGACAAGGAATCAGCCACCTGAAAATATAATTGGTGATCCTTCTGCCTCAGTTAAAACCAAAAGAGCTACAATGAACGAGTGTCTCTTCTCAAATTGTTTGAGCAAGATTGCGCCTAAACTGTGAAAGACGCACTTCTTTATGCTGACTGGATAGTGGCTATGCAAGAAGAGTTAAATCAATTTGAAAGGTTGAAGGTCTGGCGATTGGTGGAACGACCAAAGGACAAATCTATCATTGGCACGAAGTGGATTTTCAAGAACAAGAAAGATGAACACGGTGTCATCATTCGCAACAAAGCTCGCCTCGTTACCAATGGATATAACCAACAAGAGGGAATTGATTACGACGAAACATTTGCCCCAGTTGCAAGGATTGAAGCCATTCAAATGTTTTTAGCATTTGTTGCACATAAAAACTTCACAGTATATCAAATGGATGTGAAAATTGCTTTTTTAAATGGGGAATTAACTGACAAAGTATATACATACCAGCCCTGAAGGATTTACCAATCCTTCGAAGCCTGATCATGTATATATTTTTGACAAATCACTGTAAGGCCTTAAACAAGCACCTCGAGCTTGGTATGATGCACTTTCAAATTATCTTTTGAAATGTGGATTTAACAAAGGTGCAGTCGATACTACGATATTTATAAAACGTCAGGGTCCTGATATCATAGTCATTCAAATATATGTAGACGATATAATATTTGGGTCTACAAATACTGACTTTTGCAAGAAATTTGCATTTTTAATGTCCGAAAAGTTTGAAATGAGCATGATGGGAGATATTAATTTTTTCTTTGGTTTACAAGTAAAAAAACTGAATGATGGTATATTCATCAATCAGTCTAAATATATTCAAGACATGTTAAATAAATTTAACATGGTCAACAATACACCCATGAAAACTCCCATGGCTCCGGATTCTAAATCTAAACTCGATCTGGATATTTCAGGGAAACTTGTAGATGTAACTCATTATCGAGCGATAATTGGGTCATTAATGTATTTAACTGCCAGTAGACCAGATATTATGTTTGCTACATGTGTCTGTGCTAGATATCAGACACATCCTAAAGAATCACATGTGGCTACTGCCAAACGCATTTTTAGATATCTGAAGGGAACACCAAACTTAGGTTTGTGGTATCCCAGGGAATCCTCATTTACATTAATTGCCTTCTCTGATGCTGATCATGCAGGTGACAAAATGGATCGAAAAAGTACATCAGTAGCAGTACAATTCCTGGGTGACAAACCTGTATGCTGGTCATCCAAAATGCAACATTGTGTGCCTCTGTTAACAGCATAAGATGAATACGTATCAGAATCGTCATGCTGCTCACAAGTGTTGTGGATGAATAGGCAACTCAGAGACTACGTGTTTACACCGCAAAAGATTTCCATTTATTGTGATTCACAAAGTGCCATAGCAATAGCTAACATTCAAAAACCAAACACATTGAAACCTGGTATCACTTTATAAAAGATCATGTAGAAAATGGTAATGTAGAGTTATATTTTGTACCTACTGAATATCAACTAGCTGATTTGTTTACCAAAGCACTTGATGAAAAACGTTTTAATTTTTTGGTATACAAAGCCTTAGATTTAAACTTTTAGTAGTTACAAAATATAATTTTAAATTTATATTTTTTATTTGATTTAAAATGTTGTTAATCTCATGTGATTTTAAAAGTTTAATTTTTTTTTTTGAGTTCAACAAATTCGGATTGTCATGTGCAGAGGGAGCAGACTGAAATTTTATTTGATTTTTAAATATCTAATAGAATTTTATCTGATTTTTTGTAGGGGGATGTAGGTCCCGAGAGGTTCCCAAAGTATATAGCTTTAAGCTGTAGAGGGGGGTGAATACAGCAATTTAAAAACTACACACTATTTCTCAATATTTGTATGTATTATCAACAATTTGTTAATTACATACAAGCTTGAATGCGGAATAGTTCAAGCTGAGATGACAGATACAACAGTATGTTCACTAGTCTAAGACAAACTCAAACTAGTATACGATGAATACACTCACTAAGAAGCACTCACTGGGTTTTCAAGACTTTAAAGGAACAGCTTATGTAAAACAGCTTAGACACACAGATACTGAATTACACAGCAGACTTGCATGCATGAAAAACACACTTGCACGTTCACTCTTGGTTTCAGCACTTAGCTTTCTTCACACCTTTCTCTGTCCTTAGAAGCTTCCTTTTATACTCATTCAGAGGATCTAAGAGAAACATCTTCATTGGACGGAATGAAAAGAAGAAGTCTTGTTGAAAAGACAACATAACCTTTTCTGCACTTTTCTGAAAAGCAGACTTGTCTTCACATGTGCAGAACTTTTGTCTTTTTACTTTGTCTACTGTTGCATTGCCTTTAACTAATTTAGGAATGTCAACTTTGCGTCTTTCTTCCTTGTAAAGGCCTATTTTGATATAAGAAAAAGGTCTGTCACCCTTTTTCAAATAACCTTTTGTCTTCATGTTACAGAACAGCTTGGGCAGGCTGAGCAGTTCTGTTTTCCACTTTTGTCTTCGACTTTGTAAACTGAACTTGTAGACAAAACAATACATGATGACTTGGAAACATATTCCATAAAGTGTTTAGCCTGTTCACAAAGAACAGGTTCTGTTTACAAAGAACAGAACACTTTAAAATTGCCCAAGCTGCTCACCAGTGTAGAGCAGTGTAGACGGTTTATGTCCAGCCTGTTCAGCAGACAGATCAGCTTGGACAAACTGTCTTAGTTGCAACACATGCAACATATAGAACAGCTTTAGACTGATATTGCAAATCATTTTCAGGTTTCAATAAGGCATGTAACAGACCTTAAATTCAACCTTCAAATGCATCAACAGGTTTGATTATAAATCTCCCCCTCAGATGTAGAACAGGTTTGACTGAGGCCTTTTTGTGCCTAACAATCTCCCCCTATTTGCAATAACCAATCTAAGCTGGTCTTATCAAAAATCATTATATATTTTTACAGTACATTTTGCTGAATTTAAATTACAACATTACAGTAAAGTAAAAGATCAGTTTATATATACACTGATTCTTGATTACATTAGAACAACACATGTTCTTACAAAAATACAACTAATGTACTGATGTATATTACAACTAATATAAACTGAAATTACAACAAATGTAAATAAAGTACAACTGATGTACATTGGACTGTTTTAGATGGGAGCAAATAATGGTAAGCCTGTCCAACTGATGGACAGCTTCCATTCTTCACCTACCCAGATGGCAGGTGGACTTCATTACAATGGAAAAGGATCCTGAACCATCTTTTCCAGTTCTTCCCTTGTATCCTCAAGATCTTGAATTTCACTTCTTATTATCATGAACTTGGGATCATTGAGCTCTCCTCTTTCATAGAAGCCTCTGAGCTGATCCCAGACGGCTGCTCTCCATTTGCTAGACTGCCTAAATGAAACTGCAAGTCTGAAGGCGGCAAGCTGTCTCAGATCAACTTTGTACAGCTCTGAGGCTCTTTGGAAGCACTTCTTCTGGGTTAGGGGATCTACAAAAAAAATGCCCCCAGCTCAGGTTCTTCAATAATCTTGCCATCCTCAAACTCTATTCCACTTGGCAGGCTATGATCAACTCCCTTCATTTCAATGGCATAGTCGCCCTGTTCGATCAGTGTAAGGAGTAGCTCCATCTCTGTGTCCTTCCTTGTCCTCCTGGCCTTTATTTTTGGATGTGTCACAAAGACACCTTCACTAATTTCCTTAGATATCAGGCCAAGATCCTTTACTCTTTCCATCAACTTCTTGACATATGCCCTGATCTGTTTAGCAGTTTCAGACTTTGATTCACTCAGGGCAACTGCCAGCTCAATCCACTCCCTGTATCCCATCTGAGCTACATCAGTGTGGTCATAAGTTTCCAATTCTGGGCCTGTTGCACCCATCCTTGTTATTTTAAGCTTCCACTGACTGCCTTTCCTTGATACAGGGACAGCTTTGACAATTGCTTCCTTGGCTAGCCTTCTTTCAGCAACATCTTGAAACTTTTTCCTAGCCAAGTTGTCAAAGTGATATTGAGCTCTTGCATAGGGTACTGTTGATTTGGTCACAGAGACCTAAGTACCTTTCTCTACTTCCCTTTTTTTCTCCCCTGCTGATTGTCTAGCAGCTTCCATTATTTTCTTTTGCACCTCCAAGGTAGACATTTTAATTTTCTTTGCTTCTTGGAGTGCAAAGGATTTATCAGCTTTAGCAGATTCTTCTTCTTTTCTCAATTCCTCCAGAGCTTGAAGCTGTTCTTCTCTAAACTCAAAGTACTTGTGCATTAGAAGACCCATCTCTTTAGCCCTGGCCTTGTGAAATTGATTTTCTGCCTGTTTCTGCTGCATGGGATCATCAACTTCCTTTTCTTTTCCTTTAGCTGCTGCTGTAGTGACAGCAGCCTCAGGAATTTCCTCTTCTTCTTCTTCTTCAGTTAGAATTAAGTGCCTCCTTTTACTGCTAGGCCTGTCCTCAGGAATGACTTCCTCCCCTTTAGACTGAGTAGGGTTTGGAGAGACAGCCTGAGTAGGCATAGCAGCTTGAGAGGCACCTTCAGCTGTACCTGTTTCAAAGACATCTGCTGGCTGACCAGTGTGAGTTGCAGACACCGGTATCTCCTTAGGAGAAGAAGTTTTCTCCCCCTTAGACTTAGTCTTCGAGGCAGATGACTTCTCCCCCTTTGAAGGAGATGAAGCAGCGACTTCAACACCTGGTCTGCCTGAAGACACAAAGTCAGCAGGCTTGCTAGAAGGTTTAATAGAAGGTTTAGGACCAACAAGGCTAGTCACTAAGTAAGCCAAGTTATCCTTCACCTCAGTAAGCTGGGAAAGACAGGTCTGAAGAGAAGAGGAGTGGGAATCAGCTAGGGATGTGAGCTTAATAATATTTTCCCTGTCAGACGCTGTGAACAGCAGAGTTTGCAGCCGTGCAAGATGAAGTTCTAGAGAATCTTGCACATCAGCAAGATCTGATGACACAGAGTTTGATAGGGAGCCAATTAGAGTTTGTAAGCTAGCCAGAGTGGCTGGGAGGGTAGATTTGCAAGAAGTAAGAAGTGATGACAGCTGTTGGGAAATAGCTGTCATTGAGGACACAGAGTCCTGCTGAATGGAATGAATAGAGGAGAGGGAGGTGGATACATTTTGCAGTTGAGCAGTGAGTGCTAACAGTTGTGGAGAGAGATCAGATTGTGGAGTGGTAGGGAAAGAGGCCTTGAACGAATCAAAGAACCCCTGAAGCTGTGCAGACACAGAGTGTGATATGATGGAGGGTAGAGAGTGCTTGGTGTTTTCCAAAGAACCAACTTTGTTGGTCAGCAAAGAAAGCTGATCCTTCAAAGGCAGGTCTTTGGGAGAGGGCAGAGGGACTTTGGACAGAAGCTCCATAGCCTGGGCAAAAGTAAGATGACCCAGTTTGGAGGGATCAAAGGGTCCTTCAGCAGCGGCTGTAGCTGCATCACCAGGAGAAGGGGATGATGTTTGGGGCCTTTCAGATGCTGCTTGTGTTGCAACACCCTCATGAAGACCAGTGTTGGTTCCCTCTGCAGTGCCTTGGGCTAAAGACACCTCATCATTGGGAGATGGGATATGCATTTCAACATCAGCAGTGGTGAAACCTGCTGATGGAATTTGCATGGAGGGAGCAGCCTCACCAGAGGGATGGTGTGATCCCTGAGGTTCATCAGCTTGGGTTGTTGGTCCCTCAGCAGCTGTTTGGTGTAGAACAGCTGTATCATGGGGAGCAGAAGTTTGAGGCTGAGCTGCTGATTGGTCTATACCAGCAGCGTGGGCACCTCGTGCAGACTCAGGGTGTGAGGAGATTTTAGTGGGGGACAGTGTGGACACAGTATGGAGTGGAGAGGACTCCTGTCTTTCAATATCCTCAGCCTGTTGGGAGGCTGGGATAGTTGATGTGGGTATCTCCATTTGTACAACTGGTTCCTGTTGGGAGGAACCAGAGGGTCTAGGCTGACTCTGGGTAGACTCAGATTTGAGTGAAGCAGGCTCCAAATGAGCTGAACCTGCTCCCAAATAGGAGAGACAGCTGGGGTTGCATCTTTTTTAACTGAACCCTGTTGAGAGGGAACAGAAGAGGTGGTTGGTTTAGCTGATATCTTTTTGGAGATGGATTTTCTGTGATAGAGAACGGATGGAGTGGGTGATTGTGGAGAGGGGAGAGGATCTGTTTGGACAGGGTGTGAGACTGGGTCAGGAACAGTGGGGCTGGTCTGTTCCATAGTCTCTTGTGCCACAGAGGCACCAGCCACAAAGGCTTCAGGCTCAACAAATGAACCAGGGTGAGGAGTCTGCTCATCCTCAGCCACAGAGGCTAAAGGAACAGACTCAGGCTGAGCTGTTTTGGCCTTCTTTTTCACAGACCCAGCTTTAGTTGCCAGGGTCCTTTTAAGAAGCTTGGACCTGGCTTTGGATTTTGAGACGGGAGCAGCAACTTCTGGATCCACCCTCACATCAGAGGGTCCTTCCACCAAACCTAACAGCCTCCTCATTGGTGTGGATAGAGGAGGCTCATTTTGCAGTACAGGAGTATGAAAAATTCTATTCCCTATGACAGGGAATGCAGCAGACTTAAGTAATGGCTGGGAATTGTATAGTTGCTCACCACAAACATGACTGAAAATGAGGCTCAGAAACCTGGGATAACGGACAGCAGCTGGTCTTGGCTCTTGCTGCACTAGGTTTCTCAGGTTCGAAAAGATCCACTTAGCCATGTCAAGAGTAGTCCCATCCACTAGCTGTAGGAGTATTGGCACTTCATCTCTACTGAGTTGGTCGAATGAACCAACTTTACTGCTGAAGCTCATCATCACAGAAGCAAACAGAAAGCTGTAAGTAGGAGACAAGTCCTTCCTGTACAATGTTGCTCCAATTTTGGGTTCTGCTACACCACAGAAGCGTAGCAGATTTCCCATTTGCTCGTTCTCAGGCTGGGGCAGATCATATGACTCAGCAACAGGCAGATGAAGAACCTCCCTCAGAATATCAGCAGTTATCTCAATGGTTTGAGTCCCATTAAGAATAGTCCCTTTGATGACTGTGGTGTTGGGGTTGTCAGAACAAGTGTACCAGAATTCATACACCATCTCCTGGTACAGGACACCAGGAGTTGCAGTCATTGCATAGTTCAACGGATGAACTTGCAGAAATTCCACCATCTGATCGTAGCCCTTCCCCACATAGTTTTTGGGGATAGTGAGGTTGGCAACGTAGTTTGTGGGTTTGATGGTCAGCATTGTGGTGACTGATGAATGTTTGACAACATCATCACCAACAAACACTGGAAGAAAGGGATTAGGTCTGTGAGCCATTTGGGAATTTTGGAGGTTGAAGAAGCAAAGGACACTTAGTCGATTTTTAGGGTTCTTGAGGATTTCTGGAAATGATGAAGAAAATGAAACAGTAGTTTGGTATTTATAGGATTTGAATGTGAGTGTGTATGAGAGAGAAGATTTTGGGCGGTTTGATTTAAAAAAGTCGTTAACGGAAAACGGAACGGTTGTCCATGTCAGACCGTTTGTCAGACCACTTGATTTCTGTTTAATCACTTACACACGTAATCCACATTATCCGCAGTAATTAAGTTAAATAAAACATTAATTAAGTAACTTAATCTTGAAGAAAGGTAATTAAAATTTTTGGTCTAAGCTGTTGGTCAACCCTGTGATGACCAAAGCCATCACAAGCTGTTCAATCTTCAAGCTGTTCATTTTTCAAGCTGTTCCTCCAGCCTGCTCTCCTTTGTAAGAGCAGGTTGTGTTCAATAGGAGAACAGGTTACAAGAGAAAAACTTGTAAGACAGCGTGAAGGAATGGACAGGTTGAGGATTGAACCATCAGAGCAGGCTGGACGAATAAACTGATTTTGTTCAGCCTGTTGTATGCTCAAGCTGTTCAAGTTTTTCAGACAAATGACTAAGTACAGAACATGAATAACCTGTTCTGTCTAAGCTGTTCTGAGAAACTTGAGCAGTGTGAAACATACAGATTTTTAGACCTTTGAGAAACACTTAGTCACTCTTGTTTAACATGCCCAGCTTGCTGACAAGGTAATTAAACCTTGTTTCATCCAGAGGTTTGGTGAAAATGTCTGCAAGCTGTTCATTTGTGGAAATGAAACTTACCTCCACATTACCTTTCTGAATGTGATCCCTGATGAAGTGATGTCTGACTTCAATATGCTTTGTTCTGGAATGAAATACTGGATTGTTGGAGATGGCTATGGCACTTGTATTATCACACAGAATAGGAGTTTTCCTATACACAAGGCCATAATCTTCAAGCTGATGCTGCATCCACAGAATCTGTCCACAGCAGCTTCCAGCAGCAATGTACTCAGCTTCAGCAGTAGAAGTGGACACTGAATTCTGCTTCTTGCTACTCCAACTGATCAACTTTCCACCAAGGAGTTGACATCCACCTGTTGTGCTTTTCCTGTCTAGCCTGCAGCCTGCAAAATCAGAATCTGAATAGCCTGTTAGTTCAAGGCTTGAGTCTTTGGGATACCAAAGACCCAAACCTGGTGTACCCTTCAGGTATCTGAAGATTCTTTTAACAGCAGCTAGATGAGATTCTTTTGGATCAGCTTGGAACCTAGCACATAGACAGGTGGCAAACATAATATCAGGTCTACTAGCAGTTAAGTATAGCAAGCTCCCAATCATGCCTCTATAAGCTGTTACTGAAACAGCTTTACCACTGGCATCAGCATCTAATTTTACATTAGTTGCCATTGGGGTTTTTATTGGAGAACTTTGATCAAATTTGAACTTTTTCAATAGATCTAAAGTGTACTTTCTTTGATTTATAAAAATTCCAGTTGAGGTTTGTTTAACCTGTAATCCTAAAAAGAAAGTCAGTTCCCCCATCATACTCATTTCATACTTGGATTTCATGAGTAATGAAAAATTCTTGCATAGCTGCTCATTAGTAGAACCAAATATTATATCATCCACATAAATTTGAACAAGCATAATGTCAGATTTCACTTTCTTTATGAACAGTGTAGTATCCACTTTACCTCTGGAATACCCATTGCTCATAAGGAACTCAGTAAGAGTGTCATACCAGGCTCTAGGGGCTTGTTTGAGACCATAGAGAGCTTTGTCCAACTTATAGACAAAACCTGGATGTTGTTCATTTTCAAAACCTGGAGGCTGCTTGACATAAACTTCTTCCTGCAGCTTCCCATTTAAAAATGCACTCTTCACATCCATTTGAAATACCTTAATACTCTTATGAGCAGCGTAGGCTAGATACAAACGAATTGCTTCTAGCCTGGCCACTGGAGCAAATGTTTCATCATAATCAATTCCTTCCTCCTGTCTGTAGCCCTGAGCAACCAGTCTTGCCTTATTTCTAATGACATGACCTTGCTCATCCATCTTATTCCTGAAAACCCATTTTGTGCCAATTATAGTTTTACCTTTAGGAGCAGGGACCAGCTTCCATACATTGTTTCTCTCAAACTGATTGAGCTCTTCTTGCATGGCAGTGATCCAATTTGCATCTTTTAGTGCTTCATCAACCTTCTTTGGCTCCATCAGTGAAACAAAACTAGAGAACATACAAAAGTTCCCTAAGCTGTCCCACCGTGTTTGTATCCCTTTGTTGATGTCACCAATTATTTGATCATTGGGGTGACACCTGATCCACTTAGGATCATTTTTCAATGATGATTCTCCTGAGTTGTTAACATCTTCAGTAGGTCCTGTTGAACAGCTCTCAAGATTTTCAGACACACTGTTGTCTTGAGCCTGTTCACTTGTTGAACATGTCTGACCACTGTTGAACATATCAGCAGAGGAACTGGGAAAATCAGCATTGATAGGTTCTGGACATGCAGTTGTAATTAAGTCAGTACATTTATTCACACAGGGTGTATTGACATAATCATCATCATGTCCATCATGATTAACAGGTTCCACACTGGGTGTAGTGGAAGCTTTTGAGTCCTCTTCATTGTTTGAATGCATCAAATCATCAAAGTTAAGTTCTCCTGAAACTAATTCAGGAACAGCTTTGGTGAAAACATTCTTGGACTCTTCAAAGGTGACATTGATAGATTCATCTATCACCTTTCTTTTGTTGTTGTATACTCTGTAGGCCTTGGAGATAGCAGAGTAGCCAACAAACACACCTTCATCAGCTTTAGGTTCAAACTTTGACAGCTGGTCCCTTTGATTCAGAATGAAACAGGGACATCCAAACACATGGAAATAAGATTATTCAACTTGAAAAGATTATTCAACTTGAAAAGATGGTTCGAACCCTGATTACAAAGGTTGTAGGTCCACCTGGCCAAACCAATGCATCCAAAAAGGGGGAGAATCAGGAGATCCCACCTTCAGTCCAAACAACTTCAACCTCTCCTCCAAGAGTCCCAGTTTCTAGACTAACAGTCCCAACAACTACTCAAGCTGTTAGTCTAGAAACTCAAGCTGCTACTATCAGGACAACTAAAGTTGTCATTAGAGAAGGCTCTCAGGCCCCTGTCACTACAGTCCAATCCACATCATCAGCTTCCAGAGATAAGGGTAAAGACATCCTTATTGAATCTCCAAAGATTAAATTCTCCTCTAAAGAAGCCTAGGTTGCTCATGATGCTGAATTAGCAAGGAAATTAGCAGAGGAACAGGATGAACTCTTAGACCAGCAAACTCATGCTCAAATGAAAGATGATGAGACCTTTGGTCATTATCTAGGAGGGTTTGTGGTCAAGCAGAATTAGAAGAAAAGGAAAATGCCAACAGGGCATTCAAAGGCAGAACACATAAAACTTTTGATAAACTTCTCTGCATCAGTTGGAATACCAAGAATAATGGCTCAGTCATGGCCAACAGAAAAGCTACAGGCCTTACATGACAAGGAGATGGAAAAACAAGAAGCAGCAAAAGTCTTCCAACAAGTCCAAAGCCAACAAGAGCCTATTCAAGCTGGTGTCAGTGATCCTCCTCCTGTTCAAGCTGGTGTCAGTGATCCTCCTCCTCAAACAAAGGTTGATCAGGTCAAAAGAATATTGCTTGAACAACAGCTTCAAAAGGCTTTAGAAATTGAAAAGGCCCAGGATCAGTCTGACTTCTCCAAACCGCCTATTACTTACTGGTACGCCAAATCAATGGATAACATTGATTTGAATTATCATTTTGTAATCAAAAGAGAAGCTGGTCCAGAAGAAGAATATAAGAGTCTAGCTCAGATGGCACAAAGGCTGACCAGGGATGATCTGACAAAACTGCATCACATTGGATCTGTTAGTCCTTCAAGTTCTCACTGTGTATGGGTTCAAAGAAATGTAAAGACCTTAGAAGCATTTTTGATCCAGAATCTACAAGAGTGGAAATCGAAGCTGCCAAGGAGATGAAGATTGTACTGGTTGATATATATGTCAAATCTATGACATATATACTCAAGTTTGAGTTCTTTAATCTGCCAAAGACTTGGCTACTTCAAATAAGCACAATGAAGATTCACTGTGATAAAGAGGAGTTCAAAGGAGATTTCATAAAGGCAATAAATCATAAACATTCACATTGTAAGTTTTTGGATGCCTTAGTTTGTAGATAACAGCTTTACTTTGTTTTATTTCCTTATTTGTACAAAAACTTAAAGTCTTGTGTAAAGAGTTTAAGTTAGGGGGAGATTGTTGGGAAATATTCTAAGTATGTCAAGCTGTTAGTTAGATTTCTCAAACTGTTAGTAAATTTTCTGTGTAATTACAAAGTTGAAGCTATTAGTTTAGTAAGTTCGAGTAGCTAGTTCAAAAGTTCAAGCTGCCAGTTCAAAGTTCAAGCTGTTCAAGTTCAAGCTGCTCAACAGATAAACCTTAAGCTGCTCAACAGTTTAATAAACAAAAGTGCTGAAATTCAGGAGGAGATTTATATTTGAAGATTCAAACATATCTACTAGTAGAGAAATCAGAGTTTTTCATGTGAACAAATCAGAAGGCTTTATATATAGATAGAATAGGTTTCCTATCTGTAAGTCTGCACGTACAAGTTTCGATTTAGTTGTAATTGCTTTCTAATTAACTTTTCTCAAGCCTCTAAGGTTGTAAAACCCTAAGAACAGTCTGTGTTCTTCGTCTAATCAAACAGATTAGAGGTGATTGTAATCAGTGAGTTGGCACTACAAAAGATTTGATTTTTTATTATATTTATGTGTTATTTGTACTGAAAGCTTTTCTTAAAACAATTAAGTGTTATTCCGCAAACTTCTTAATTGGACTTTGTTTATATACAAGGTTATTTGTTTTATACTCTGATTTATTCAAAACCAGTTAATCTTAGGTAGTGATTTTGATTCTGACAAGTTTCATTTCAGAATACACAAACATTAATTTGAATTATGAATGTTAAAAATTTTCGAGTATTTAAAACTCTAAAAAATGGATTTTTCGTATTGAAAAAGGTGTTTCTTGACAATGTTCAGTAAACAGAAGATGTTTAAAATCCATTTTCGAGTAAGAACCAATAAATGGATTCGCAAAAATGTTCCTGAAAGGATTTTTGATATTTTCAGTGACAGTTAGGACATAGAAAAGTTTCAAATCTGTTATCTCGATCAAACCATCATTCGAGAAATAATATGTATTGATCGAGTTGCATCAAGTACTGATTCGAGAAACTCCAAGTTTTTATCGAGTTGGTTACTTCATGATTCGAGAAATCTGTGTTTGTTATTCGATTTGGATACTTTTAAGGGACATAGAAAATTTTTAAATCCAATCTCGATAATAATGTTAGAGAAAGTTGTAATTCCATACGAGTTGGATCAATGAATTCTTCGAGAAATTTTCATTCTTATTCGAGTTGCTTGGGATAAGACTTAGATTAATTTCATGCATTTTTCATGGCATTCGAGAAAATCAAACTTGTAAGTAAGTTGGATTCACACTCTATTCGAGAAAGTCTCTTGTTCATTCGAGTAGTATAGTCAAGGACTTGGTGTTTTTCACTTTGTTTCAAATCGTTTCATGAGCCTTTCGATACAATGTCAACTTGATTCAAGTTTGTTAAATACTTCATTCGAGTTGACAGGTATTTCATTCGAGAAACCTCTAAGTTCAATTCGAGTTTGCATCATATATCATTCGAGCTTATTTCTGTGTCACGCGAGAAATGTCATGTTTCAATCGAGTTTCATTTCAAGATTTCCAAAATTTGACCCTGTGTGGAGGATTTCTAATTTTTCAGAAAAATTTCACATTTTTCAAGAATATTTTAATATCTGTGTTTTTCTAACATTGGTCTCTTAAGATTGACTTTGAAATCCTAACATTAATAATTTAATATAGTTGTTTGGAATCCCGATGATTTAAACAGTAAAACACAATTTTTTCTAATTTCTAGCAAAATGTTTTATTTTTCTATGTGCAGGATTACATTTGTTTACCTCACTGTACTAACATGTATATTACTTTTCTTTTACAGGTTACAAATGGCATCCCAAGCTCAATCCCAAAACTCTAATTCTTCCGATTCTCATTCATCATCCAATCATACACTGGTATCTAAACTAGTGAAATCAGCCTCATTTACCCGACCATCACCTTCATCACCCATCCTAGACACTCACCTTGTTAAAACTAAACGTTGCCTACCTTTTCGTGACAATAACCACAGACTTGATCCAAAGATTATCAAAGTCAGTCATCCCATAATTGTAAACATTCTTAAGAGGACATCTTCTGGGTTATCTATTACAGTACAAACCATCAATCCCCCAAGTCTATTTACTACAATTCTGACACACAATAAAGTTTGTACCAGTTGATGGCAATCATCACTTCAAGTTCACAATAGATCAGTTTATGGCAAAGATCACCCTTGCCAGGCTTCGCCATAATCTGTTTCTACCTCGCAGAATTGTTACAGTGAATTTTCCCGAATTAGTTGATTATAAAGATACTGTGTCTGATGAATAGCTGGTTCATAGTTTAATCTGCTTGGGTTACTCCAAAACACTACCTGAGAGCTCAAAGTTTCATAGGAATGGCCTACACGGAGAATGGTACACTTATTTGGAATAGTCAACAGACACCGAATGCTAATGTGATGCATATTCCGGAAGCCCTCTTGAAATATGCGAATCAAGAATGTGAGAGTGTAAAGTTATATAGAATAGATCATGCTCTTATAGAAACCCAGGAACCGGGTTTTCTTAGCCAGGGAGTATTAGGAGAGCAGGATCATCAGCAGGGGGCTGATGTTAAGGGCAGCGAAATTGAGATAGAGGGAGTAACAGAGCATGTGAGGGGTGGTGAGAGAAGCTCGGATTCTGAAAGGACATTATCTAATATTGCTGAATGAGCTGATGAAGGAAATGATGATGATGATAATAATGAGGATGGTAATTATGATAATGAAGGTGGTGCAGGCATGATTGAGTTTTCTTTATCTGAAAGATTTCCGGAGATTGATGTTGTTAAGATAGCTAGGGAGAGTGTGAGGAAGTTACCTAGCCCAAATAGCCGCATCTAGGCCAAATCTGCTGTTGGCTCCCAAATGGGAGTCAACACTGAAACAGTCAGTATCCCACTAACGCTTGCACACCCCACTATCCTTGAATCCTTTGGATTTTATAAATATTGAAACAAGTACACAACTGCCTGGTGTACAATTTTGTCTAATGCACAAGTAGAAGTTCCTATACACTCGAGTCGAGTTCATCTGTTGAAGTAAGTGCAGGAGGACTGCGTGTCCCTGCCGGAACAACCATAGTGTCAGAAGCATCTCCTGCTCCTTTACTTGAAGTGGTTGTAAGTCCAGTCAGAGCTACAACTTTGCCAACTCTGAGCACTAGCCACACAAAAGTTCTTTTTACAAGTTCCACTGTTGTCTCAACTGGAAGTCTGCATGACCTAGTTGTTAGAGTATCACCCTTTGTTAGTGAAAAAAAACTGAATGAAGCAATTGTTGGCGTCTCAAATCAAATGTCAAATTCTTTTTCTGAAATATTGGAACAGATGTCAAATTTTCCAAAGCTATTGAAGGGAAAGAATGTAGCTGAAGAAGTCATCCACAACAATCAATTGAGGAGCTCAGAGATTTTGTCTATGATCAATTTGATGAAATGAGGGAACGTATGATTGGGTTGGAAAGCACTGTGATAACTGCGTTGGGAGATATGTCTGAGCGAATTTATGTAGTGGAACAGACATGTAAAGCACAAGCTTCTGCTCCAAAACGCAAACATGATGAGCATGATGATGACTCCGATGATGCTCCTCATGAGGGGGAGAAGAGAAGGAAGCCTGGTGATCAAGAAACTGACTTTTAATGATCACATATCCAGAAAAGGAAAAGGAGACGGGAGATCAAGAGGTTGGAGAAGCAGGAAGCTCTAAAGAAAAGCCTGTTGATGCTCAAAGTGAGCTGGAAATGATTCTTAATGAAGATGTTCCAGTTCCTTTATGTGTTCAATCAGGAATTTATAATTTCGAAGAATATGATGACTCAGATAACGAAGATCAAGGAAAAACTTTAATGATTGAGGGAGTTGAGAAAGAAGTGGAAGTTGAGTTGTCAGATGATGACGATATGTTTGATTTGAATGATATATCTTTGAGAGCAGACAGGATTGAGGAAAAGGATGATCTAGTGCAGGAAATACTAAAAGATGATGTAACAACACCGACGGTTGAAAAGTCTAAGGTAACGGTTACTGTAAAAGAAAGGAAGTAGAGCCGTTTCCAATAGAGAATGTTATGCCTCAAATGGTTAAGGAGCTTAAAGAAGTTGAAGTCATGGATATATTTTTCAATGAGAATATTTTGGCTGATGAGTCACAAAGACAACATCGGTTGAGGTTTGAAGCTCAGCAGATTCTTCAGAAGGAAATCTGAGATATGCTGACACTACTTAATGAAGATGAAATAAGAAAGAAGAAGATAAAAGTGTTGGAATTATTTGCAAAGAAATCTGCCGAGTACATCATGAAAAGAAACAAGCTTCCTTACCTAGAAGATCATCTTGAAAAGAAAATGTTTTGTAAGAAGCAAGCCTCGTGTACATTCTTGAAGTTGTTTAGAGTGCTTGAGCCTAATATGCCAAATTTAACGAATTATGCTAGTTTCCTACAAAATAAAGCACAGCCGGTGAATAAAGTCAAAAGTTAATTTTGGATTGTAGATCTGGTAAAGATCGAGCAGGATCGTTTCGTGTATTCACCGAGGCAGATATGTTTGGAATGCATTTGATGGATATTGAAGATTTGTTTGTCGAGTTCATGTTTGCACTCAAGACACTGTTTCACTTTATGCACACCAATTGGTGCTTATGTCAGTGCAAGATCTACAAACTGGAGTTGAAAGACGTAAGAAAAAGATAAACATCACTGCGCCTAACTGGTTCATCAAATTTATGGATGATTTGAAAGAGTTGCAAGTTGTCATGGCGAAGCATCCAGTAGTAATATATAAAGACAAAGATCAAAATCTAAGGGCTATGTGAAGTATTGAATTGAATAAGTTTTGTGATGGAACATTACAAAAGGTGACGACAGGCTTGAAAGGAAAGCTGACTGCGGATATCGAAAAGAAAGACAAAGAATGGAGCTCTGAGTGTTAACGACAGAAAGCTGATGTGGAATTCATTTCAAAGATCAATCGGAGGCAATCAAACAGGAAGAATATCCGACATTTTGAGATGAAGCTGAGGTTATCAAACTGAAGACTGATTATAGTTCATCAAAGGGGGAGAATGTTAGAATCTATTTTAATTGATGAATATAATAAGTCTAGGGGCTCTTTTGTAATTATCTCATAGAAATGTATTTATTTATAAATAGAAATAGTTTCTTTGTAAATGGTACGAATCTGACATTGTGATTTTGCACGGAATTCATAGCAGTTAGGGCTACAGTTGTATGACTTCTTTCATCTCTATGTAATTCTCATTTTGGTTCAATTAATCATTCTGTTATTGTTTCTTGTGTTCATAATTGTTTGTGATAATTATTATGATTGATTAATCTGAATTCACAATCCCAAACTACTTATATGCACTCACACAATAATATGATGGATATACGACCGATTCATGCAAGAAAACAATGAGAATATTGAAACTCAATTAAAGTCAACAATGATCATGTGTGGCCGTGTTAGATTATAAATTTCAAATTCAGACCAACTCGTATCCCATCTTGGATCAAATCTCTGATCAACTCGGATAAAGTTTTAACCTATTTCAGACCAAATCTCAGATCCCATCCGAAATTCGTATCATCCGAAATGTCGTTAAAATATTTTTCGGGACTCCAAAATTACTTGTTCATTTTTTTTCAAATTCATCTCAGATCAACCGAATACGGATCACCTAAGTACCATTTGTCACTTTGAATTGAACCATCCGAGTCACTGTTCTTCATCCGAATTCGGCCCATCCGAGATACTGTTATCCATCCGTCTTACTCCCCATCCGAATTCCTTCCATCCGAATTTCTTTTCATCCAAGTTATTGTCCATCCCACCAACCGAGTACCTTCCATCCGAGTTTCTGGTCATCACCTGAATTCGGACCAACCTAGGTTCTGTACCTCAACCGAGTTATAGTTCCTCAACCAAAATTCGGACCATCCGAATTTCTTTTTTTAACACCAGTGTTCGGTCCATCTGAGTTTCTATTCTAATTCTTCCAAATTTCGGTTCCTTTAACCGAAAAATCAGTTTACACTTCCAATGATCCTACTTTCATTATCAGCACTTATCAAAACATCATGTCTCTCGAAGATCTTGTCCTTGGATCAGAGAACAGACCACCCGTTCTCTATCCAGATGAGTATGAACAATGGAAGCAAAGGTTAAATTCACAGAGTTCCGAGCCAAGGATGGAGAATCTCTACAGAGTACCTTTACAAGGTTCTTCGTTGTTCTTAATGAGCTTAATAAACTGCACATCCAAAAGGACAAAGATGACATCAACAGAGTTATGGACATTCCAAATGTCTCTATAAATGTGGTGTTCAAGGAATTAAGGAAATATCAGAAACAAATGGCAAACACACTAACATCACTTTTGTTGACTGTAAACCTAAACACCAAACACACAGGCTCCTTAGCCCTACTCTGGTGAACCAATCCCAAACACATCTCCAATGCCTTACTACAGTCAAGGTGCTTCATCCTCTGAATACAAATATGCACCTCCACCGATGAATGAGTCGTTTGATGATGAAGAGGAAACCATACAAGAACAAATCATCATGTGGTAGAATCATCTATAACAGAGATGATTCTATCAAAACAAGACAAACAACCAACTTCGTTATGATATTGGTCCTCGAAGGTATTCTGATGACAGAAGAGATGAGAGGAGGGATGATAGGAGAGATAGTAGGGATGATAGGTCCCGTGATGATTGGAGGAGAAATGATTGGGATGATAGGCGCTATGATGATAAGAGAGATAGACGAGACAACAGGAGAGAAAGACGTGATGATAGGAGGGATTGTCGAGATGATCGCCGTTATGAAAGGCGTGACGACAGACGGAATGATGATAGGCGGAAGTAGAATCGCAGTGAGGATAGTCGGGAGCAGACAAAAGGCTAGTTGAAAGAAGAGAGGATATGCTTAGTACTGATGAGCCCAAGGCAGCTGATGAATGACTCTGCTATGAATGTGGTAAGCCGGGTCACATTGCTCGAGAATGCAACAACCAATTCAAGCGTGATATAAGATACTATGAGAGGAAGCTTGAGGCCCTAAAGAAGAGATCTGATGCAATGTCCCTGGTAGCACAAAAAGACCACTGGGTTGATGATGATTCTGATGAAGAAGATGATAGGGGCAGAAATTGTTATATGGTTGGCAGAGTTGGACTGGCTGATTATGCAACAACTTCTGATTCCGAATCAGACACGACTGTAGAGGGAGAGAACATGAAAGATCATACAGCTTGTCTGATGGCCAAGTCCGGGGATTCAGAGTGCTCTACGTCAGATTTAGAGACAAATGAGGTACATTCCTTTTATGTTCATAAGTCTGTAAATAATATATCTGTCCAAAATAAATGTAACATGCACACACAAATACTTGAGCTAGATGTTGGTACACCCTGTGTGACGATAGCAGTCTAGATATGTAATAGATAGTCATATGTAATAGATGAGGCACTATTAATACAAGTCATGTGTGTTTGATTGTGTATGATGTCTACATTTGCATGTTAAGTTCTTCATTGTGAAGATAAGTTCTTAAGGTATAAAGCCACGAACTTAAGTCACACCATACAAACTTAGCTAGCCTAAGTTCGTAGGTTCTTGGGCTTGAACTTATAAGTTTGTGGGCTTGGGCCTGAATGAACATAGGTGCTATAATATGAACTTAATCAATTAATTTCAATAACTTTTGGGAAAATACGATTTTCAAAGCGAGTATCAGTGCACATACCAGCTAGAAAGATTTTCAGAGAGTTATAGGAGCAATGCACTGTGTAGGGTCGGTTGTTATTTCGGCTAGCATCGTGTTCGGCTTCGTGTTCCGCGCGTGATCGTTCTGTAAAGCGTCTAACGAGGTATCCGTACTCGTTGGATGACGTCGCACCTTGATCCGATTTGTAGACGTGGTGACCTTACAAGTGGTATCAAAGAAGATCTTGAATGCTCTTCGTGTTCGTCACGTTTTATTGAACATTCATAGGGTTTCTTGGCGTTTCTATGGATAAATAATGCATTTTTCTAAGATTTATGTGTTTTTCAAGCAAGTTTCTTGGCAAAAAATTCATCTTAGTTTAAGTTTTCAGTAGAAATCTTTGTTTTTAACCTTAAAAACATTGATTTAATCTGAAATATTAAAACAAATCAAATTTTTTGGCGTTTCTCAAACTTGCGGTGCTCGAACTTAAGGGGTGTTTTTAGGGTTCTTCGAACTTGTCAGACGCTCCTCAACAAACATAAGCAGACATGAACTTGTCAGAGATTCGAAGTTGTCTGATTCTCAAACTTGTCAGAGATTCGAAGTTAACTAATTAGGATTTCTTGAATTTGTCTAGGTTAGAACTTGTCAGAATCTCAATCTTATCCATCCTCGAACTTGTCAGAAGTGATTTAGGGTTTCTCGAACTTGAAGTCCTTCGAACTTAGTTGATCTCGAACTTAACCTTAAACCGAATTTAATTTACAAAACAATTTTGAACTTAAAATTTATACGAACTTAATTAAGTCCGTAAGATTTATTTCAAATTTATTTTAAAAATTAAATAAGTCATGTTCATGAACAAAAAGTTAGAATGAATGTCAAGTTTGCATAAGTTCTTGGAAATGGATCATGAGGTAGGAAAATCCAATTCACCACCGAAGCTAATGAAGATAAAGGACTATTACTGGTGGAAAGATAGATTTGCTGATTTCGCCCGCTTCAACGATATGCATATGTGGATATGCATAGACGAAGGCTACGTTCCCCCAACGCAAGATCTCGAAGGCAGATTAAAGGTTCTGTCCTATCAACATATGAAAGATGAGGATCAGAATATTTATGACGCAGAGAATCGAGCTTAATCGTCGATTAGAATGGCATTACCTTTAGATATTCTACACACCTTTAAACATCACTGAACCTCCAAACAACTATTGGAAGCGTTGGATAAAAGGTATGAGGGAAATCCTAGTGTTAGAAAGGGGAGAACGGAATTACTAAAATAGCAGTTTGCTATCTTCAAAGGGCTGAAGAATGAGACCTTGGATGACATAATCACAAGGTTCTACCATCTTTTGACTGAGCTTGATAATCACCGGGTTGAGTATCTAGAGTCAGAAAAGATTGAAAAGCTTCTTGATGCATTACCAGCGAAGTGGGAGATCTACACTACGCTGATAAAACATGATGAAGAGAAATTGGAAACGCTTACTCTAGAAGAAGTCATTGGAACTCTGAGGGCCTATAACTTTAAGTTACAGAAGAAGGAGAGGGAGTTTGATCAAGTACAGGATCCAGAAACGTACTTCAGGAAATCTAAATCATCATCTTCTAGTGAACTATAGTCGGGGGCCACAACATTCTTTATTGGAGAAGAGGATGGTATACCAGCTGATGCTGAAGAACCTAGTGGTAGGGCATTCTTAGGGTTCTCAAAACCGGAAGATAAACCACATCATTTAGGATCAACCTCTCAATGTTATACCAAGATGCCTATGAGTGCTAAATCAGCTGAGGAGCATCTAATGTAAGGTCACCACGTCTAAGGATCTAATCTTGAAGCGACACCGTCCAACGAGTGCGGAATCCTCGTTAGACACTTAACGGATCGATGACACACGGTAATCGGAGCCGAACACAATGATAGCCGATGCAAGAAACGACCCCACACGGTGTATTGCTCCAAGACAGACTCTCTGAATACTAACTAGCTCGCAGGTGCACTTGCAAACCTCTGAAACTAGTAATTCTCAAAATTCTGTTGAAAAAACGAATTAACATCTGATTATACTAATTAAGTTCAAACTTAACTAATTAAGTTCGTTTAGGCCCAAGCCCACAAACATGTCCAATACCCTAGGAACTTAGCTTCACTAAGTTTGTCTGGGTTGGGTTAATTTCGAATCTCAGCCTTAGAACTTATCCTCACTGTCTAGAACTAATCTGACCCTTCTAGAACTTAACATGACAGTCTAGAACTTATCTTGATACTTATCATCACAGTCTAGAACTTAACTTGATAGTCTAGAACTTAACATGCAAATGTAGTCATCATACACCATTATGATTTAACACACATAACTTGTATTAGTAAAGTCTCATCTATTACAAATGATTATCTATTACATATCTATACTGCTATCGTCACACCGGGTGTTACAACAGACTCCCCCTTGACGATAGCTTCTATGAAGATATTCATTAGTCTACGGAACTAGGCTTATTCAAAACACAACCTACATGAAGTCCCTGCTCTACACAAACCTTTACAACATTCTGATACTTCCTGCCTTCAGATCTCAAATGCTCATCAAAAGAGATTTCCTGACCATGAAGCTTAAGCAAATCATCTGTAGACACGTTGACTAGGTGCAGGGGATCATATACTCTCAAAATTACTTGTTCTTCTAGATCTTCCATAATAGCCTCACTAGTATCACTATCAACGTACCACCACATCAGATTATTCAAAACATCTTGTGCCATACGCTTTAGTGGCACTTTCTTTAGGCATCTAACCGGCTTGTAATACATTTTCATCCAAGGCCTGCAAGTTAGAGGATCTATCCTTGTATGGTCCATTACTCTCTTCCCTATTCTCGGATTAATTCTTTCAAACTTCCTAAACCTTCCTTCCCTTAAATGATTTTAGCAACGATTTCAGCGTATGGATCGTCTCTGATGTTGACAAGCTCCTTCCATGCTAAAGCCTTTATCTCACACTTGGGCAAGGAATTGAAGTTCTTCAGCCTTCTCCTTAGATATTGAAGCCCATCCTTTCTTTTAATGATGAAAAGCTGATGTACTCTATCATAGAACCAGCTGAGTATGCTTCCAGACAATTTTCCAGGACTTGACATTATCATTTTATCTTTCAAATCCAAATCCTTTTTCTTTTCTTCCGTTCTGTACCATAGTTTTCTCTTTTCTTCAATTGTGAGCTCCCTATCTGGCACTTGAGATACATCATCATCCGATTCATCATTAAGTGTTGACTACAGCACGTCTAGATCTATCGGATTCTGGTCTATATTTACATATTGCTCAGTAACCAGTTGCTTCGGGTCTATATTTACAAAAAGGTCATAAATCTTTTTTGTCATCAACTTCATCTTCTTCATCCATCAAAACTTCATCATCCGACTTCCAATCTGGAACTTCTTTTGGCACAAACTCTCCTTTTTCAAGACCTTCCAGATCCAAGCCTTTTTCAAAGTCAAACATTACTTCCTTATCATCCAATTCGGCCAAGGCTCCTATCAATTGTTGTTCCATAAACTCTGATGCTTCATGAGCCTTGCCTTTTCCCTGCCCGTCTCCTGAGACTGATGATCCAGGCTTTTCCTGAACCTCAGCTTGTTGAGTAGTCTCATGTGAAAGATCTGCTAGCTCACTGTCTTTCTGTTGAACGTCAGGGTCACCTCCTACATCGTCTCTATGGCTCCCCCTTAACTCATCACCCTTACAGCTATTCTCCCCCTGAGCAACACGATCTTTCAAAATCTGCTCCAGGAGGGACATAAGAGTTGCTATCTGTACCTTTTGATCTGCTGCAGTCTTACGCAGTTCCGTATTGTCTAGATCAAGCTGTGTATTGTGCTGCTGTAGCTCATTTACCGCTGTCGATAGCTGAAAGAGTTGGACTGTTTGGAAATCAACCATAGCTTTTAATTATGAGAAGCTTTGGTTGTCGGATGGAGTAGATGTTGATGAAGTAGTGGCACCTGTGGTTGAATTAGTTGGAACTGCTATTGATGTGGATGGAATGGCAATTATGGCAGACGAAGCGACAGTTGAAGTGGATGGAGCTTCTTGAGTTATACGTTGGCGCTTGGCTCTTTGCTGCCTTGTGATCAACGTTTCTTCTTCCAAAACAAAGTCTTCATCTCCTTCATCTTCGTCTCTGAGAGCAGGACGATTCATTTTCCGTCGGCTCGCAAATAGCCTATAGCCATGTGTTGCAAAAGATGTTGGGGGATTGGCAACTTCCCATAAAACTTCGTCAGAACTTGAATCTGATTCTGATTCGGATGTGTTGCCATGTGTTGCAAAAGATGTTGGGGGATTGGCAACTACCAACGTCCTAAATGGTAGTTGGGTAGGAAGCAGCGAGTCCCCAAATGTAACGCTCAATTTTCTTGTATTCAGGGGTCACCATTTGAGGGCACAGAATACTTAGTTCGTGGAATCGGTTGGTGTACCCAGCTACATCCGTCCCTTTCATAGCCAGATTCCAAATCTCTGACTCCATCTTCTGTAGTTCATTTCTTGGGCAATACTCGTCGGTCATCATTTGCTTTAACTCGGTCCAGGCGAGTTGGTAAGCTGCATTAATCCCCACAGACTGGGTATACGAGTTCCACCATGTTAAGGCGCTATCTTGCAGAGTGTGGGTGGCGAATTCAACCTTGTCTCCTTCGACACATACGCTAACACGGAAGACAGATTCCAATTTCTCGAACCATCTTACCAATCCGATGGCTCCTTCAGTTCCGTTAAAGTATCGAGGCTTGCAAATCAAAAACCCCTTGATTCCGCAACCCTTTGGGTGGGTTTCAGTACCTCCCGTGGTGCGGCTAGCACCACCTTCTCCGTTAGCAGAACTGTTTCGGTTGGTTTCGTAAGTGGCTATAGCGGCGGCCACTCTTTATGCGACTAATTCCTCGATTTCTGCAGCGTTCATGGCTCTTCTTGGCGGCATTATCTTAAAGTTTAAAGAAAAGAGCATAGTGTAAGATGTTGAATCTTAAACATTTAAGTTTTTCTTAAGGCAAAATACTATAATCATCAAACACAATTTCATAAATAACCTGCAATATTCATTAATCATTCATGACTTCATTACAATGGGGCGGGTTATTACCCAAAAATTTTTATCCTACACTATTACATAATACTTTTCCTAATATTGCAAAGATAGGTAAAGGGTACTAAGTATTGGAGTGATCAAGAGTCTCTCCCTTCTCCAACGCGTTGAGGCGCTGAGTCAGCTCCTCATTCCGAGCCTCGCTTTCGGCTAGTCGCTGTCGAAGCTCATCCAGGCCATCCTGTTGGATGGTGAGGCATGCTGGTTAACCTAATATAAGTTGAAGTTCTGAATCTCCTCCCGCTCCAAACGGGCAGTCTATTCTCCAATATCCTGGTTATGTAACCGGATTTGGAGGTCATGTCGTGAAGACCTTGCTACCCGCAGAGGTACGGTCTGGTCGGCCGTCTCCTGGGTGAGCGGTGGGATCGGTCCGGAGGATGGTCCTCCGACCACAAATTGGGAAGGGATTCCTTCCTCTTGTCTCCACTCACGGAGAGTCTTGGGCATCCAGACCCATCTTCGGGCGTTTGCCTGTCGTTGCTGTGGTGGGGGATTTGGTTGAGGAGTCGGGATGGGAATAGACTCCCGCCTCGGTGTGATCACCCTCTTACGGGTGTATACATAATCTTTGGGCCATTAGGGTAGGGACGGTACGACTTGAATGATGGCACCGCTGGGTGGTATGGGGTGCGGGCGGGGATCAGAGGGGATGGTGGATCTATCTTGGCGTTGTCCTCTTCCATCAGTTATTCTTTGTCTGATTCTTCAATTGGATCCTCGTCCTCCGAGGGGTCTTCCTCCTCGATCGGGTCCTCCTCAGAAAACACTTACGGATTGTATGGGCTGGTAAGGGTATACTCCTCTTCTGAGTCGGACAAAATGATTATCTCTTGGTGGGACTTGTTTTCTGCTATCAAGGTCCATGCATAGTCCTTTAGTTAGTTAAAAAATACTTAGTAAAACTTAAGTGCAGTTATAATCTAGGGTACTAATGCAACCTACTTCACTATAACTATGGCTCTGATACCAATCTGTCACACCCCGTTACCCCGGTTGGCAACGAAGCGCGACGTCGCGGAAGCATAACCATAATCATAACGAACGACCACTATATGGACGTTTTTAAAATACATCGGTAAAACTTTAAAATATAGCAATGTTTTACATAGACTGGTACGAAGAAAAGAAGTTCGCATAATACAGAGATTTAATTACATATTTAAAATATCCAAAATAATGCAGCTAAATCTCCGCTAATTTTGAATATGCATGCGACTCCATGGATGCGGAAGCTTGAAAGTAAATACGTCCGAAGGCACACTTGCCTTAATTTACTGAAAATACACGCTAGAATACGTCAACAAAAATTGTTGGTGAGCTCATAGGTTTACACGTAAATCTGACTTGTATGGACAGCAATAGTAGAGTTTGAATTTATAAAATCATAAATTTCATGTTATGTATTACATATAAACCATCATGCAACCGAAGCTTAATTAAAATGAATTTGCCCTATGCGGTATTCCCATACGTAATACCGTGTGTTAAATATATATGCACTCGATGTTAGCCGACCCGAACTAACCCGAATGGAGGACATGACTCCCGATAGATCTATCCACAATATATTCACGCTTACAAATAAATGCAATTAACGGTTCATGATATAAGGGCGGATGGAACCACGTTTTACATAATAGAAATGAAGGTGTTTTCGTGTCCATATAAAAACGAAGCATGTATTTCAACCCCAAAACATAACATTGTGAAAATAGGGGCTATGAGGACTCACCGAACACGTGATGGCAAAAACGAGCGAAAAGTGTAATTTTTCGTAAGTTGATGGATGGTGCACCGAGCGAGATTAATCGAGCCCTAAATGATAATAGCGACTTAGTATCTCTAATATATGATACTATATATATTTATAGATTTTTATGTCTTAAATCACCCAACATTACAAGTTTATAAATAAATCCCGCTTAAAACGTCAAGTTTATATATATATGTATATATATATATATATATATATATATATATATATATATATATATATATATAATTTTTATATAAATAATTTTCAAGCTTTTTCGGAGGTTTTTCGGCCTACTTTGCGGCTATTTTTGACCAAGCTCCAAAACATTTTAGGCTTTGGTTTTCTAGGAAACTAAACTACTATATACAAAGGATTTTTAGAATCAAGAACGGCAATTTTTCGAGATGTTTAGGTTAGGGAAAAAGCTTGTTGAAAACCCTATGTTGGCCATATTTGAGCTATACTCAAACTTCCGGTTTCCCAAATAATTTCTGGAGGTCTTAAACTCCAAAATAAATTATGAAAACTTCCAGATCTATAGTTAAGACATAGATCTAACTTTTGAGACAAGAATCAACTCATTTCGTTAAGTTATGAATTAGTTATGATTTTTCAAAGTTTATATAAATTTTCTGCCGAAAATCCGCAGTTTATAAACTTGAAATAACTTATGATTCTTGTTGTTTATTCAAAGACTACTTGTATACAAGTTATAAAACACATATATATTACTTGTTTTCATAATATTAACACTTTTATGATGTTTTTATATATTCATAAACACATTTAAAGAAACAACTTAAAAACAAAAACTAGAAATTTTGAATAAAAGGCCACCAAATTTAACTGGCTTTGAACCTTTTGGGGTACCATGTACTTTAATGAAAACAAAACATCAACCAAAGTTTGGTGAAAAGGCTGACGAAGGATACTTCCTACGTTATGTGCCGAATTCACCAAATAAAAGGGTTTTTAATCAAATGGTACAGTAGAGATTGTGTATAACACTGAAGTCACAAGTTATACACATGAACCCCAAACTGGTCCGGAATGGATATTTGATTATGACAAATTGTTTGAGTCATTTAACATTCCTTTGGATGAAAGTGCAGGTACAATCGAAAAGGACATGTCGTCATTAAATCTGAATGACGAGGGTCATAGTTTTTCGAGGACCTCTTTTCAATCAACATCCGAGCCTATATCAACTGCAGATAGATCTCCAGAAGAAAATGATTCTGAAGTGCCTACAAACGAAAATCAGACTACAAATTCAGCCTCTGAATACAGTGTCCATGAGGAGAAAATGTGGAGTCTGAAGTCGTTCCCCCGTTAGGAGAGATAGGATCAAATGTGGGAGATAATCTGAGAGTTGACGAGATAGAGACCTCTAGGATCAACAAGAATCATCCTATTGAAAGTATCATAGGAAGTCCTAATGCTGGTGTGAGGACTAGGAATAGTTTAAATAACAACACAGTGTTGTTGTCGATCATAAATGACTCCGAGACCTTTCATACCTGCCTCTATTCATGTTTCATCTCGCAAGTAGAGCCGAAAAATGTGCAAATGGCACTAAAAGACAACTCTTGGGTTGAAGCGATGCAGGAAGAACTATCACAGTTTTGGAAACTAGAAGTGTGGGAGTTTGTTTCGTTACCTCGAGGAGAAATAGCAATAGGAACTAAATGGGTTTTTAAGTGCAAAAGAGATGATCGGGGTATAGTCACTCGCAACAAAGCAAGACTGGTGGTAAATGGTTTCAACCAAGAGGAAGGAATCGATTACAATGAAGTGTTCGCGCCAGTGGCAAGGCTTGAAGCAATCCGTTTGTTTCTGGCTTTTGCTTCCTTCAAGGGTTTTAAGGTTTATCAGCTAGATGTTAAGAGTGCTTTCCTTTATGGGAAAGTGAAGGAACTGGTGTATGTGGAACAGCCGCCCGGGTTTACAGATCCGAAATATCCAGACAGAGTATATCGGTTAGATAAGGCTTTGTATGGATTGCATCAAGCACCGAGGGCGTGGTACGAGACTCTATGTAATCATCTTTTAGACAACGGGTTTGAAAGAGGGAGAATAGATAGTACGCTGTTTGTGAAGCGAAAAGGTGAACATCTCATCATGGTACAAGTGTACGTCGATGATATCATTTTTGGATCATCAGACGAGCAGATGTGCACAGATTTTGAAAAGGTGAAGTCAAAATTTGAGATGAGTGCGATGGGTGAGAAACTTCTTTCTGGGTTTGCAAGTCGAACAGAGAAAGGATGGCATGTTTATTTATCAGACGAAGTATGTCTACGACATCTTAGAGCGCTTCGGGATGGAAGGAACCAAGCTGACAGGTCACTTCAGCATGCCGATTCAAGTGAATCACAATCTCGGACCGGGTACAGAAAGTGATACCGATGTGGATCCGACGTTATATCGGGCCATGATTGGGTCACTTATGTATTTAACTGCTTCTAGGCCTGATATAATGTTTGCTATTAGTATTTGTGCTAGGTTTCAAGCTAATCCGAAAGAGATGCACATGAAAGCTGTGAAGCGGATTCTACGATACCTCAAGTGGAAACCGAAGCTGGGACTTTGGTATCACGCGGAGGGCGATCTGGAATTGGAGGCGTTCACGGATTCCGACTACGGAGGATGCAGCTTGACGCGCAAGTCAACAACTGGAGGGTGTCAGTTCCTAGGAGGGAGACTCGTTTCCTGGCAATGCAAGAAATAGACTTCGGTGGCCGTGTCAACATGCGAGGCCGAATATGTTGCTGCTGGTAGTTGCTGTTCACAGGTTCTGTGGATACAACAACAATTGCGGGATTACTGTTTGAATTATACTCATACTCCTATTAGGATAGATAACAAGTCAACAATTGTAATAATTAATAATCCAGTTAAACATAATAAAACCAAGCACATAGACATAAGACATCATTTTATACGTGATTGTGCTGAAAAGAACTTAATCAAGCTGGTAAAAGTGGCAACAGATGATAATAATGCAGATTTATTTACCAAAGTTTATGATAAGTCACGTTTTGAGTATTTGATTCAACTAAACGGAATGCGTAATCCAGAGTGAGTTGACCTTAGTAGAGTTTATTTCCTTTTATAGCAGTAGCATTTCTTTCTTTTTAAATTAAGTTTAGTAGCCTAGGATATTTTCCTTTTATTGTAAGTAGGTTACTTTATTTTCTTTCCCTTATTTATGAAAAACAAAAGAAAAAAGAGAGAAAACCATAAAAAGTTCAAAAAAAAGAGAATATCAGAAAATGAGTTAAGTCTTAGATACATAGGTTCAAAGTGACGAAAATTAGCACAGTCTTTACAATCTCTAAGTGTTTAACTTTCACACATAATGCACCTAAAATCCTAAGTGTTATACATTATCCAGTTTGATATGTTGGTAGGCATAATACATATAGGGAGTCTCAAGGGTAATAAAATATTCAAGAAAAAGTCAGACGTGTCACTAACTTAGATGTATGACCAATTGGTCTTAATTTTTATGTTAGGGACATAAAGACATTGATTCTAAAGGAGGTATGCAAACTTTCTGGGGATGTATAGCAACATCAGATACATCTTAAAGAAATGGAAAGAATAGAGAAATCATACTGAGTTAAGAGTCAAAACAAGTAACTCTGTTGTACGTAAGTACAGACCTGTTGCCTCTGGTTTGACTCGAGTTAGCAAGATAAGTCCCTTTGTTGTATGTCAGTACAGACCTGTCACCGCTGTCTTGCTAGCTTTAAAAATAAACCTTAAGACAAACTAAGACACTTTGTTGTATGTAAATAAAGACATGTGTCCGAGGTTTGCCTTTTAAAGAAAGTTTGCAATACCAATAATTGTGTGTATGCCTTGATCATAAAAGTATGTCTAAGTATGAGTCACGTAAGGTAATTTCTTGATAAATAAAAAGGCCAAGGGATATTCCGAAGTGTAACATGTTTAAAGAGAAAATAATACCAACAATCGACTAGAAATGTATGTCACGACAAACAATCAAAGGAATCAAAAATTCCTAAGTGTGAAAGTTTGAATACTGAAAGTGTGTATTTGACACCGCTATCTGATTGAACCTTTCTTTGACTATACTCGTCAAAATTATTCTGTTAAGTGTTAAGTATAGGTTGTAAATTTTAAAATTAATGTAGATTAGTCTAAGTTAAATTTTTGTTCAAAATTTTAACTTTAACTTATTTTATTCTATTTTATTATACTTCATTTAATTTTATTTTTAATTTTATTTTTTTAAATTTTAATTTTTACATTTATTTAGAAAAAAGGTCAAAATTACTGAGGGTGCATTCTTAGTTGAATAAAATAAACACTGCGTGAAAATCTTGTGCTTAGGGTAAATGATTTTGCATAGTTTATTCCGTTACACGAAAAAGTTGGAAAAGTTGAAAAAGTTGAATTTAATTCAAATATTTTCAAAATTTTAAAGTTAAATTCGAGTTTAAGCCAAAATCGAATGTATATTCGAATTTGACAGTAAATTCGAAATAGGTCACAAACTCGAAGGTGGTTAGTATAAATAGGTCAACAGTGACATTCATTATTCACCTACCATCGACTTTAGTGCTTCGAGTTTCTCCAGAGAGAATTCGAGTTTATCCAGAGAGAATTCGAGTTTACTGCTTCGACTTTGTCGTTTCGAGTTTTGCACTCTTATTCGAGTTTTTGTCCGTTTGTGTTGGAGAATCCTAATAAATCTAGGTATCATCAACATCATTGTACAAGATTTAGGATGTTTTAGACTCAATTTGAGCCAAAATCAACCGATTTTGAGGTTTTAGTGGTGTGAACTTTGTAATTCAAAATAACAAAGTTTGAACCGGTGAAACATCAAAATAGTGACAAATATCTTCGATTAGAACCTATTAGGACTAATGGATGTAATTTTCTAAGTCTAAAATGGTTGAAATCTTGAAGTTTTGTTTTTTAACATACCGACATATTCGAGTTTGATCGTGGCTTCGAATTTGATTGTGGTTTCGAGTTTGTCACTAAACTCGAAAAAGCCAATAAACTCGAAATGAGGGTTGTTTCGAATATGTCATTTGAATTTACCTTTAAAATCGAAATATTTGACAAATTTTTAAACCAAACTTGTAGAAATTCATATATGTTGCATTTTGAACTTACATAAGCTCAAAATAAAACAAATTTGAATTTAAACAAGTTTATTTTGATTATTGATCATTCTAATATATTATATTCTTATTGTGCAGATATGGCAGATAAAGTGTTTGTTCAAAAGCACAATATGGTCATTTCTCCAGACCGTGAGCTGCCTGAAGCTCAGGCATTCCGCCAGATGGTGGATTTTATGGCCGCTTTGAGGGTTTCTTATGCCCTTTCGCATAACGTCCAGATAGTGCTGTCGTATGTTCGTGAATTTTGGGACCATCTGTAGGTCGATTGTACTGTTACTCTGACAGTATTGAGGACCAGGATCGCTGGACAACCTCTCATGTTCTCAGCAGATGTACTACGCCGGGTTTTGCAGTTGGGTTCTTCAGAGCAAGAAGCTGGGCCGATAGACTTTCCATTGGAAGTTAGGCAAGCTGCGTTCATAAGAATGGGTTATAGACTTGACGTGGCAAAATCATCATATATGAAGAGCGGGCTGATCGGGAAGTGGAGATATCTTGCACACGTCTTCATGGTGTGCTTCGCTACAAAGAAAGCAGGTTTTGATGTCGAAGATTTAGTCGGCAATGATCGCGTTAGTCTACAATCAGAGGTTCAGCTATTCGGAAATGTTCTTTGCGGAGTTTGTTCACCAAATAACAGCTCCTGCAAGAGAAAGATTTTTGTTGTACCCAAGGTTCGTGATGATGTTGATCCGACATTTCTTGCCGAATCTGCCGCAATTACCAGAGATACAAAGCGTAGCAGTGATCGACAAAAGGATTTTTGCTGATTGTCAAGCCCACAGGGGTGTTTTGGCTAGACCAGTGGAGGCACCACTTTTTGGTGTAGTGGTTAATCCAGATTATCAAGCCCCTGAAGGTGCCAACTGGGCCAGGGAAGTTCATGTACAGCAACAGCCGCAACAACAACAGCAACAGTCTAGGCCTCAACAACAACAAAGGAGGAGGCATAGACCGTCAGTTAGACAGACTCAGGCTACTAGGCCTTCAACGAGCAGAGTGCAAGAGCTAGAAGAAGCTGGTCCTTCAAGTGTAGCCCCCGTAACTGATCCATGGGTGGAAACATTGGAAGAAATATGGGCACAAGGGCCGCATGCAAATGAGGAGATTACTTTTGAGCTCGTTGGAAATATTTTGGAACCTCCAACTGGGGAAGAAGATATTTTTCTACAGATAGAGGAATATATGCCTGAGGAAGCAGGTCAAGCTGTGACAACTTCTGAATCTGAGTCGGAAGAAGTAGAAGAGATAGAGATTGAGGCACCAACCACAGAGACAGAAGATCCGTCTATTCGCATAGGCACATATGGATCAAGGATAGTGATGATTGATGAAGAAGCAAGAAAGAGAAGAGCATCGAGGGATTTAGATGCAGATGATTCGGATTTCGAGGCTGAGGATACTACTCCTTTGGTGCCTAGGCGTAGGGCCAAAAGGCATCGTTTTATTAAGGGAGCTTCATCGGCGTCTGCGTCTGAGCCAGAAATTCCAACCGCTCAGCCATCAGCTCAACCATCCATTCCACCTCCACCACCACTTGTTCAAACATCCATTCCACCACCAATCATTCCGACACCCATCCAATCCATTCCATCCACCTCATCCACCTTCACTGACAATCAACGGTTTTCTGAGCTCAGAAGCAAGGTTCATTTCCAACAAGTCTAAATATTTCAGCTTACTAAAGCTATTGGGGAGATACAGGCGCAGAATGCAAATATTGACAAAGAGAATGTAGAGTTGAAGACATTTGTTGGGAAGATTGAACAAGAGAATCTTGAGTTGAAGACGTTTGTTGCAGATCAGGCAGCAGAAATCCGCACGATGAGGTCCCTTATTGAGAAATTAATGAAAAATCTAAAGGCTCAGGGGGAGACAACTTGTAGGGATTATGAGCAGCTAAGAAGGGGAGATGATGATGAAGGCAATGATCCCAATGCACCGAAAGACAGTGAGCCAGTAGATTTTTCTGCTGCTCATCATGCTGAACTACAGGGGGAGCCAAGTCAGACTAATGTTGAAAGTGAAGGAGGTCAAGCCGGTTCCTCAAGGACATTAGAGAGCGAAATGATAGACACGCTGAGAGATATCGAGGAAGAAGTAATGAGTTTGATTTTGAGGAAGAGATAGAAGAATTGGAGGAAGGGGAATTCGTACCAGAGGAAATAGTTGATTGGAGATCTGATGACGAAGTGATAGAGGATGAGGACGATAATATCAATGAAGTGATTGTCAATTCACAACCTTTCACGGAGTTATATGTGCGAGATAATCACAATGGGATTGATATAGATGAGATCAAAATAGCCTAGGTCGAAGTCTCTGAACTTGAAGAAGTAGAAAAGGAGCCATCTAGGGCTGATTTGATGAATCTGTGGTTCAAGAAAGAAGAAAAGAAGACAGAGCCAAAGACGAAGAAAAGAATGAGAGTTCCAGGCTCAGGAAATCTCTCAGGAGGAACTATAAGCTGGTTCTTTGACCAAGAACTGCAGCTATTTATATTGAAAAGGAGAGATGGTCTTCAATACCTAAGGCGAACGCTTAGAGTTTTTAATACATTGCCGAAGGTTGAAGTGAAAGAATTGGCATGGAAAGAGCTGATTAATATTGGTGACGACCCATATGCTGAAGTAATTGCAAAGATTATCAGGAAAGAGGGTCGGTCAGGGAAATTTGAAAGGCTCAAGCCAAGAACTGGGAAGAGAGTCGAGGACGTGTCAAGAATTGATCCTCATACAGGTAGGCCATGGGCCAGGATGATATACAAACCTGTGAGATGTATGAAGAAGGTGCCAATGAAATCGATGCCACAAGATGTTCTACGTAACATGAAATGTTGGTATGTCGATAATGAAACGGCTGAAGCCGTAATGGAGGATACACAGGACAAAGTTTTTTGAGAGTGTATGATCCACTACACTTAATAAACCTATCGAAGGACGACCTGAAGAAGCTACACGATCAACCTATCTTCTTTCATGAAGGATGGAGGTCTGATGCCAGGAAGTACCAGAAGGTAGTAAAAGTATGTATAGATGCAGGTCTATATGCAAGTAGCAGTCTTTATGGTTCTAGTACTTAATCAAAATGTAAATAGTTAGAAGCTATCATCAAGGGGGAGTCTGTTGGTACACCTTGTGTGACGATAGCAGTCTAAGTTGTGTTAGCATTTTGTGTAAGTCAACTTTCGTAATATTGAATATTGGCTAGTGTTTGACATATGTGATTTTGTGTGTTTGATATTTATTGTTTGTATGTTTGAACTTGGTGTAACATATTACAAGAAGTTCAAACATAAAGTTCAAAGATTAATTCAAACATAAGTTAAAACATATGTTCAAAAAGAAGTATGATAGTGAATTTCGATTTTACACCTAAATTCGAATGTGTGCTTAAGGCAATTTCGAATTTGTCAAGTGGACAATTCGAATAGGCCTTGGGCGTGATCCGAATTTGTCATAAGACAAACTCGAATTGGTCAGTATAATTAAGGATTAACTCGAATAATTATCAGACTTTTGCAGAATTTCGGTGTGTGATTAAGCAAAGGCGATCTCGAGTTTACTAGTATTCAGAGAGTGTTTTTGAAGAGAATCATCGTGTAGGTACGTTCGTAGTTGTTCGTATAACATCGTGGTAGTCTCTGTGTTCCGTGCGTGTGATCTTACCGTCAAGCCGCCAACGAGGATTCCGCACTCGTTAGACGGTGTCGCGTCTAGATAGATCCGTGAGTTCAAGACCTTACAGTTCCAGTGATATTTCCTCCTTTGTTCCAAGCAAATGACACAAACCTTCTGTTCCCTCCCTTGAAGTCTGTCAGTAGACTTCTTTCGCTAGTCATGTGACGAGAGCAACCACTGTCGACAAACCATTTGTTGTTAAGACCTGTAGTTAGCTCCTGAACATGAAAGAAATCAAGTTAGTTATCACGGGGAACCCAAGCCATGACTGACTTGGTAATACCATTCTCATCCACATACTTGAACTCTTTCAAATAACCATCACTCCTTTCAGGTGACTTGGTTTTTTGATTAAGAACATGTTGTGGTGCTGAGAGATTATTATTCACTCTTAGCCTTTGGGCTGTCATTTGCGGCGGAGCCTTAGAATAATATTTATTATAGTGCATTTCACTATTATATCCCTGGGCTCTTCCTGGTGTCTGTTCTTGTTAGGGGTATGTGACCTAGCTGGAGGGAAACTCCTCTTGGGTGTTGTACTCTTATAGACTGGTTGTGGTCCTGACCTAGATTGATTTGGGACTCTATTTGATGAATTTGTCCTAATAACTTCATTTTGTTTGACCGACACCGGTATTTGTTTAGTACCTACAGTGGTGTTGCATTCAAGTTCTTCTCGTTATTTAGAGAACTACTTGAACTCGCAATACCAGGTACTGTCTTTCAGGCTGGTTGTTCTGGTTTCCCTACTATCGGTGTAGACTCTACTTTCTAATAAGGACAACTAGACGCAACGTGACCTTTCTCATGACATCTGTAGCAAGACATTTTATCAATTGGATTTTTATATGTACCCTTTGACTTAGGTTTCTCACTAGTGTCATGTTCTTTTGGTTCAACTATAGTGTTTACAACCTCTTAATTATTATCACTAATAGTTTTTGCTTCTTCTAGTTGAGTGTCACTAGTAGGCTGTAGAAACTTAACTTTCTTAATCTTAGGGGTTGTGGTAAACACCTTAGTTGTTGTTACCTTCTCAGTTTCAGTTACAGTTGCTACATCTGATTCAACCGTTTTTGTGGTTTTATCCTGAGGTTGAGGCACATAATTATTGTTGAACGGTGGAGGACTTTCCTGATAACCTAGGCCCACAGGTTTGTTAGACAGCCTCTGAGCTTCTAAGATATTGGCTAGATTTAGGGGATGAGTTCCTAAACTTTTCAAGTTTGCTATTTACCTCCGCAACCTTAACTCTTGCTTCAGCTAGCTCTACATCCTTAAGGGTGATTTCTTTGGTCAATGATTCTACATGCTCATACACTAGTGCTATCCTGACACATTGTTCACTCAATTTATCTTTTAGAACTATCACATCCTGAGCATCTGGTTTCATCTTGGCCCTATCCTCCTTAATATCTAGAAGACTAGCATTGTCAGATTTTCATGATTGGATTTGAGCTGTAATCGGGGTATGAGTTTCTAGCACTAGATTTAATCTATCATTTAATGTAGCACTTAAAACCCATAAATCATGAAACGTAGAAAAGTTTAGAGTTACCTTTTTGCGATCTAATTCCACGTTAGCCATTTGAGCTACAAACTCCTGAATGATATGCTCCTCAGACTTTTCCACCAACAAAGGAATTGAATCTGATTGCTGGGTGTACTCCTTTTCTGCTTCAGCTTTCTCATCGGTCTAGTTACCTCAGCCATAAAAGCTCTGACATTTGACTCCGGATGAGTACTCCAATCATATGTTCCATCTAGCTATCTGTTAGAAGAGACGTTCGTTAACAGACCAGCTATCGCAGCTTTATTTCCTTAACTACTTGACATCTGTCTTCCTTGGTTCTGATAGTTCTCAAACTTTGGTCGTTGACACTCTCCGGCAAAATGTCCCAATCCTTGACAATTGTAGCATTTCACCTTGGAATTGTCAAAGCCAACGTTGTTACTCCCACTCAAATTCCTACCCGTTCTCTTCATGAATCTCTTGACCCTTTGCGTTTCCATGGCCTGTTGCCATTGTAGGTTTATCTGCTCCAAGTCGTCCGAATCTACCTGATCGTAGTCCTCTTCCCCCAGAGCTGGATCGTTTATTTTGCCTTGAACGCAGTTGTCGTAAGCTGCTACAAACGAAGCTAGAAGATTTAGATGATCTTCAGCTGATTTTGCGCTCATAGGCATCTTGGTATAGCCTTGAGAAGTAGATACTGAGTGTTGTGGTTTTTCTTCCGATTTAGAAAACCTTAAGAAAGCTCTATAACCAGATTATTCAGCTTCAACTGGTATCGACTCTTCTCCAGAAAAGAATGTTGTGGCCCCTGACTTCTGTTCACAAGAAGTTGAAGACTTTGACTTTCCGAAGTACATTTCAGGATCCTGTACTTGATCAATTTCTCTTTCCTTCTTCTGCAACTTAAAGTTGTAGGCCCTCAACGTTCCAATAACTTCTTCCAAATTAAGAGAGTCTCAAACTTTTCTTCATTATGCTTTATCAGTGTCATGTACATCTCCCACTTAGCTGGTAAAGCATCCAGATGCTTTTCTATCTTTTCTGTTTCTTGATATTCAACATTGTGATTATCAAATTCAGTCAGCAAATGGTAGAATCTAGTAATGGTTTCATCTAAGGACTCATTATTCAGCGCCTTGAATATCGCAAACTTATGCTTTAACATCTCCGTCCTCCCCTTTCTTACCCTGGGATTTCCCTCACACCTCTCTCTAGAGCGTCCAATAGCTCTTTAGAAGTTCTGCGATTTCTAAGCGTGTGTAGAATCTCCTGAGGTAGTGTCATTCTAATTGACGAAAAAGTTCGATTCTCGGCCTCATAAATCTTTTTGTCGTCATCTTTCATATTCTGATACGTCAGAACTTTTAATTAACCCTCAAGCTCTTGGGTCAGGGGAACGTACCCTTTGTCTACGCATATCCAGATACACATATCGTTAAATCTTGCGAAGTCCGCAAATCTGTCCTTCCACCAGTAGTAATCTTCTAACTTCATCAACTTGGGTGGAGAGTTAGCTTTGCCTACTTCATGGTCAATTTCCAAAAACTTATGCAAACTCGACATTTTTTTAAAACTTTTTGTTTTCGAACATAAATAATTTAATTTAATAATAAAATAAAAAACAAATCTTACGGACTTAATTAAGTTCGTATAATTTTAGTTTTAAATTCATTTTGTAAATTAAATTCGAATTGTTTTAAGTTCAAAATCAACAAGTTCGAAAGCCTGCAAGTTCAAGAAACCCTAAATTTTCTTACAAATTCAAACCAAATCAAGTTCGAGAAAGCTTAAGAACTTCTGACAAGTTCGAACAACTTCAAATTCGAATTCTAACTAAGTTCGAGGTCTAGCAAATTCGAGTCCTCTGACAACTTTGAATTCTCTGACAAGTTCGAAACCTAATTAAGTTCGGAAAAAACCCTAAAACAAATTAGAGAGGAGCGTATTCTGACAAGTTCGAAGAACCCTAATACACCCCTTATGTTCGAGCGCCGCATGTTCGAGAAACGACCAAAAAATCGGTTTTTTCAAGATTTCATATTAAACCAATGTTTTTAAGATTGAAAACACTGATATGGACTGAAAAGATGAACTAATATGAACTTTTCCCGATAACCTTGCTAGTAGAACTCTGAAAACTTCAAAAATATGTGATTTATCCGTGAAAAATGTCAAGAAACCTTATGAACGTTCACCAATCGCGAAGAACACGAAGAACACTCACGATGGCTCTGATACCACTTGTAAGATTACCAGGTCTACGTATCTAATCTTGACGCGACTCCGTCCAATGAGTGCGGAATCCTTGTTAGACGCTTAATGGATCGATCATAGACGGAAACCGGAGACGAACATAATGATAGCCGATGCAACGAATGACCCCACATGGTGTATTGCTCCAAGACAAACTCTCTGAATATGTTCTAGCTCGCACGTGCACTTGCAAAGTTGTGAAACTCATAATTCTCAAAAGTTTGTTAATAAAACAAATTAACATCTGATTATACTAATTAAGTTTGAGCTTAACTAATTATGTTCGTTTAATCCCAAGCCCACGAACATGTCCAATACCCTATGAACTTAGCTTCACTAAGTTCTGTCTAGGTTGGGTTAAGTTTGAATTTCAGCTTTAGAACTTATCCTCACTGTCTAGATCTTGTCTGCACCTTCTAGAACTTAACATGACTGTCTGGAAATTATCTTGATACTCTAGAACTTATCATCACAGTCAATAACTTAACATGCAAATGTAGACATCATACACAGTTATGATTTAACACACATAACATGTATTAACAAAGTCTCATCTATTACAAATGATTATCTATTACATATCTAGACTACTATCGTCACACCGGGTGTACCAACATCTAAACCTTCATGCTTCGTTTGTAGTAGCATACGACAACTCCATTCAAGGTAAAATCAATGATCCAGCTCTGTGGGAGGAGGATTATAATCAGGTAGATCCGGACGACTTAGAGCAGATGGACTGTTAGGCACAAAAAGGCCTCAGTCAAACCTGTTCTACATCTGAGGGGGAGATTTATAATCAAACCTGTTGATGCATTTGAAGGTTGAATTTAAGGCCTGTTATATGCCTTATTGAAACCTGAAAATGATTTGCAATATCAGTCTAAAGCTGTTCTATATGTTGCATGTGTTGCAACTAAGACAGTTTGTCCAAGCTGCTCTGTCTGCTGAACAGGCTGGACATAAACTGTCTACGCTGCTCTACACTGTTGAGCAGCTTGGGCATTTTTAAAGTGTTCTGTTCTTTGTGAACAGAACCTGTTCTTTGTGAACAGGCTAAACACTTTATGGAATATGTTTCCAAGTCATCATGTATTGTTTTTGACTACAAGATCAGTTTACAAAGTCGAAGACAAAGTGGAAAACAGAACTGCTCAGCCTGCCCAAGCTGTTCTGTAACATGAAGACAAAAGGTTATTTGAAAAAGGGTGACAGACCTTTTTCTTATCAAAATACCTTTACAAGAAGAAAGACGCAAAGTTGACATTTCTAAATTAGTTAAAGGCAATGCAACAGTAGACAAAGTAAAAAGACAAAAGTTCTGCACATATGAAGACAAGTCTGTTTTTCAGAAAAGTGCAGAAAAGGTTATGTTGTCTTTTCAACAAGACTTCTCCTTTTCATTCCGTCCAATGAAGATGTTTCTCTTAGATCCTCTGAATGAGTATAAAAGGAAGCTTCTAAGGACAGAAAGAAGTGTGAAGAAAGCTAAGTGCTGAAACCAAGAGTGAACGTGTCAAGTGTGATTTTTCATTCATAGCAAGTCGTTCTGTCGTAAACCAGCAGCCGTGTTGTGTCTAAGCTTTTGTTTACATAAGCGGTGCCTTTAAGTTCTTGTAAACACAGGGAGTGCTTCTTAGTGATGTATTGCATTTGTAATACTAGTTTGAGTGTTGGTCTTAGACTAAGTGAGCATACTGTTGTATCTGTCATCTCAGCTTGAACTATTCCGCAGTGCAACTGTTTGTAATTAACAAATGTTGAATAATACGTACAAACATTTGAGAAAAGAGTGGGTAGTTTTTAAAATTTGCCTTATTCCACCCCCTACCCTCCTACAGCTTATCCCTATATACTATTGGGGGAATCTCATCGGGACCTACAACTGTTATCATCAAGAGCAGGTTACGAGGTGTGTCATTCTAGATCTTCATTCCCCAAGTTTACATGGACACCAAGTGCTCGCACATGTCTTCCTTACTATGACAACTTGCCTCTATTTTTCGAGGGAACTCTCAACAATTTAATCATCAAAACTTCTCTGGTTGGCCGTGCCGAATGCTTCTCTCTTTCGAGAATCTGGCTGTACCACGAGCCATCGCTTAGTGATTGCGGGGGTCCCTCTCTGCCAACACCTTCGTTACTTCGTCCCCTACCCCCTCCCGCCCCCAGCGGTTGACGGAGCTTGCTTCCTTCAATCCGGGCCCTTTAGAGAACGGACCCGCTCAATGTCTGATGAAGACAGAGATGTGGCTTCGGGAGGCACAAGGCCAGCAACACCGGGTCATTTCTCTCCCTGATGTGTGTTCAAGCTAGGTTTGAGAAAGAAGACAGCAAAGGAGATGTGGGATACTTTGTGTGTACCGTCTATGAGGGACCCCAACAATCCAACTGGACAACAGGATCAACAATCTTGTTAGACAGTATGAAATCTTCTTTGCTAAACGAAAGTGGAATCTCACTGAAACCTACACCGAGGTTTACTACTGCTTCTATGACTGAGCTCAAAGGCATGTTGAGGATCATCCAAAGGACAGTCTTACCCTGGGAATTAATTTCTGACATGTTATACCTACCTGAAGATTGGAACTATATTCAACAATCCCTAAGGACTCAGTAACTATCAGAAGTTATCGATCTGGTCAACTGTATGGATCCTTACTGAAGATGAACAGTCAAGGCAACAAAAAGAAATGCCATTGGAAATGGCCAAGAAGGTGCAGTCTTTGTGGCTATGTGAGACAATTTCCTGTAAATCAGGTGAGTGATTGTGTTATACAAGTGTCAACCTTAGCAACAGGATGATGAAAAGAGGAGTTCAGACGAAGAAAATGCTGAAGATCTTGCTGACAAGAGATAGCAATGATTAATTCCAGCTTGTCAAAAGATGCAACAGAAAAGGATTTGGAAGAAAAGCAGGTGTCTAGGCTTTACCATTATCTAATACTCACGGAGGTTTCGAGATCGCTTGGACAAAAAGCAAAGGCATGGTTACTGCACATTATGCTGTTTGCTTTGGTCATATGATTTGGCAAAACTGTGTTCGACATGCCTCGGCTGATCTTAAGAGAAAAATTAATGGTCAAAAAGCGGGTGTGTGTGCAGCTTATGTCAAGGCCTAATTTGACAACCCAACAAGACTAATCACGTAGCATGATGCTATATGGGTTTTTAGGTGAATATCCTATATCGAGCCAAGGCGAAAAGAGGAGTAACAAACTTTGGTGAAAACTCATTTAATGTGTGTAGTTGATCCCTTAACCGCAATCGGAGACGTCCAATTGAATAGAGACGAACTTACTTGAGCCATGTAGACATATAGTCTGCGATAGAAGATTCTGTGACATTCAGGCTAGGTATTTGCACAGAAGACTATAGATCCCAAGTTTTTCTGTTTCCCCAACGACAGGATTTGATCGCCAAAATACAACTAATGCCACAAGAAGGGCCGCACAAAAAAGTAGAACAGTGGATGCTGGAAGCTTGAACGCACACATGTTAAACGTGCAGCGCCCGACATGAACGTGCCAGATATCGGCTACTTGACGATACACGGTACACAAAACACTTGGTTGTGCTCGTATCGTAGTGGTCGGTGTGAGAGAACAAGGTGAAAACGGGGGTGTGTCACACCAAAAAAAGTAATATCCTGCCAAGGTAAGCTTGATTTGGTTAGAGTTAGTTAAAAGCGTGCTTTAGGAGGGCTTCTTGAGGCGCGATAGGTCATATGAAATTCTGCGTACGCGCAAAACTAGACTTAAAAACTAAGCCCAGTAAACTGGACATGGCCCATAAGTTGGGAAACTGAGCGTTGTAGGATTAACACATCAACTCGGTTACTGGAATAAAGAGAGAAACAGTAAGCAGGCAAGCGTGGCAAAAGAGAGGGGACATCGGGGGGCAGCAAAGGCGGCCAGCAAAGTAAGGCGGCCAGGGGAGAAGGCAGGGAGACCCGGGGGTCAAGAACCGGGGGGGCGGCAGGGGACAAGAACGCGGGGGCAGCGGGCAGGGCTGTGGCGTTCCACGTGGGGCGTCGGCGATTGGGAAACGATCTGGGGCATAAAACAGATCAGGAGACTTGGAAACGAGGCCAGAAAGGGTTGATGTTAGTCCTGTTCACAAAGAACGGTTCAGTACAAAAAACAGACACTTTAAAAATGCGCCAGCTTGCTCAACAGTGTAGAGCAGCGTAGAACATGTTAGGTCCAGCCTTTAGCAGACAGAAGCAGCTTGGACAACATCTGGTCTTAGTTGCAACACATGCAACAGAAGACACGCTTTAGGACGTGATTTGCAATCATTTTCAGGTTTCAATAAGGCATATAACAAGGGGCCCCTTAAACTTACAACTTCTCAAATGCCATCACAGTTTGAATCTATAAAGACTCCGCCTCAGAGTAGAACAAAGGTTGTGACGTTGAGCGCCTATTTTTGTGCCTAACAATTCGCCCCCTTTTGCAATAACCAGTCCAAGCTGTCCTTATCATAAAATCACTATATACTTTACAATAAATTTTGCTAGAATTGAATTAAACTTACAGTAAAGTGAAAAGATCAATTTAATATACACGGATTCTTGATTACAACAGAACACCACATGCATTCTTTACAAGTAGATACAACTAATGTACTAATAGTATTTTACAACTAATGTAATAATGCACCTAATGTACAAGATGTACAACTAATGTACAAGGTGTTTTGTGTATGGTTGAGTTTGGGAGCCGAAAACAAGGTAAGCCTGTCCAACTGATGGACAGCTTCCTTCTTCACCTTCACCAATGGTAGATGTACTTACATATCAGATGCGACAAGGAATCCTGACCATCTTTTTCCAGTTCGTTTCCCTTTGTATCCTCAAAGTTCCTCAATTTTCACTCTGAGTGAATCATGAACTTGGGAGCATTGAGCTTCATCCTCTTTCATAGAGAATCTGACTGATCCAAGATGGCTGCTCTCCCATGTGCTAGACGGCCTGAAAGAAACTAGCCAAGTCTAAGGCGGCAAGTAC
>JAANYP010006999.1:0-13743 GCA_020465985.1 Centrapalus pauciflorus | reverse complement strand
TCCTTGTCCTATGCACCATTGATTAGAGTTAGGATAACTGTTTGAGTGACAATGTCTATTCTAATATTGGTCTCTCTACGATCGACTTTGGACTTTATTGAGTAGAATATACATTCTACTGATAAAGGACCCGATGCTTTAAACAGAATAGACATTTCAAATTCACGCTTATTTCAGACTCAGTATCAATACTTCATTGTTTCAAGTCTGATATACTAACACTGTTGCATATTTACAGGACTCATGGATCCTCAAATATCCTTAACCATTCCGCATTCTCTGCTCCCCAATAATAATGCATAGCTGCCAGAAGAGTCTCTTCTTCCTTCTACACAGTTTGTTGAGTATGCCCCTCACAACTAGCAGCTCAACCTTTCTACCTTACGCCATGAAGCCGACGATATCACGTTTGATATTCTCAAAGGCCACCCTATAATCTATGCCTTAACAACTGCCATTTCTGTACCAATCATCTACGTCCAACAGTTTTGGCATCATCTCACTTTCATCAGTGATGTCGAACCTCACTTTACCACCAAAATTTTCTCCATTTCAATGAAACTCATCCTAGAAGCCATTTGCCACATTCTTCGCCTTCCATAAGAAAACTTCTCCATCACTAAAGACGCCTTTGCCCCCATTCCTCCTCCTATCCAAACCCTTCAAGAAATCCTGACCATAGGATATGATGGCCAACTCACCAGGCCATCAGATTTCGGGACCAAGCATCTCCAGTCCCATTGGAGGGTCCGGTTTGAAATCATCAACAAATGATTCACCGACAAACACTCAGCCATGACTCGGCCTCTGTTCAAGTCCTTGCAATGTTTGCTGCCTTCGCCTTCGATCGCCACTACGATTATGCGGCATTTATTTTTGAGGAGCTGAAGAGGACAGTCCTAGAAAAGGGAACTAAAAGAGGGCGTAAGTACATTCCCTTGCAATGGTTCCTTTAAATCATCATTCAATATGCAATGGATCAGGACAATGATATACATGAAAGACCGGAGGCTGACGTCTACAACGCGGCCTCAATTCAACGCATAAATATCCCAACAGATACTGCAAATGTTTCGGTTTTGGACATTCCATTGTCGTTGCTTTATCAGGCCGATTAAACAGAGAGGGTAAGGGATTACATAAGGGCAGTGTTTCCAGATGAGGCTCATTCGGCTAACCAGTTCGAAGGTGAGATACCTATGAGTGAGGATGAGGGCGTCGAGGTGGAAATTGAAATTTTTGGGTACTGGTGAGAGGGAGAATTCTGTAGTGAGGGAGGGAGTAGAGGGTGAGCAGGAAGAGGCGGTCGACTCTGAAAGGACCGTCTCTGTCCAAATGAGGGATGAGGGTGCTTCATCTGAGGGTGTTCCAAGCCCAATCAGCCGGACTACCCACCATAATACCACCAGTCCAGTGGTCGAAATAACCCCAATCCACTAGGTCTCCCCTCTACGGGAAACAGTTTCATTCCATGGGGAATCAGCTCATACTCCATCACCCTCTCACTCGGAGAGAGGTGATGTTGAATCAGGTCACATGTCACCCCCCGTGACCAACCCTCCTTAGACCACAGCTCACACCACACCCCCTCACAGAACGCATGATGCATCCATTGCGTCCCTTCATGAACAAGCTGCCTTCGTGGCGGCTCCCCAAACTTCCGGATCTGAGCTTCCCGCAGTGGAGCCAAAGATGATGGAATGAAGGCCGATTGTTGACGAACCCATGCCATCAATCTCAGGCCACTCGGGATCAGTCCCGAGATGCTAACGGCTGCTATGCGTGCTGTCGGATTTGTTACCCGGCTGACCTGGACGCCATTAAGGCAGCTTCAGAAGAGCAGCATACATCCCCTTTCTCTTTTCTCAAGGGTAAGAGTGTTGCTTCTTAGGATCCACCACCAGGTACCCGATCAGTCCAAAATTAAATAGCTGATCTCTCCGAAAAAATGGACAACCTTACACGCCTCATTCTTCAAGTACAAGAGCAGCTAAACGCTAGAATCGGTCGCTTGGAGTCTGCTGTAATTGAACTTCAATGTCTTCCTCAGGCTGAAACCCTCAAACACAAACATGACGATCAGGACGACCCTGATCATCATGAGGGGGATAAACGCCCAAGGGTTCAGTCTGAGGGCGAGATGTAAATGTAGGGGGAGCAGAAGCAGAAGCAGAGTCAGAACAACAAGGGTTTGGGGAAGAGAGTTCGGGGGCTCAGGAAGGCCCAGCTCCGTTCGATCCACTATCAGCCATGGTGGAATATGATCCCATTTTTGAAAAAGTTGAGGTCATATTGGTGTCTGATACAGACTCGGATACTGACCAAGACTATCTTTTGACAATCCCCAAGCCAGAGCCTGAGTCACCCTAGAAATCATCATCTTCTTTTGAATCCAAATTCCCCAACTCATGTACCCCAGCAAGAAATCCTTTCATCCATTAAAGCTCCCTGCACCACCCAAACAGAAATCCCACAAGTTCAAATTTCCCCTATAGTCCAAGAAATCCCAACAGCCCAATGAACCCCTCCAGCCCAAACTGTCGAGTCTTCAGGTCCCAGAACCGTGGACTTCTTTGATACTAGGCATGATGTAAATAATCAAGAATGGGTTAGATGGTACTCAATGGGTAAAGTGCGTACTCTGACTGAGGACGAAAAAGAAGAATTAAGGCAGGACCGGAGTGGTCGTATTCTGAAACTAGTTGAAGCTCCTCCCGCCGAGCTAGAAGAACCTCCGGTCCAGGGTTTAAAAGATTTTTTTGAGGAAATTCCCTGCTGACGAGTTTCAAAGTCCTATCTTGAAGAAAGATTCAAGATGGTTTTCCGAAAGAGGCTTGGGTCATTCAGCAGACGTCTTCTAATGGTTATATCTGATGCATTTCGAGCTATACAGGCAGACTACAACCAAATATCCTTAACCATTCCGCATTCTCCGCTTCCCAATAACAATGCACAGCTGCCAGAAGAATCTCTTATTCCTTCTACCCAATTTGTTGACTTTGCCCCTCACAACTGGCAGCTCGACCTTTCTACCCTACGCCATGAAGCCGAGGATATCACGTTTGATATTCTCAAAGGCCACCCTATATTCTACGCCTTAACAACTGCCAATCTGTACCAATCATCTACGTCCAACAGTTTTGGCATCATCTCACTTTCATCAGTGATGCCAAACCTCACTTCACCACCATAATTGACTGCATTCCAATCAAACTCACCCTAGAAGCCATTCGCCACATTCTTCGCCTTCCATCAGAAAACTTCTCCATCACTAAATACGCCTTTGCCCCCATTCCTCCTCCTATCCAAACCCTTCAAGAATTCCTGACGATAGGATATGATGGCGAACTCACCATGCCATCAGATTTTCAGACCAAGCATCTCGAGTCCCATTGGAGGGTCCGGTTTGACATCATCAACAAATGCTTCACAGGCAAACACTCGACCATGACTTGGCCTCCATTCAAGTCCTTGCAATGTTTTCCGCCTTCGCCTTCGATCACCACTACGATTATGCGACATTTATTTTTGAGGATCTGAAGAGGCCAGTCCAATAAAAGGGAACTAAAAGAAGGCATAAGTACATTCCCTTCCAAAGGTTACTTTAAATCATCATTCAATATGCAATGGATCAGGACGATGATATACATGAAAGACCGGAGGCTGACTTCTACAACACGGCCTCAATTCCACGCATAAAGATCCCAAGAGATACTGCAAATGTTACGGTTTTGGACATTCCATTATCGTTGCTTCATCAGGCCGATCAAACAGAGAGGGTAAGGGATTACATAAGGGCAGTGTTACCAGATGAGGCTCATTCGGCTAACCAGTCCGAAGGTGAAATAGCTATGAGTGAGGATGGGGGCGTCGAGGTGGGAATTAAAGATTTTTTGGGTACTGGTGAGAGGAAGACTTTTGTAGTGAGGGAGGGAGTAGAGGGTGAGAAGGAAGAGGCAGTCGACTCTGAAAGGACCGTCTCTGTCCAAATGAGGGATGAGGGTGCTTCCTTTGAGGGTTTTCCAAGCCCAATCAGCCGTACTACCCACCATAAGACCACCAGTCCAGTGGTCGAAATAACCCCAACCATCCACTTGGTCTCTCCTCTACGGGAAACAGTTTCATGCCACGGGGAATCAGCTCATACTCCATCACCCTCTCACTCGGAGAGAGGTGATGTTGAATCAGGTCACATGTCGCCCCCCGTGACCAACCCTCCTTTGACAACAGCTCACACCAAACACCCTCACACAACGCACGATGCCTCCATGGCGTCCATTCATGAACAAGCTGCCTTCGTGGCGGCTCCCCAAACTTCCGGATCTGAGCTTCCCGCAGAGGAGCCAGAGATGATGGAATTAAGACCTGTTGTTGACAAACCCACGCCATCGACCTCAGGTCATCTCAGGATCACTCCCGAGATGCTAACGGCTGCTATCCGTGCTGCCGGATTTGTTACCCGGGCTGACCTGGACGCCCTTAAGGCAGCTTCCGAAGAGCAGCATACATCCATTTTCTCTTTTCTCAAGGGTAAGGGTGTTGCTTGTGAGGAGCCACCACCAGGTACCCGATCAGTCCAAAATCAAATAGCCGATCTCTCCGAAAAAAATGGACAACCTTACACGCCTCATTGTTCAAGTCCAGGAGCAGCTAAACGGTAGAATCGATCGCTTGGGGTCTGCTACAATTGAACTTCAATATCATGTTTGATATTCTCAAAGGCCACCCTATATTCTACGCCTTAACAACTGCCATTTCTGTACCAATCATCTACGTCCAACAGTTTTGGCATCATCTTACTTTCATTGGATGGCCCTATTTAGATCTCATAAACTTGCCCCAGAGAAACTGACCAACAACATAAGCCCCCGCAAGTTTGGCATGCAAAGCTTTCCTTTCTAATTACCAACCCGACACTGATGATATAGCCAGCATGATAGAGGATAGCGCTAAGGAGACTGTCTTATTCATAGCACTAGGGCACTAAACGACGTTGGGAGAAAGAAAGGGATAGAGCTCTGAAATAGTTAACTCAGAGCTGGGTTGGGAACCTGTGTCACAAGAAGGCAGTGATGAAGTTGGTGATTGTCGCCTGTTAGTGTTAGAGATTCAGATAGAGGAATGCAAACTAGCAAACTGCTCTATCAGCGGAAAGAGAGAGAGAGAGAGCCAATACATGTACTTAGCCCACCCCCGCTCATGAAAGGGCTCTGCTGCAATGGATGGCAGAGGGTCCGTAGTACTCGAAGCACTGGAGTGATCCAGGGAAAGCTTGCTTTGCTTGCTGTAGCCCTATTTTTAGGCTTGGTAAGCTTAAGCTATTGTTGTAGGCTCGAGAAGGGTAGGCTCGCAGCTTGTCTAGTCTCTTACACAAGAAGGGAGTGATCTCAGTGAAAGGCTAGTGCTTCTGACTGTTAATATTAGAGGGAGGTACCGAACCAGCACGCTAGCTGCAATCTTTCTAAAGCAAGAAGGGAAGGGAGAAAGTTGACTTTGAGAAAGAAAGGCCTTCTCTTCTATCTCGAGGATTCAAGGTTCCCAATCGATTCAATAGATTATTTTTCGGAGTATGACTAAGCATAGGGGTCTACGGGGATTCGTGGGGAGATGGCAGCGGAGGAATCTGATGGCTAGGCGAATGGGGGGTTGAATACTCCGAGTCAACAGGGTTGGTTGGAAAGCCTCAGAAGAGCCGTGATTCTCTACAATGACACTGTAGACCAATTGAAAGGGATGTAGCGCAGTTTGGTAGCGCCTTTGTTTTGGGTAAAAAATCTCACAGGTTCCAATCGCATTCTTCACTCCTTCTCGACGCCTCTATGTACTACACAAGGGGCGGACTAAGGGCCCATTGGTTCTACCTTCTTTTCTTTGTCGGCGACTAGGGATCTCTCAACCCCCGCTAAGCATCCATAGAACTTGATTTCAATCTCACAAAGAAATGAAAGCATAACTCTTTGCTTGTTGTCCTCTTACTTACTCAATTTTAAGAAATTTCTAGTTACAAAGTCTTATTGCGGACCTTCGTCTTCACTGGTGGTTGTTGAAACCGAAGTCAGCCAAGATGGTTCCATAAATGGGTACAGAATATCATCCGTCCAAAGTTAGGTACCTACGTTCTAAACCCAACTCACGTACCACTTGAATCGGCGAACAACCGAACCCTTGGGACCTTCTTCAACCCCAGGATGTGATGAGTCGACATCGAGGTGCCAGTAAGATGGCACAGCTTTTGGTGTTCTATGATTCACCTCCGAATAATGAGTAGATAGGGAAGAGCTTTTTATTTTTCTCTTCATAGAAGACTGATGGGTGGAGCAAGTGTTTCCTGGTTTGACTATTTATAGTGTCTATAATGTAGGTTATGCTATAATATACTTTTATACGGTATCAGATAAAGATATTCTACTAAGTAGTTTCTGTAATAACTTCGAATTATCAAGTTCTGTCTATGACCCCAAGGTGGTACGTATCCTATAAAATCTGTCACAATCATTAATAGTAAGATTACAACTCCGAGACACCGAACAAATTCGAAAAAGTGGGAGAGTACTTTTACAACAAAAGAAGTAAGGTGATAGAGTCTTACAGGAGACGCTAGGAGACCTTGCTGAACTAGGTTCCCTGCTAGCGAGAGCAGCTTAGAAAGATAAAGGAGCACAAACAAGGGTTAGTGGTTACCACATATATTCATATCATATAGAAGACATAGTTGATATTGATATCAACGTTTTTGTATTGAAATATCTAATCAACTCACATGTCTTATTGTATAGGTAACTTTAACTCAAGTCCTCCTAATGTCTTTTTCTAACTCGGAATGAATTGGAAGTGCGAGATGCACTAATCAGAAAGAGACTCTCTCTTGACCTGACTTTCCCTATTGTCTTTGACTGCGGTAAGTAATTCACTCAAACCGATTCCATTTATGGATACTTAGAGCTTCTCATTTTGATGAATTGGAAACATCTCTTATCCATTTCTATTTACCCAGTTCATATCTTTGTTTCGTGTGTTCCCTGGAGGAATTCGATCTCTTCAATCTCGGGATACCAGTTTTCCGAAATCGAACTGAATGGAATTGTTACTTTCCAAAAAATGCTTTCTGAAAAGAAAGGCCTTCTCAATGCCCGGGCATCCATTCAATAAATTCTTTTCGATCTTGTACCCACGGAGCGGTACACTGAACACCAACCCAATCGAGACGAAAAAAAGAAAGAATAGCAACTACATCAACAACCTTGATTCCTGACGTGAACGGCCGCTAATGTAGCTCCCTGTTAGGATCGACAATTGAGAGAAGGGCCCCATTGGAGGATGGGTCCCGAGCGGTTTTGCATTGAGTTTTCTTTTAGTGGGAGTGAGGGAACGGACTCATCGCTCTCCTGCCGTGAGTCCTTAAAGGCGGGCCACCGGGAGAGGAGAGACAATCTTTCATGAGAGAGGGACGAGCGAGTGAGAGATTGGGAAAATTGTAGATACGAGGATAATAAAAAAATACTAATTGACAGTTTGTTTTTGATACATCAGTTATTAATATAATATAAGGCACTAACAAAGATTGAGTGACGGAGGTAGAAAAAAAAAAGATTCATCATGCTATCATCCCCAGGCAATACACCGATTCCGGCTTTTTCGGTGTGATCTTTTCGCTTCCATCGTCATTTTAAACCCAGTCAAAAGCGCGAAAGAAAGCAAAACAGAACGGGGCAGTGAAGGCTCGCAAAGTAGACAGCAAGCAAGAGTTTCTCAGCCCCCTATTCAAAGTGTTGGAAGTGTACACAGATGATAAAAACCTCCTATGATCATGATCATATGTTGCCTCACTAGTGCCTGCGGTATGAGGTAGGGATTCCGGATATATCTATATTAAGTACTTAATACCGTACCCCAGCAGATAGAAGTCGGACTAAAACCCGAGGAGCACGAACGCTATGTAGCTAATGCCCTTGTGTTAGGCAGTAGGAAACAGCAAGAACAAGTTACTTCCCCTAAGGAGGGAGTCGATGTCTATAAGAGAATAGCTTGAGAGTGAGATCAGAGTAGGACCTATTAGAATCAGAAAAGAGAAATGAATTACAGAACTCAGTGAGTGAAATAATACGGCGATCAAAAATAATGAAATAAAAGACCTAGGAACGAGCAAGGAAGATTTTTAGCCCCAACGACAAATGAACCTAGGGGCTATAATAAGGCAATCCATGGGCATGGAACCCCGAAATAGCCAATCTACAATCAAACTTTTAATCACCCTCCTAAAAAGATTATTCCAGAATAAATGGGCAATAGTTAGGAGAGGTGCGCCAGCGGCGAGCAGAAGCAAGGTTATTAGATACCTCAGGCCCCTCTTCAACATATTAAAGGGGCGCGGATTTGTATGAGGCTCGTACTGCAGAGCAAGCTAACGATCGGTACGAAAGGAAGGCATACTAACAGGGGATTCGTACTAATAGCAGTTATTCCGCTATAGGAGCCGCTTGTTACCATGTCTCCCGAGTCATGATCTCCTCAGTACATATGGCCCAAGACGTGATTCCACATCTCTAGTGCCGCCCGGCTTTGGGAAGAGTCCAGCTCCAAGTACGCGGTTCAAGCACAGCTAAATGCACAGAGAGTAAGATAGAACTCAACGGATAGGGAGAGGATTTCGAACCTCGTTTTCTGACCCGGTATGCACAACAATTGAAATAACAAATAAGCATAAGCAGTAAGCAGCGAGGATCACAGAGAGAAGGTGATTCACATCCGATTTCGGTAAGACTTGATCTTAATCGTAGTTCAGATTCAAGTCGGTTCAGTGAGGGCGACCGCGAAACTCACCGAAGGGGTCAGTCTTTTCCTTCACCCCAGATTCAAAAAAAAAGGCGGGGAAGGGTGTAGAAAGATTGCAGCTAGCGTGCTAGACTAATATAATAGAAAGTCAAGGCTCTTCTCATGTCTCTTAGTCTCGGAACTAATTGTCTATCTAGTAGCCACTCCTTGCTTTGATGAGTTAAGTGAAATGAAATTCGATTTTGATCCTATATATCACAGCCACGTGAGGCTGGTGAGAAGGTCCGGGAAGCACCCAATGTGCCAGAGAGGGTGTTGCTTCCGTAGTTACGAGCGCTCGAAAAGCACAGCCAATCACGAAGGCCAGAGTCGGAGGGCAGGGGACATAGATGCCAAACAAACCTGACCCCTATCTATCGTCGTAGAAGTTGTTCCTAGGTCCGGATTGCTATCTCCCGTTCATAATTTTGCTACAGATGATACACGAGGAATCTTTTTATGGTGGTTCTTCCTTCTAATGACCGACATATCTATGATTATTTTCTCCCAGATGAAGCAGCAATAAGACTTTGTAACTAGAAATTTCTTAAAAGAAGAAAGATCGTAGCTTGCTTACTATCTCCTAACAGAAAAAAAGGGTTAGTTCAGTTTTAAATCGACGATTCGTTCCGTTTTTTAAATCCCCCTCGGTACAGAGAGACCGGATTTTTGTTTTAAAACTTCTATCTGGAATCCCTATACTTGATTGAGGGGTATGGAGCCGTCGGTCGCAGCTCTTTCAACTGCCTCCTAATCCCCCAACATGCTCAAGAACAAAAAGAAGATAGGTCGATCAAACAAAAAGAACATGCGCCAATATGTCCTGGGGCGTGGGCTTCCTCGAGAACCTGCTGCACATCCTCTCGAGGGATGGAGAGGATGGCCATTATAACCGTTCCTGTAAAGAAGTAAGGACCGAGTGAAAAATGAAAAACGTCCGCTAACGCCCACGGGAGAAGATATTTTTTAGATCAGCAACGAATGTCCTGTATGAGGCGGAATACGAATCAGTAAAGGGCTCGAACTAGCACTTCAAATTCCCATTGAAGAGCTTACAGGGGACTCAAAGCTAGCTGTGAAAGAGTTATGTGGTGAGTCAAAGAAGGTGGCTCTGCCACTAAGCAAGCCGACAGAGAGAGCACCAAATGCCTAAACAAGACAAGAACCTAAACCAGCCTTCATTCCATTTCTATTACTAATAAGTCTGATGATGTTTTTATATATTCTTTCCCTTACAATGTGAGGCATCTCGTTTTTTGTTTATTTTATATCAAAAATTGCAGGGGGTGAAGGCCGTCACCACCTTCTTTTGTCCGATCCTTCTCCATTTAAATGATCGTCACGCTTCTCTTGAAATCGAGATCGGCTTCCCACGACCGCTATAGGAGCCGTTATGTAGCATCTGAGATCAACAAAGCAGACATGCACACGAAAAGACTTGCAACAGTAAGGGTAATAGAACTCTGCGCAAAAAATTTCTGGGTCCCTCCTCCTTTCCAGAACCTGTGAGAACACTCTAAGAATATGCCAGCAAAGACCAAGCAACTTGACCGAATGGGTCCAGCGCTTCTACGCTTCCACCGAGGAGTCGTTCGCAGCGAGAAGCAAGTGCATGTGTTGTTGGTAAATGTTAATAAAAAGATGACTTTCGATAGGCTGGAGGACTGAGACTATAAGTAGGACAAAGGTCTTGAGTCCCAGCTTCGGTAGGGGTCCAAACAGCATTATCCATTTCTAATTCCGAATTCTCATCCATAGGTGGAAATTCTTCTATAACGGCATCAATTGGTTGTTTTGCTTATTCAACGACCCCTTCCCGCCTTACCAGGCGCTCCGCGGCGATACGGACTCGACCCGCTCCCGAGAACGACTTATTCATACCATCCAAGGCATAACGGATCCTTGGAGGCCATAGCGCTCCTTGAGACCACTGCTCACCTTTAGCATGTACGAAGACAACTAGGTCTCGCTACGCGGCGAATTCATAGGTTGCGGAAACCAAAGAAAGTCGGGAACCATCGGTTACCTTTTGAATCAAAGTAGCGACGAGCCGAGTATTACGACTACAGGGGGAGAAGCGAAGCTGAAATTTATCCAGTTGAGGCATCTTGATTGAGAATAAAGGATTCCCCTGAAGAAACCAGTCCATGACTTAACATCAGTAGAATGCTACCTCCAATTCCCTGTATTACTATTCTTAACAATAGGTCCTGGAGACTTTTTGGTTCATCATGCTATTGCTCTGGGTTTACATTCTTACTAATCGGCTAAACGCGATTGCTAGCCTCTCCTTTGTGTTGACCTAGGGGCTTGGACTTTCAACTATTCCAAAAGAAAGGGGCCATCTAATTCGGGATGCTTTTCTTCTTTCCTTTCTTTCTTTCATGCCGCCGCCCGGGAAGCTCTAAAGGTAAGTGAAAGTCGGAAACATAGCGGGGGTTCTGAAGCTTAGGAGAGGAGCCCGGTTTATGAGCCCATTTCCGATTCCCTTACCCAATCTCTCACTCGCCTTCAGCCGATTCGGCAGCGGGAAATGCTATTCGTACAGTAGTGGAGCAAGGTATGCAACGAGCGGAAGTTATGAAAAAGGGTCCTGGTCTCGGAATCCCATCTTCCAAGGTCAGGAGACCCACCCTGGGGCACCATAACATGTCGGGAATAAGGGGGGACATACTGGACGTAACCACTCGCAAGTAGCATACTCGGATCAAGCAGCATCTCTTTTGGTTCAAAGCGAGTCCAGGAATATCTGACAGACTCTTCTCTGAAATCGTAATCTTTTTGATAGGAACAGGCTAAACAAAAAGAAAAGGGGTTTCGACTGATGAACAAGAAGGAAAATGGAATTCTTGGATTTTCTGACTCACCCCCGGCTACGTGTCCTTTGGACCCTTCTCCTGCCCGCACAGCAACAATCTAGCTCCTCATACTACTTCTCTCAGTAAATACCATTTTCTTAGTTAGGTAGTAAGTAGATAGATGGATTAGTACCCTTACTCCCTATTCTCTCTTAAAGCTTTATAAAGCTCTAAGAGAAAGGGTTGGTTAAGAACTATTGACTATAAATGATAGCAGTTCCAGACTTACAGTCACTCACAGGGGCGGCTATCTAGCGGGAGTCGTTTCGGTTGTATGCCAAGAGGTCCCTATGGATAAATGATGTTAGGATGGGCCGGCGCATTTCGCGGAATCCTTAAAAAAAAAAAGAGGGAACAGAATCACTTTCCTTCAAGCTGTCGAATATAGATAGGAGATCTAATTCAATTTCTCTCCTCTCCCACCTCTCCAGCTTCGCAGAATGTGCAGGAGAGCAGGGTTCCTCAAATGCCCAACTCGATTTGGACTTAACTCTGCGTCCGCCGGGACCAACAGCAGAGGGATCTCATGGGGTGTAGTCCACAGCTTTAGCCTTAAGCTTAGGCTGTAGTTCTTGTATTGGGCGAACCAAATCGTTAAATAGCGCTGTTTAGTGGCGTGCAGGGGGTAGTCGTCTTGTTGTGCTGGTAGGTGCGACTATGTGAGTTGACAAGAATACACTGCGGTATGTGTGAGTAAAGATTTTCCTAAAGATCTCAAGCAATGAGTACGCACTCAACTTTGTTGCAAAGGCCAGCCAAGGTCCAACCATTTCTTTCTAAAGTAAGGAAGGTCCAAAACTGCCTAGCCAATGGTGAGCACAGGCACCACTGGATTGCTTGGGATAACATTTTTAAATCCATGAAGGAGGGTGGGTTGGTAATTAGACAGGAAAGCTTGGCATGCCCCTTTCAGTAGTTGAAGTACTTTCATCTGTCTAAATGCATTCCGTAGCTCCTTTAATCACTTTCGGGTAGGGTTAACAAGAAAGTCAAAGCAATCTCCTTAACCTAGAAAGAGAATGTAACAACCTAATTTTTGACCCAGTTATAAATTCAGTATTTTGAACCGATAATGTAATAATGTTACATTATTTGAATTATAATTTAATTAAGTTATGAAATATTTAATTAAATTATATAAATATTTATATTATGAATTAATAAATTAATAAAGATAATTAAATAAAAGAGATATAATATACAAAAATGAAAGTGGGTTGACTAGCAAATATAACTAGATGAAGTATATAAACGTGATTTATATTTCAAAATTCAGATTCTCTCTCTCTCTCTAAACTTTCTCTCTCTACTCTCTCTCTACCTTCTCTCTAAATTATCACCCAAACCGACCGTCCGATTATCAAGTTATATATATCGTTAGAAAGATCTCGGAGAATACTACACGAATCTGCTATTACATGCGTGATTTCATACGAATTTGAGGTAAGAATCGATATTTTAAGTTTTTATATATATTTCGATTTTTCGAATTTATTAGTTTTATGAAATTTAAAGCTATTTTTATGGAGTTTAACTAGAATTTGTATAATATAATCGAACATAGGTTTGTTACGTAACATATTTGTGATTTTAGACCTAAAAATGTATGTTTTAAAGCTGTAAATATGAACAAATTCGAGAATGCCAAGAACAAACTCGAAAGTACATAGAACAAACTCGAAATTTAATTAAATTCGAATTATATTCGAATCTATCCATTAGATTCGAAATGTCAATTAAATTCGAAATTAAGCCATCGAATGTAATCATGTGGGTGTTCGAACCTAATCTCAAATTCGAAGTGGGTCTCGAATTTGATACACTTAATAGTATACATGTTTTAAATTAATATATATGACCCACATTTAAGTCTTAAATTTTGAAATGTATTTCTTATTAATAAGATTTGACTCTAGCCAATATTTAAATTTAAGTCTTCAAAAATTTGTTAATATATTTGAATTTAATTATTAAATTCAATCCTCACTCCTTAAATTCGAATATATTAAATAAAACATTTGGACAATGCATAAAAATTAACAAGATGATTAGCAAAATAATTATATATATCAAT
>JAANYP010006998.1:0-17455 GCA_020465985.1 Centrapalus pauciflorus | reverse complement strand
TGAAGTCGAAACCGAAGCTGGGACTTTGGTATCATGCTGATAAAGATCTACAATTGGAGGCATATACGGATTCTGATTATGGTGGATGTAGCTTGAACCGGAAATCAACAACTAGAGGTTGTCAGTTCCTTGTAGGGGGGCTCATATCCTAGCAATGCAAGACACAAACTTCGGTAGCCGTATCAACGTGCGAGGCCGAATATGTAGCTGTTGGTAGTTGATGTTCACAGGTTTTGTGGATACAACAACAATTGTGGTACTACTGTTTGACTTATACTCATACTCCCATTAGGATAGATAATTAGTCAACAATTGCAATAACCAATAATCCAGGTAAACACAGTAAAACTAAGCACATAGACATAAGACATCATTTCATATGTGATTGTGCTGATAATAATTTGATAAAACTGGTAAAAGTTGCAACGGAAGACGATAATGCAGATTTATTCACTAAAGCATTTGATAAGTTACGCTTTGAGTTGGTAGTTCAACTAAATGGCATGCGTAATCCATAGTAACTTGACCTTAGTAGAATTTCTTTTTTTTTTAAAGTAAGTTAGTAGTTGAGTCAATTTTCTTTTTATAGAAAGTTAGTAGGTTAGTTTATCAGCTTATTTTTCTTAAAAGTGAAAAACAAATGAAAAAAGAGAGAAAACTAGAAAAAAATTTTTTAAAAAAAAAGAGAATATCGAAAAATGAGTTAAAGTTTTAGAATCATAGGTTCAAAGGGACAAAATTAGCACAGTCAAAACAAACTCTAAGTGTTGAGCTTTCGCACATCATGCACCACACATTCTAAGTGATATACACTTTGTTGTCTGGCGTGTTGGTAGGCATCATACACAAAGGAAATCCTAACAGCTCATAAAATAATCAAGAGAATGTCATATATGTAACTAACTTAGACGTATGACCAGAAGGTCTTAATTTCTATGTTAGAGACATACAGACAATGGTTGTAATTGAGGTATGCAAATTTATCTGGGGGGATGTATAGCAACATCAAAATACATCTTAAACAAAGAAAAGAAAGTTTTTGAAAAGAAAAGAAAGTCAAAAAAAGTCGCTTTGTTGTACGTAAGTACAAACCTGTCACCGCTGTTCTGACTTAAGCTAGCAAGATAAGTCGCTTTGTTGTACGTAAGTACAGACCTGTCACCGTTGTATTGCTAACTTAAAAGGAACTCTAAGACAAACTAAGACACTCTGTTGTATGTAAATACAAAACTGTGTCCGACGTTTGCCTTTCAAAGAAAATATGCAATACCGAAAAGTTATAATCATTGTGTGTCTGCCTTGATCATAAAAGTATATCTAAGTATGGGACACATAAGGTAGTTTCTTGATAAATAAAAAGGCCAAGGAAATTTCCAAAGTGTTAAATGTTTAAAGGGAAAATCATACCAACAATCGACTTGGAATGTATATCACGACAAACAACCAAAGGAATAAAAATTCCTAAGTGTGAAAGTGAAGAAATGAAAGTGCAATTGACACCGCTATCTGACTGAGCCTTCTTTGACTATCTCGCAAAAATATTCTGTTACTATAAGTTGTAATTTTTAAAGTACTTTTGAGTATTTTTAATTTTGGTTTACTTTATTTTATTTTACATTTTATTTTATTTTATTTTATTAAATGTCAAAGTTACTAGGATGCATATTTGGTTGAAGAAACAAATATTACGTGAAACTCTGTTGCTTAGTGTGAATGTTTTTGCAAAGTTGGAAAAATTCCGTTACATGAAAAAGTTGGATTTTATTCAAGAATTTTCAAAATTTTCAGTTAAGTTTGAAATCCAGACAAATTTGAAGTTACCTTCAAAATTGCTGGAAGTTCGAACTTAAGCTATGTTTGAAGGTGGTTGATATAAATAGGTCAACAGTACTTCATTAATGTCATCTACTCGAATTTGTTGTCTCGAACTTGTCCAGGCGATCTCGAACTTATCGTTCGAACTTGTCGATTTCGAATTTCATACTGTTTCTCGAAGTTTTCTAATTGTTCTCGAACATACACACATACTTGAGTATAGTGAACATTACAATACTAAGTATGTGTTAGTTTAGGACAATTTGTGGCAAAAATCAAAGATTTTTGAGTTTTATGACATTTAAAAATAGGTGACTTTGAATCACAAGTTTTAAAACCAAATACTCAAAATTAATGATACATAACTTAGATTAGAACCTAATAGGACTAGATTCCACTGTTAATTAAGTCTAATGGGGTTAAAATCCTGGTTTTCAAGTTGAAAGTGACCGACTTCGAACTTTTTCTTTAGGTTCGAACTTGTCAGAAAGTTCAAACTTGTTGAAATATCTACAAGTTCGAAGTCAGTCATGTTCGAATGGGTGTTCCGAACTTAATTAAGTTCGAATGGTCTTTAAATTCTCGAATTTGTCTAAGTTCGAATATGTTAGACTTCGCACATAATCAATTTCGAAGTTATACAAGTTCGAATTTAACAAATTTAATTTTAAATAAATTTCTAACAATTTAATCATCTTTTGTATGCAGATATGAGTGATCTCCAATTGCCGGAGGCTCAGCCATACCGTCAAATGATAAAAATTTCTGACGCAGTCCAGAGTGTCATATGCGCTGACGCATAATCTGCCGGTCATTCTGACCTATGTGAGGCAGTTCTGGGGTCATCTACAGGTGGATTGCACTGTCATTCCTACTGTGTTGCGTACAAGAGTAGGAGGTCAACCAATAGTCTTTTCTGCGAACATTTTGAGATAAATCTTGCAGTTGGGCATAGAGGATCAGGAAGCAGGCCCAATAGATTTTCCAATGCCCATAAGGAAAGCGGCGTTTCTGAGAATGGGTTACGCACAGGACATAACAAAGGCGTCCTACGTAAAAAGTCGGTTAATTGGCCAGTGGAGGTATATGGTCCACGTTATAATGTTGTGTTGTGCACCAAAGAAAGCAGGGTTCGACACGATGGCGTCAAAGCTGCAGTCTGCGTTGATTGCGTTAGTCTACAATATACCGTTCAGCTTCTCGGAGATGTTCTTCAGGGAGTTTGTTCATCAGATAACTGCCCCTGCACGAGAAAGGTTTTTTCTGTATCCCCGCTTCATTATGATGATCTGCCACCACTACCATAAAAAAGTGGCGTCGCTTTAATCGATAAGTGTAGTTTTGCCGACTGCCAGACCCACAATGCACGAAGGGCTGAACAAGTCAGGCCTCATGTGGGTCCTTTGTTTGGTGCCGTTATAGATCCTGACTTTGTTGCTCCTGAAGGAGATAATTGGATTGGTGAAGCACCCCCCCCTAACAACAGCAGCAGCAGCAACCTCAACAGCCAAGAGCACCGGCAAGACGCACTCCGATTGGTCGAACGATTCCCCGCTCTCAACCTACTACAGCAACTAGTGGGCCATCCACTTTGGCACCACAATTAGACCAACGGGAACAGACGTTGGAGGAAATCTGGGTACAAGGAGCTGCAGCTCAAGAAAATATAGCTGAACAGTTGGTTCAGGATATTTTGGAACCCCCAGCTGATATGGAGGACATATTTAGACAAATCGATGAGTATCAACCTCCTGTTGCCGAGTCTGAAGGCACAAAAGGTCGTGAGGAAGGAACAACGGCTAGGGAAGAACTAAGGGTCAAGTCGAGACCGCCTCTGAGCATGAATCTGAATCAAGTTCCGAGGAGACGGAAACTGAAGATCCAGCTGTTACCATCGGCAGATATGGATCAAGAGGTCACGGCCTGTAATTCGTGATGAAAAGGCAGAAGACTTTGATTTTGAAATAGAAGAAGAAGCCCCAGTTGCCACTCGACATAGGGCAAAAATGCATCGCTTTATGCAAGGAGCTCCGTTTACTTCTGCTGCTATTCCATCCGCTTCAACCGCCGCTCCATCAACATCTGCCTCCATTCCATCCACCTCCATTCCATTCACCAAGAATCAGCAATTCACCGGGCTGAAGAGCAAAGTTGATTTTCATACAGTCCAAATATTCTAACTCTCTCAAGCAGTGAACGAGTTGCAACAGCATAACGTGAGGTTGGATCAAAAAATGCCAAGTTACAGATGACAGTGGCAGATCAACAAGAAGTGTTGATGGCTCAACAGTCCCAGATCCTGACACTGCAGACCCTGGTGGAGCAACTTGTGAAAGATCTACAAGCTCAGAGGGAGAGCAGTTGTCGAGGAGATGAATTAAGAAGAGTGAGTAGAGATGATGAAGTGGTGATGATTCCGGCATGCAGAAAGATAGTGAGCTAGCAGATCTTTCTCAACAGACTGCTCAGCAAGCTAATATTCAGGGGGAGCCTGAGTCTTCGGGTACAGGAAGAGGTGAAGGTAAAAATAAAGGCAAGGCTCCAGAGGCGTCAGAGCTTATTGATCAGGAAATAATCGGAGCCTTGGTCGATATTGATGATGATGAAGTGATGTTTGATTTTGAGGATGAAATAGAAGATCTTGAAGAAGGGGAGTTTGTCCCAGAAGACATTACTGATTGGAGATCTGATGACGAAATATTGGTTGATGAGGAAGATGAAGCCGATGAGATCATCATTTAACAACGTCCTATCACCGATACATACACTACGGCAGAGCAGAACATGATAGACATTGATGTGTTTAAGGATGCTTTAAATGTTGAATCAGAAAGTGAAGAGCCTGATAGAGAACTCACAAATGAAGAGAAAAGAAATCATTGGCTCAGAATGGAAGAAAAAAGGTCTGAGTTAGCTGTGAAAAAGAAAATGAGATTGCCTAGTCCAGGAAAGCTATCTGGAGGCATTCTCAGTTGGTTTTTTGATAGAGAGCTACCACTTTTTGTGCTTAAGAGACGAGATGGGTTGCAGTATTTGAAGAGAACGTTGAAAGTGTTCAATACATTGCCAAAATGCAAAGTCAAGGAACTGGCGTGGATGATTTTGATAAACCTAGGAGACGACCAATACGCTGAAGTGATAGCGAGAATCATAAGAAAAGAAGGTCGATCTGGAAGGTTTGAGAAGATAGAGCTGAGTGAAGGAAAAAGGATAATGGATTAATCAAGAATAGATCCGTTGACTGGAAAACCTTGGATGAAGGTATTCTATAAACCTGTTCGATGCTTAAGGAAGGTTCCGTTGAAGACAATGCCACAGGACGTTCTCGCAAATATGAAGTGGTGGTTCATCGACAACGAAACAGCAGAGGCAATAATGAAGGATCAGGAAGACGAAATCATTTTCAAAGTATATGACCCTCTACATCTTGTAAACCTATCTCAGAGCGACCTGCAGAAACTTCATGAGCAACCAATCTATTTCCACGAAGGTTGGAGATCAGAAGGCAGGAAGTACCAGAAGGTGGTCAAGGTTTGTATAGAGAAGGGTTTGTATTCTGGTACCATTTTGAATAGGCCTAGTACTTAGACTAATTGAATATCTAGTTAGAAGCTATCGTCAAGGGGGAGTCTGTTAGTGCATCCTATGTGACGATAGCAGTCTAAATGTAGATAGTTCTTTTGTAATGGTTCAGGCTTTGTAATTACCAGTTAATACATATGTTTGATCTTGTTTGTGATTGATGTTTACTTAAGTTCAAAGATAAGTTCAAACATAAGTTCAAAGATAATTTCAAACATAAGTTCAATTGTAAGTTCAAACATAAGTTCTAGAACAAGTTCAAAGACAAGTTCTACAATAAGTTCAAAGGCCAAGTTCGAACTTATTGGTGGACAAGTTCGTGGGCTTGGGCCTTCACTAACTTGTCTCGGCCAAGTTCGAACTTAACGTTTATAATTAAGGGTTAATCAGTTTTGATTAAGAACCTTTACAGAGATTAACGTCTAGAGAGAAGTACGAACTTGTGAGTATTTTGCAGATAGTTTTTGGAGAGAGTCACGTGTCGGGACGTTCGTCGTTACGTCTATCATCATGTTGGTCTCCGGTTTTCGTGTGCGTGATCGATCTGTTAATCCCCTAACGAGGATTCCACACTCGTTGGACGGTGTCACGTCAAGATTGGATCTGTAGGTAGGTGACCGTACAGATCCCCCAAAGATCTTCCATTGAAGGATCAACTATCTTTGCTGACCAACAAAGTTGGTTCTTTAGAAACCTCCATGACCTCCCTACCTTCTATCATATCAGACTCTGTGTCTGCTCAGCTTAAGGGATATTTTGACTCCTGATCAACCCTCATAGCCGCTTGCACTCACTGCACAACTGCAAACACTCTACACTAACCTCTAAACAATTCTTTCTACTCAACAGGACTCTGTGTCCTCTATGGCCGGTGTCTCCCCACAGTTGTCAACTCTCCTTGACACTTGCACAAATACTCTTCCTTCCATGCTGGCCAGCTTGAAGACCTTAGTAGTCTGTCTGTCAAATTCTGTGTCAACAAACCTTGATGATATGCAAGATTCTCTTGAATTAAATCATGCACAGCTTCAAAGTTTGCTGTTCACAATTTCTGACAGGGAAATCATCTCACAACTGTCATCTCTTGCTACTTTCCAATCTGCCTCTCTTCAAACCTGTCTTGCCCCACTTTCAAAGGTAAAGGATAACTTGGCTTTCTTAGTGCATAGCCTTGTTGGCTCCAAACCTGCTGCCAAAACTGCTGCCCACCCTACTGAATTCGTTTCTTCAGGCGGACCAATTCTTGAAGGCTATGTGCCATCTCCTTCACAGGGAGAGAAGATATCTAGCCAAAGACCAAGTCTAAGGGGGAGAAATCTTCATCTCCCTCTAAAGAGAAATCAACATCAGTGGGACAAGCAACATGTGTTTCACAAACAGGTCCTACTGTGGATGTCTCCCAAACAACTGAAGCTGCTCAGCCTACTTAGAGTGGATCTCCAAACCCTACTCCATCTAAGGGGGAGGAATCCATTCCTGGGGACAGGCCAAGCAGAAGGAGGCATCTAATAATGGAGCAAATAGAAGAAGAAGAGGAAGAGGAACCTGAAGCTGTTCTAACCACAACAGCTAAAGGGAAGAAGAAAGCCTCAGTAGACACTGAGTACCTCAAAGCTGCTCCACTAAAATTTGATAAGGCTCGGGCCAAAGAAATGGGTGTTTGTATGGAGATTAATTACAAATACAAAGAGGAGCAGCTTAGAGCTTTTGAAAAACTAATGAAAGATTAACCTTCTGCTAAAGCTGCAAGGGCCGTTGCATACAAGGAGGCAAGAAAAGTTAAAATGCCTTCCCTGGATGTCCAAAGGAAACTGCTAGAGGCTGCCAAAGAGTCAGTGGCTGAGAAGGAAGGAGAAAAAGAACAGGGTGCTCAGGTCACTGTGTCCAAGTCTAAGCCAGCATCCTTCTCTGCAAGATCCCAAATTCACCTTGACAACTTGACAAGGAAGAAGTTATTTGATGTTGCAAACAGAAGGCTTGCCAAGGAGATAATTGTCATAGCTGTTCCCATTTCAAAGAAAAGCAAACAGTAGAAACTACAGATAACCAGAGTGGGGGCTGAAGGTCCAGAATTGGAAGCATATGAACACACTGATGTTGCTCAAATGAGATACAGAGAATGGGTGGAATTGGCAGTTTCCCTGAGCCAGTATAAGTCTGAAACTGCTAAGACTATCACAGCATATGTCAAAACGTTAATGGAGAGAGTGAAGAATCTTGGTCTGATTACAGAAGAATAAATCAAGGGTACCTCAGTGGTAGAACGCAAGATAAAGGCCAGGAGAAGGAGAAAGGATACTGAGTTGGAAGAACTCCTGTTAATGACTGATCAAGGGAATGTAGCTATTGAGATCAAGGGAGTAGATCACAGCCTGCCTAGGGGAGTTGAACATGAGGAAGACAAGCTGATAGAGGAACCTGAGGTTGGGGTGTTTTTCTTATATCCCCTACCAAAGAAAAAGTGTTTCAAGAGAGCATCAGATTTGCACAAGGTTGGTCTTATGCAGCTCATTGCTTTTAGACTTGCCAACTCTTTTAAAAAATCTGTAAGATGGAGAGCAGCTATCTGGGAACAGCTCAATGGGTTCCATGAGAGAGGAGAGCTTCAACATCTCAACTTCCTGTTCCTAACAAATGAAATGGAGGAAATTGAAGAAACCAGGGAGCATTTCGAGCAAATGTTCGAAGAAGAAGAACCACCACAGCTTGGAGGTCCATCTACTACTGAGTAGATGAAGAATGGAAAGTGTCCATCAGTTGGACAGGCTTGCCGTTACTTGCTTCCACTATCAACAGTCCAAAATTTTGAAACTTTTCATGTACATATGTTGTACTCTATTACGTTAGTTGTAATTTTTCTATTACATCAGTTGTAATCTTATTTTGTACATTAGTTGTATTCTTGTAAGAACATGTGTTGTTTGTAATAAAAAACAGTATATATAAACTGATCCTTTATGTAACATCCTCAAATTTAAATTATTGTACTTGAAGTTATTAAGTTTAAATATGTAATTTAAGTTGAATTATGAAAGTTGGTACGAAATTTAGATTAATTATAAAGTTGTTGCATTAATTAGAAATTGATGAATTTCAATTTATTTAAGAGGGCATAATTATTAAATTATTAAGGATTATAAATAAAAGATAGAATTCTTTTATTTTATAAAATCAGTATTTAATGGAACCGGATAAGTAGAGGGGCTAGATGCGTCAAAGATTGGAAATGGACATAAAAGACTCAAAAGTCTCTCATTTTGGCCATTCCACTCTCTCTCTAAACCTCTATCTCTCTCGGCTCTCTCTCTCTAAGCAAATCAAGAAGAACAAAAGTTGGAATTAAGGGCTAAAAATTGGAAACAAGGTTGCATTCAAGGATTTATCAACACTGCAATTGAAGATTCGAGGTAATAATTCTTTAAATTTTGAATTTGGGAACATTTTGGTTCGGTTTTTATATGAACCGAAACATAGATTTGAAGTAGCAAATGCTAATGCATGTACGATCAAGCTGTAGATTTGTTTAAATCTAGTGTATAAGATGTTGTATACTGAATTCAGCTTATGATTCAAGTTGAAAGTATGATTTTTAGAAATTAGTGTGTGTTGTAGTGTGTGTGTTCGAAAATGATGAAAAAGGATTAAAAAGGATGTGATTTGGTACATAAATCTGGAAAATATCAAGACTGCACCAATATGAACTCGGATGTCCGAATTCGGATCTGGCAGGAACTCGGATCCGGACCGAATTCAGACAAGATCCGAAATGTTGATGTCCAAAATAGCAAAATAATTTCTAAGTTTTGGGATCCGGATTGGTCCGAATTCGATGGTGGTCCGAAATTATATGGGGGCCGAATTGACATGGTTCGAATTTAGCATGGGGACCGAATTGGGATTTATGTGGGATCCGAATTGGGGGTCCGAATTCGGGTGGGGTCCGAATTCGGACATGGATCCGAAATGTGGATCAATTATTGCAAAACTTATAAAAATTAAGTTTTATGAAATTAAACAAGTTATTGACACGCGGTATTATTGCAACTGACTTACAGGTCCCTTGTGGTGTTGTTTAACCCACAGTGGGGTACTTTGTGGATCCGGTTGAAATTCCGAGGAGAGATAAGATAATTTAAAGTTTAATAACGCACCCCACTGTGAGTACATATGATTTCACATGTTTATATCTGCTTTATGATTGCTATTGCCTACTGAGACATGTTGCTTCATTTTTCGTTTGGAATTCTACTAACTTGCGTAGATTTAGATGCACATTCTTATTTGATGCATGTCCGTTCGTTTGTTGTGTATCTAACGATGGACCGGTGGGTCGCATCTGTTACTCTGATGTTACTGCGCTATATGACCCGGAGTTGATCCCTCCGAGGTTCTGGTAGGCAGTATGTCATCCCCGATGTTATGTTTGTCTCAGATGGTTGGGTTTCATACCGAGCTTTGGGCTCGTAGGAGCGACGACTCATGTGTGTCGTACTTTGTGTACGTGGAGGGTGCACGACGTGTGTCGTCGGTGCTACTCTTGTGGGCATCATAAGGATTTATAAAATGTGTAAATCTGTGTATTCACTAAGCATTCGCTTACCCCTCAGTTATTTTTATTTTTACAGGAAAGGGTAAATCAGCTGCCGGACCTTCTAGTTAGGTTGTGTGAAGATTTGGAAGATTACATACTATTTAATCGGTAATTGTGATTTGGGACAATGTTGTAATATGTTTGGGATGAATGTAATAAAGTTGAGTTTGTAGACTTAGCATTGGAACCTTGTAGCACCGTAGGGTGTCTGACTGTAATTGTATTGTTTTATTTTAAATTTTAATGCTTCCGCAATTGTTTAAGTATTCAGATCATTATCTATTTAATTATGTGGTGTATAATCCTGGGTGTAATGCAAATGGTGTTTATTGTGGCAAGGGTGTCACACGAGATGGTATCAGAGCAGTAGTTTGAGATTCAAGTGTCCGTGAGGTCTTGGTCTCAAACATTAAGTGATGACATGTAGTAGTTTAAGTAATGATCTGAACTAAGATAGGTTATGATCTAGTAATTATAGGAGATTGACTATCATATGGGACAAATGGGTGGTGTCTTTAAATTAATGACATGTTACTAAACAAATTATATGTTTATAATTTCAGAACATGTCTGAAGGAGGAATGACACCCGAAGAAGCCAGAGAGATGATGCTAGCCATGATGGCTGAGCAGAATAAGATGATACAAGATCAGTTTCGGGCTCGAGATGAGGCCGATGCAAAGAGAAGAGAGGATAAGAGAAAGAACAAGGAGAAGGAAGGGGGCAATAATAATGATGAACAAGATGACAACACTGGGTCGTCTAACAAACCCAAAGGTTGTCGGTTTAAGGATTTCAAAGGAAATGGTGCCGGGAGTTTAATCGATTGGGTGATGCTGTTTCCGCACTGGAATGGATAACAGCAACCGAACGGACATTCCGAATCAGCGACTGTGCTGAGAAGGACATGGTTCGGTATGCTACCGCTATGTTCACCAATGATGCGATGTGAAGACCACCCCTTACGGGGCAGTGCTCACCAGTCTAGGTCCCATATCATGCAATACGATATCAACCATACTAAGCTAGGGTAATTAAATTGCGGAAAAATAAAATTTACATGTACATTACATATTAGGATACAGATTACATATTTCAAATTAAAGTTATAAAAAAAAAAGTAACGTCTAATCTAATCATAACATCAGTCATCACATCAAGTCTACCCAGAACCACCACATTAGCTGTCTTCCAATCAGTACCAGAAAGTTTGTTGAGAAGTGGTCTAGGAAAGCTTCAAAACTTGGATTTCTTGATGACCTAAGCACTAGGTCCTGCAGGTGATTTTCCTTTGGCTCTTCCTGTAAAATTTTAAAGCAACATCTGTAAGCAAAGCTTAGTGAGTTTATAGATTTTCAATATTAACATGCGTGTCAAGCGGAGTCATAAATCTAAGCGTGATAAGTCTTGGCTGCCGCTACAGCCCTCATCATGATTGAGATATAGTATCTTAAGATCGGATGATGTTCAAACCACACTCACGCTTATATCGTGGGGATCAGCCACATACTGGGCTAGCTACCAGTAGGTCAACATGGCCGAACATCGGAGGTCATTACCAAGTTCGTGAGAACTGGTGGAATAGCTGGGTCTAGAACAATAGACCATAAGGCTAGTCAAGCTGAATAAGTCTTATCAAGTCTGATCAATGAAGTAAGCATAAGTCTTAGGAGTCATGATAGCAACGAATCATAAAGCAAAGTCTGAAGCGTTAATAAATGCAATATGAAATGATAAGCAAATAACTATCATGATTCACTGGGCAACACCCATCCATGGTGTGCACAGGTCTCAATCCAGCTGATAAATGAATGTCAAATAATGTAACAGCATCAATATATCTCTAACGGATCTTTGCATGTTCAATTTGAATATCTATAACTCACAGATCTGGGTCTTGGTCAAACAGATATAAGAATCTGCCACCTGAGTTATCTCAGGATTTTGTCAATCTGTAATCTGTCAGTTCAAGTCTCTGACCTGCTTTTAAGTCTTTAATTCTGTAAATCTTTGTTCAGAATATACTGAACCTGTTCAAAATCATTCATGATAAGATCATGTCATTTTCATCATCTTTATTAATGTCATCATCTTTTGGTCATAAATTCTTTATTTCTATCTGATTCTGATAACTGATAATTCCGTTTAATTATTTGCAAAAATATCAAAATATTGAATCGGGTTTCGGACCATCCGGATTCGGATCATCCGGATCCGGACCAATCTGAAACGGGCATCTCAATTCGGACTCAGCACCTACCCGGATTCGGATAGATCTGAAATGGTCATCCGAATTCGGTCATAGATTTTCGAATCAAGCATGGACCGAATTAGGATTAGTATAGGCACCGAATTCGGATCCTTCAAGATCCAAGATGCTAAAATCCGAAATAGAGCATCCGAAATAGATCATCCTATTTCGGACTTAACCGAATTTGGACATATCCGAAGATGATTTCATCCGAAATGGACATTCATCCGAATTCGGATATAACCGAGTTCGGATCCTTCAAGTTCATAATTTCCAGAATTTGTTCTTCATGTTCATACTTATATTCATATGGGTTTTCTCATAAAATTCACAAAACTTTAATTATTTTAACATGCAATTACATTTATAGTTGTATTAACATTATTTGTGTAATTTTATATAATTTTATTGATCAAAAACGTCCCAATTATAACAAGATCATCCAAAAATGTTCATTTTTGTCAAGAACACAAGTTTTCTTCAAAAAGTTCCGATTTAATTTAATTTGAATGATCAATTCCATAAATTTTGTTTCAATTACATCTAATAAGTTAGATTTATCATAATCTACTAAAATTTCTTTCATGCAACCAAGAATTTCTATGTTTTAATTCGTGGGTTCGGTTTTGAGAAGAACCGAACCAAACTCATATAAATTTCGAATTTAAATCAAGAAATTACCTTGAATTCTTGTTGATTATTGTTCTTGAATGCTTATTGTAACTCCTTGATCTTGATTCTTCAATTGAATGTTATTAATTGAACAAATTTTGGGTGATTTGGAGAGGTTGGCCGTAGGTTTAGTGAGAGAGAGTAGAGAGAGAGAGTTAAGTGTGTAAATGATCTTAATGATCATTAATTTTCGGTTTATATATTTCTTTTAATCATATTTGTTATTTAACCCATTAAACATTTGTATTTTACATATCTTTTATAATTTGATCATCTTTAATATTATCATAAATATAAATTTAAAATTATATTTACTTAATCCTTTTCATATTTTATTTTATTTTAATAACAATAATATAATAAAAATTATATTATTATCTTAACATTCAAGCATTACATAATTAATAATGTAACTAAATTTACATTTATTTGGATCAAGTCAAAATAAAAGACATAGATAAAATCTAGGTTGTTACAGAATGGGCTCCACCACGCACAAACTTCGTCCCCGAAGTTAGCTAGATTCGAACAGACTGGGATAAGTAGCTTTCATTACATCTCTCGATTCCCAAGACTGATGCGAACCTTTGTGGTGTTTCCACTGGACGAGCACCATCTGTATCTCTTTATTTCTAAGCTTCTTAGTCTTCGAGTCCAGAATGCGTTCTGGCTCTTCAACCACGCGAAGCTTCTCATCAATCTGCAAGTTAACATGTGGTATCTGTACTTCTTTTTCGTCAGCCAAGCTTTTCCTCAAATGACTAACATGGAATACAGGATGTATTCCAGCTAAGTCCGCTGGTAGATCAAGACGATAAGACTGATTTCCAATCTTTTCGACGATCTTGAACGGTTCGATAAATCTCGGAGCTAACTTGTTTCTTTTAATAAAACGTACCACATTCTTCATTGGGGATACTTTTAACATCACCCAATCGTTAACCGCAAAGTTGATAGATCTGTGCCGATTATCATAATACGATTTCTGCCTGCTTTGAGCTTCAAGAATATTCCTTCTAACGAGTTGAATCTTTTCGTGAGTCAACTGTAGAAGGGCAGGACCCGCTATTGGTGATTCGCCTGTTTCGCGCCAACAGGTAGGAGTTCTGCACTTTCTTCCGTACAAAGCTTCAAAAGGAGCCATCTTGATTGATGAATGATAACTGTTATTATATGAGAATTCGACCAACGGCAAGTGGTCATCCCAGTTACCACCTAGATCAAGAATGCAGGCACGAAGCATATCTTCTAGAGTTAAGATAGTACGCTCACTCTGGCCATCTGCATTTGGATGATAAGCAGTACTCATAGAAATCCGAGTACCCATCCCTTCTTGTAATGCTTGCCAGAATCTGGATGTGAAACGACTATCACGATCTGATACGATATACTTTGGCACACCGTGACGAGAAATAATTTCTGTGATGTACAACTGTGCCAATCTATCCAGAGAATAAGTTTCTTTCATTGGAATGAAATGTGCTGATTTCGTTAATCGGTCAACGACTACCCAGATGGAGTCGTGCTGTCTTTTGGTCTTTGGCAGCTTCGTAATGAAGTCCATTGTTATATGCTCCCACTTCCATTCAGGAACTGGTAGTGGTTGCATATCCCCGAAGGGTTTCTGATGTTCTGCCTTAACCATCTGACAGACTCTGCAGCTTTCAACACACTTACCGATATCTTTCTTCATTCCTGGCCACCAGTAATCAGCTTTCAGATCAAAATACATCTTTGAGCTGCCAGGATGAATAGATAACTTGGACTGATGAGCTTCGGACAGAAGAGTGCTACGAATAGAACCATATTTAGGAACCCAGATTCGGTTTCCCTTGAGACAGTGAAGTCCCAAATGGTTCAGAGTCAGAAATTGTAACTGCCCTTTAAGATTTTCAGAATCTATGTTCTCTTCTTTCAGCGCTTCGGTTTGAGCAACTCGAATATCTTCAATAAGATCAGAAGAGAATATAACTGGAGTTAGGGCATAGCAGCACTTTTCAGGATACACTTTTCTACTCAACGCATCCGCGACAACATTTGCTTTGCCGGGATGATATAAGATCTCGCAGTCATAATCCTTGATAAGCTCCAAGGATCGACGCTGTTTCATGTTCAGATCTTTCTGAGTAAAAAGGTATTTGAGACTCTTATGATCGGTGTAGAGCTGACACCGAGTCCTATAAAGATAATGCCGCCAGATTTTTAGAGCAAAGGTGACGGCAGCCAACTCAAGATCATGAGTTGGTGCACTTTTCTCGTAATCCTTTAATTGCCTTGAAGCATAGGCAATTACTTTTCCCCTTTGCATAAGAACACATCCTAAGCCAGTACCAGAAGCGTCGCTGTAAACAACGAAATCGTCATTACCTTCTGGCAAGGCTAGAATCGGTGCTTGAATCAACTTTTGTTTCAGAATATCGAATGCCTCTTGCTGTTTATCGGTCCAAACGAAAGGAGTATTCTTCCGTGTTAGCATTGTAAGCGGCACAGCAATCTTTGAGAAGTCCTTTATGAATCGCCGATAATAACCGGCCAATCCAAGGAAACTTCTTATCTCTGAGGCATTGCGAGGTGTTTGCCACTTCTGAACAGCCTCGACTTTTGAAGGATCAACGGAAATTCCTTCGCCAGAAACAACATGGCCAAGGAACTGGATCTGTCTGAGCCAGAATTCGCACTTAGAAAACTTTGCATAGAGTCTTTCTTTTCTTAATAACTCTAGCAATTGCCGCAGATGAATAGAATGATCAGCCTCCGTTTTGGAGTAAATCAGAATATCGTCTATGAACACGATAACTGATTTATCCAACATTGGTCTGCACACACGGTTCATGAGATCCATGAATGCCGCTGGTGCATTTGTCAAGCCGAACGGCATCACGAGAAATTCGTAATGACCGTATCTTGTACGGAAGGCTGTCTTTGGAATATCTTCTTCTCTGACTTTTAACTGATGATACCCAGAACGGAGATCTATTTTTGAAAAGTAACTGGCTCCTTGTAACTGATCAAACAGATCATCGATTCTGGGCAGAGGATACTTATTCTTTATTGTAACCTTGTTCAACTCGCGGTAATCGATGCACATACGGAAGGTTCCGTCTTTCTTTTTAACAAATAGTACTGGTGCACCCCACGGAGAAGAACTCGGTCGGATAAATCCTTTCTCCAACAGCTCTTGCAGTTGCTTTGACATTTCCTGCATTTCTGCAGGTGCAAGTCTGTATGGAGCTTTTGCGATAGGAGCCGCACCAGGAACCAAGTCAATACTGAACTCGACTTGTCGTTCCGGTGGCACTCCAGAAATGTCATCGGGAAATATGTCTGGAAACTCACAGACGATAGGAATATCGGATAAAGACTTCTTTTCAGAGCTGGACTCAGATAGAGCATAACAAAGGTAAGAGTCGTGACCTTTAGACAAATATTTGTGAGCCTTTTCTACAGATATAAAGCAATGCGCACCTTTCCGCTTCTCGCCCTTGATCTCAAGTACTCGACCGTCTGAAGATTTGATTCTGATTACTCGTCGGTTGCAGATAATTGTGGCCTCGTTGTTCATTAGCCAATCCATACCGATGATGACATCAAATTCTTTTAAAGGAATCGGGATGAGGTCGAGATTGAATACAATGTTATTGATAAGTAGAGTGCAGTTACGATAAACAGAATCAGCCATAACATAGTTGTTGCTGGTTGTCTCGATATCAAGTATTACGGGAAGCTTCGAGGGAGATTTATATAGTCTTTGAGCGAAAGTAGTTGATATGAAGGAACGACTAGCACCGGAATCAAATAACACACGAGCAGGAATTGTATTTAACAGAAACGTACCGGTGACTACGTCTGGTGTTTCTCTCGCCTCTTCAGCTGTAATTTGGAAAGCTCGAGTCCGTGCAGTCGGCGTTGCAGCAGAACTTTTCCCTGTAGAACCTCCTGCTGATGATTGAGACTGATAACGCGGTCCGCTACGACACTGGTACATAAAGTGTCCTCTTTTTCCACACTTCGCACATCCTCGTCCCTGCTGCGGACATTCATCACTGCTGTGACCGATCATGTTGCACGCGAAGCAAGTAACGTCTTCTGGATTACATAATCCCATGTGAGACTTTCTGCATCTCTTGCAGAATCGTGGCTCGTTTGTCAGTGAGTAAGCTTGCGCTTTCGGTTGTGAACTGTGCTGATGTGATTGCTGAGATTGTGACGGAGACTTATTTGGCCTAAAGAATCTGCCAAATCGCTGTTTCTTTGGAGGAGACGGATTCATCGGATTAGTAGACGGAGCGTAGAGCTGATCACCATACTCTAAGTAACCTCGCTCGATTTGTCTAGCTGCTTCTACCATTTCTAGATAACTCTTGTATTTAATCGCGCTCATCGGATGTCTGTATTTAGGATTGAGTCCTACTCGGAACCTATTCATTTTCCTTTCCTCTGTTGCCACTTGGTAAGAAGAGTAGCCACATAATCTTGAAAATTCGTGTTCATATTCATCTACAGTCTTCATTCCCTGAGTCAGTTGCATTAATTGGACTTCCATC
>JAANYP010006997.1:0-26109 GCA_020465985.1 Centrapalus pauciflorus | reverse complement strand
CATGTCAACTTTGCTGTTCTTTCTTCCTTGAAAGCCTATTTTGATTATAAGAAAAAGGTCTGTCACCCTTTTTCAAATAACCTTTTGTCTTCATGTTACAGAACAGCTTGGGCAGGCTGAGCAGTTCTGTTTTTCCACTTTGTCTTCGACTTTGTAAACTGATCTTGTAGTCAAAAACAATACATGATGACTTGGAAACATATTCCATAAAGTGTTTAGCCTGTTCACAAAGAACAGGTTCTGTTCACAAAGAACAGGTTCTGTTCACAAAGAATAGAACACTTTAAAATTGCCTAAGCTGCTCAACAGTGTAGAGCAGCGTAGACAGTTTATGTCCAGCCTGTTCAGCAGACAGAGCAGCTTGGACAAACTGTCTTAGTTGCAACACATGCAACATATAGAACAGCTTTAGACTGATATTGCAAATCATTTTCAGGTTTCAATAAGGCATATAACAGGCCTTAAATTCAACCTTCAAAAGCATCAACAGGTTTGATTATAAATCTCCCCCTCAGATGTAGAACAGGTTTGACTGAGGCCTTTTTGTGCCTAACAGTTTCTAGCACTAAATTCAATCTATCATTAGAAGTAGCACATAAAACACATAAATCACGAAATGTAGAAAAGTTCAGAAGTACCTTTGTTTGATCAGATTTCACGTTAGCCATCTGCACAGCAAACTCTAGAACGGTTTGATTATCTGACTTCTCCACCAACACAGGACTTGTATCATTTTGTTCTCTATCCTCTATTACTTCCTCTGCTCCGACATCCCCAGACTCTGTTACTTCAGGCATGAAGGCTCTAGCACTAGTCTCTGGATGTGAACTCCAATCGTACGTCCCATCAAGCTGTCTGTCTGATGATACGTTGGTTAACAGACCAGCGATGTTCGCTTGAATGCCCGAACTAGAAGATTGATATCTTCCCTGAGATTGATTCTGATAGTTCTCAACCTTGGGTTGTTGACACTCTCGAGCAAAGTGTCCTAATCCCTGGCAGTTATAGCACTTAACCTTGGATTTGTCGAACCCAATTTTATTGTTGCTAACGTTCAGATTTCTGCCTGTTCGTTTTATGAATCTCTTGACCCTATGAGTCACCATGGCCAGTTGCCATTGAAGATCCATTTCTTCCAGATCATCAGGATCCATCTGATCATAGTCCTCTTCCCATAATGCAGGATCGTTGATTTTTCCTTGTACACAATTTCTATATGCTGCAACAAACGAAGCCAAAAGATTCAAATGAGATTCGACTCATTGTGCACTCATAGGCATCTTTGTGTACTGTTAAGAAGTAGATGCTGATTGAGTCAGTTTCTCTTACGGTTTAGAGTACCCTAAGAAAGCCCACTAGCTGAGTCTTCTACGTCCACTGGAGTTGAGCTTCGCCCGTGTAGAATGCTGTAGCTGTTTTCAGTTCACTCGCGACTGAAGGTTTGGACTTTCCAAAATACATGTCTGGATCTTGGACTTGGTCATATTCTCGTTCCTTCTTGAGCAACTTAAAGTTGTAAGCCCTCAGCGTTCCAATGACTCCTTCGAGAGTAAGAGTTTCGAATTTTTCTTCATCATGCTTTATGAGCGCTACGTACATCTCCCATTTCGCTGGTAAAGCATCAAAAAGTTTCTCAATCTTCTCTAGTTCATGGTACTCGACATCATAATTATCCAACTCTGTCAATAAGTGGTAGAACCTTGTGATTGTCTCATCCAGCTTTTCGTTTTTCAATGCCTTGAAAATTGCGAACTGCTGCTTAAGCATCTCGGTTCTTCCTTTCCGAACCCTCGGATTTCCCTTACACCGTTTTTCGAGTGTATTTCACAACCCTTTCGCTGTATGATGATTCCTGAATGTGTGTAGAATCTCCTGAGGTAGTGCCATGCGAATAATGGAAACTGCTCTGTTCTCAGCCTCAAATAGTTTCTTGTCATCGTCCTTCATCTTTTGATAACTTAGGACTCTCTGACGACCCTCAAACTCCTGAGTAGGCGGAATGTATCCCTCGTCGACACAGATCCACATCCGCATGTCATTAAAACGAGCGAAATCGGAAAACCTATCCTTCCACCAGTAGTAGTCTTCCAACCTCATCAGTTTGGGTGGTGAATTTGTCTTACCGACTTCGTGGTCCATTTCGATAAACTTTTGCAAACTAGTCATTCTTTCTAAACTTTTTGAATTAGAACTTAATTAATTTAAAATGAAATTAATTTAAATCAACCCCTTCGAACTTAAGTAAGTTCGAATTTGATAAATATTAAATTCGTTTGAAATTAAATTCGAATTTTAATAAGTTCGAATTCAACAAATTCGAAATTCTGACAAGTTCGAGGTTCCCAACAAGTTCGAAATCTGACAAATTCGAATGCTAGCAAATTCGAATCTCAGCCAAATTCGAATGAAACCCTAAAATAAATTAGAGAGGAGCGTATTCGAATTTCTGACAAATTCAAATAAACCCTAATACCCCCTATGTTCGAGCGCTGCAAGTTCGAAAAACGACCAAAAATTCTTTTTTTTCAAGTTTTCAGTTTTAACAAATATTTTATGTCAAAAAATATTGATTTCGACCAAAAAGATGAACTAATGCAAACTTTTCCCCGTTATCTTGCTTGTATAACTCGAAAAACTAACCAAGAAGTGATTTTTCCGTCCAAAAACGCCAAGAAACCACGGATGTTGTTTATGAACACGAAGAACACCACGAACACCCTTATATCTCTGATACCACTTGTAAGGTCGCCTACCTACGGATTTTATCTTGACGCGAGGCCGTCCAACGAGTGCGGAATCCTCATTAGCGGTTTGACGGATAGACCACGCACACGAAAACCGGAGACACACTCGATGATAGACGAACTATAGAACGTCCCGACACGTGATTCTCTCCAAGAACAAACACACAATCTCCTTGCAAGTTCGAGATCGCCTCTGCACTAATCACTTATCAAATTCTGCAAAAGTTATTAATTAAAACGAATTAACCCTTAATTATAACTTCTGATTCGAACTTGCTCTGGACAAGTTCGACCAGGCCCAAGGCCCTTCGAACTTGTCCTCTATAAGTTCGAACCAGTTACTTTGAACTTATCTTTGAACTTATATTTGAACTTATGTTTGAACTTATCTTTGAACTTGTGTTTGAACTTATTGTAAAACATCAATTACAACCAAGTTCAAACATACATACAATCAATATCAAACATATATCAAATATATAACAAACATATATCAAACATGTATTAATATGCAATTACGAACATATTGACTATTACAAAATATCGTCTACATTTAGACTGTTATCATCACACAGGATGCACTAACATTTATAACTCGATTGAAGGGTTGTTAAGGGACTGCTGGGGTGCTACTGAACTTTCACTCAGTTTTTAAGCCACACAAACCACTGATCAGTGGTCACTTAGTTTATATGTTCATGTTTAGGGGGCTGCTGCTGGCTAATATTCTTTTTATTCATTTCTAATTCATATGTAACATATTTATATGATAAGTAGACATCCTGCCATGGTTGGTGCAAATTTCCATATACAAATGTTATTATGATGTATGACCTAACTTCATGTTAAAAACGTATATCGGTGCTGAAATGTTTTCTCAAGACACTTGATTATTAGAAAATGTTTGCAGTGAAGGTACAGGAAACATCGTTACCAAATGGGGAAGCTCAAAGATTGCTTCTGAGGTTCATGGTAGTCTAGAAGTTTGCTTAAGTCCATGGAAGGTACAGGCTTTTGCCGCCTTAGGACATGGGATGGACGGGTATAGCGCAAACCAAGGCTTTTGTATAAATGCTTTACACAAATAGTCTTTTTGATATGTGGTGATTTATGATTTTGAACCAAGAAAGTATTTTGTGTAACTTGGAAAGTCCCTATGGTAGTATGATATATGTTAGTTTTGCTTTTGCTTTTATTCTTGATTCTTTCATGCTATCAACTTAGAGTTCCAAACAATAAAACCGAAAATGTATGTAAAGTTTTGCTACTTACATAACTCATTCAAAATTGATAACAATAATTAAGTCGGTTATGAATAATGTGTATATGAGTTCGAAAAATACTAACTTAATTTTCAAACAAAATGTAAACTTAAAAGATAATTACATTAAAATTTAACATATTCCAATTTACATACAAAATTTTTCAGTATAGAAAGTTAACATGATCTTAAAATATTTAAAAAGATAAATTTAATAATTTAAATTTAAAGATGTCAATCAAACTGTGAAAGGGACCTAAGAAATTATCCTTAAAAGTACTTTTTTTTATTTATAATTTTCGAAGATAAATTTAGTTTGTTTCCAAAAAAACCGTTTGCTGTTCGCCGCTTTGTAGTGTGTGGGTGAAGAGATATATGTGGTTCTTATTTATGTTATGCGTGTATGCGATATGTGTGTGGTACTAGATGGAAAGGTATGTCCCACTTTCTTCTTTTCTTCCTTCATTTTGAGACGTATGTCTTCTTCCATAGTTTTGCTTTTATTTAATTCACTAATTCCAGAAGTATCCCTTTGTTTGCTGTACATTTAAAGAGGCCATGTTGTTGTTTTTTCACATTGAATCCATCTGTTCTACTAATTGTGAACAAGAACTTTTTCCAGTTATTAATTTATTCCAGTCTTTTGATATTCTTTTTAATTTTTTGATGTAGAATGAGAGCAAAGTTCATGACTACATGCATTCCCAACCTGAGATCAATGATATAATGAGGGTGATTCTAATCGATTGGCTGATTGAGGTTCACCCCAAGTTTGAGCTTACTAACGAGACATTGTACTTAACGATTAACATCGTTGACAGATTCTTGGCATCTGATATTGTTGCGTGAAGAGTGTTACAGAGACAAAGTCTAAAACATTGTGAAATCAGCAGAGCTGTATTATGCCAGAAGCCATGGAATGGACATCTATGGCCCATCCAAAGGCTCAAAGTACAAAAAAGTGAGTCACTTTCATACAAAAAAGGCTCAAAGTACACAATCACACCAAACACATATAAATTGAATTTATCCATTCATCAACTTCAATTCATCATTTACTCTAGTTTTTGTACATTTCGCTACATAAAATTAATCAACCAAGCCTTCTGGTCCAAAGAAAAGGAGAGCTGCAAGGAGGAAGCATAATGATTCAAATTCTTCAACTTTTACCAAACCTGCTGGTGAAATTTAGTTATCTTTATTTTTTCATTAATTTCAATAGATATTTATATTTATATATATACAAACACAAGTACACAAAATAGGTTTACTAATTTACCTTCTCTTATTCTTGAACAGAAAATGTATGTGTAATGGCTGCTGGTGATGTGAAAACTGATGCATCTCCTGAAAGTGGTTTAAAAGAATCTGGTATGTGCAGCTAGTGATGTGAAACCTGATGCTGCTTCTGATTTAACTGTAGTGTTTCAACAAGGGCCAGTGTCAAGTCGTTGGGTCAGTCTTGTTTTCCTTTTTTATACAAAATACATACATTCATCTTTTGATGCGAAAGCCTTAGTACATAAATTTGCTGAAAGCCTCAGTACAAAAACTGTCCTGTCTGTAGTAAATGTTATATAGTTTGATTTGTACCATTTCTTTTTGTAGTAAATTGTTATCAAGTTTTGTTTCTTAGCCAATTTTGATGGATGAAATGACTAGATATTTGATTTGATTACGCAGAAAGAGTTGGGTGTAAAGTGGGATGTAGATTTATATGGTGAATTCCTTAAAATTGGCGATGGTATGCTTAAAATTTTGATCAGTGGGATGTGGTATGCTTATTTAATGGATTTTAGTAAAAAGTTGATCAGTGTGAAATCCCATCACGGTTGAAATGAAGAAGAATAGTGTAACTGTAGGTGAAGGTAATCATGACAATATATAAATTTAGGAAAGGGAAAACACAATGTTGTACGTGTTCTTAGTTTCTCTCTGTTCTCTCATCTCTCACACAAGATTTAGTAGCATTTGGCTATTTGCACTTAATCATGGTTATGCCATTTTTGTATTCTGACATCTATTTTGCAGTGATTAATCGAACAATCAGATTAGTTCTTCAAATCTACAGCTTGTGTAAGCTATGCTTCATATCCACATTTAGTGTTTTAATGCTTTGATTATCTTTTCAAACATATTAAAGAGTTATTGTATCCTTTCTTAGCCTACTATTGCGAGTTTAATTTACTATAAAATGTTAAAAGACTTATTATTATACATTTATTCACTTCATGCTCTTGAATGATGACAAACTGGAAGGGCAAGTGCCATAAGAACTTTACTCAGTTGGTGTCCATGGTGGAGCTATTGAGTATGTCATTGTTCACTCTTTTTTGGGTAGTATTTATTTTATTATTTGCTAATCATGGTGATTGGTGATCTTAGACACTTGACATTTGGCATGCAGTTGATTTTCAATACATTAACCATTTTTGGAAGAAGCACATGACATTTAGCGTGCAGTTGATTTTGTAATTTGTATGCATGCAACCCTTTTAGATTTGACTTATACTGGGGTTTCTCACCTTTATTAAAAAGTTGCCTGATAGGACAACAGTTTGTGCTATTTCAAAGTTCATTAGTTGTTGTCAGTTTGGAGGCTAATACAGGGGAATCGTGGAATGGTCAAAACTGTCTTTTTATAGCATCATTGTACTTCTATGTTTGCTATGCCAGGAAGCATTTAAATTTAAACTCATTTCCTTTACATTTGCAATATAAATTTGTTCTACTTGATTTGTTTTTGTCCTTTTGCAAAGCTTATTTCTGATGAGCCTGAACTTTAGAGGTCATGCATGCAATCTATTCTCATTTTTGGGATCTGGTAATGAAGGTTTTGAATCGGTTAATTACTAGCTTTTGATGATAATTGCTTCTCCTTGGACCATGGCTTCCACAAGAGGTGCATAAGTACATCAACCAGCATGCTGAGCCAGTCAAGTCACGAGCCCCAATCAGTAGGCACAGATCATTTCATGTGGCTTTTTCAGAACCCGATGCAAATGAATGTAAGATTGCACAAACCATAGAATTTGAATTCCAGAAGCTCAGTGACAAGAAAGGAGTTGATGATGATAAACTGGATGATCTTGAAGATAAAGAAAGGGATTGAAAACTTACCACTCAATCTGGTGTTTACCTTTAGATGGTAATTGTAATCTTTTATGTTGTAACTCAAAAACTTGGTTACATTTCTTGAAGACAAAAGCTAATATATATATATATATTTTCTATTCAATTTAATAGACCCTAGGAATCCTTTTGAAGAAGAAGCTATAGTATAATTTGAATTACAGATACCATCCATCATCGATATCACACACTTAGTTTATAAAAGCATCTTGAACTAGCTAACCCAACTGCCTATAGCAGTTATAGGCAACTGCTACCGAGATAGCAGCACCGATGTGTGAGTACGGTCGAACAAACACTTTGCCTTGTTGACCATGCAACTCTATTTCGTCTTCAAATCGATCATTTATTGCAGGTTCACAAACACTGCATCTTCTATCCTTTGTACCATGAGCACATACGAAAATGAAGAATCCTCTTACTGATTCAGGACTTCTAGGCAGCCATTCACCATCTTTTACAAGAACTTCGTACACAAATAGTCAACATCAAAATGAGTCAATCTTTTGATGTTTTTGTACCATCATGTCCCTCACATATTGCTAGACGGGTCTAGCTGTGAGATGTTATTAAAACAAACAAGAATTTACAATGCTAGCATGAGTCAAGAAAAAGTCACATAAAAAAATTGATGAATTAAAGATGCGAATAGTGTATCAGACATCATGTGTTGATGGTATCATATAATAAAAGTTAGTTGATTATGCCTAACCTGATTTTTGATATTAGCAATCAGAAATGAAACTGGTTCTTTAAGCAACAACTTGTAAAATTGGTAGCAAAAAAATTCACCTGAAGCAACTTGCACACATGTGATAGGACAATAGGCAAAAAAAATAAAAAGAAAAGAAATGAGCAACAAACTAACGGTTTGTTGTTTTGACACTGTACATGCATCATACAAGCATAATTAGGTTTTTTTTAATGTGTTTCAAATCAATTGATCATCAGTTAGATATATCATATATGATACATTATTTCAGGTTGTTAAAAGTGTGCTTTAGATTATGCACTATCGTGCTTGCTGCTGAAGTTTTGTGAAATGACTGCTTCCTTTTTTCTTGACTTAATTATAAAATTAAATTATAAATCGGTGATTCATGATTCACTACTAAAAAATTCCTGGAATTCCACTAATATTTTAGGATGAGTCGGTTCTCATATGGTTTTATGGGAAAGAGGAAAAACAATTTAAACTTAGTCATGTCTCCAGAATTGTTTTAGTACAGCGCGTTGTAAGTTGTTTCCTGTGACTTTTTAACAATGATTTTATGGTGCAGTACCTTGAAAACTCAGTAATTCTTTTTCCTTGTTTTTCCAAAATCGGTGAGTCCCAAAATGTATATGTTACCATATAAAAATCGTTAGTCGCCGCCGCTTTGCGCGGGTACAGTACCAGTATATGAAAATGTGGGTGTTTTGGAGCTTGGATTTTCACTTTGTAGCATTAAAATGGCACAAAGGAGGTGTAGCCGCACACAAGCCGTAGGGGAAGTGAGTTCTAGGGTTTCTGAAAGTGAAAAGGAGCTGAATTCTGCAATTTAACCTCGATGGGGCGTAGGGTGGGCGTAGCCGTGTGCCCATGCTTTCTGATTTTTGATTTTTCACTGGTTTTTGGTACGCGAGGCAGCTTATCCTTCTTATTTGTTATTAAAAAGGTGGTCTTAAATTTTTTGTGGAGGCTAAATTAATTTATTAAACATTATTAGAACACTACCCATCCAAACTTAGACCTTTGTGATGTCCTTGTCACAATTGAGTACTAGAATCACTTAATGATGAGAAATATATTGGTACATATTCCTTGCTCAAAAATACATTCAAATAACTCAAATAAACTTAAATTCAAACTTTTCATTAAAATTACACCACACTTAAATATTAAAAATAAACAAACAACGGAAAAGGTAATAAAGTACGGTTACAATCAAGAATCACACCACATCAGGAAATTAAACAACCAAAATAAATCTTAATGTTTCTCACGCAAACTCAAACAAACACATTTTCAAGAAAAACAACTTAAAACTCTTTTGGAGTGATAATGACTTTTTCTAATTTGCCCACCGTATTTGGATATTTGTCAGCCAATTGGAGTGCACTTGCAACATCTGCTTGTTCTTCTTTTGTCCGTCTTGTAGTTTCTCGATGTCTCTTAACAGATCTTTATTCGCGTTAAGCAGGCTACCCTTGACGTCCTTCTACATATCAATTTGAGACCATAAATAAATCCACGGTTGACACTCTTTTCCAGGGCCTCTCATCTTCGTCATCCACCTCTATTCTAGCTTTTCCTTTATTACTTTGTCTTTCCTCTGGGTATTCGAGTTCAACGAATGGGATCCCGGTCAATCTCGAGGTTTTAGGGCAGTGGATTTGGTAACCTAGGTGGGTTCTCTCAAATATTAGCCCTAACATAGTAAGCTTCTTGAACCAGATCTCATTAGGGTTAAGGTACTTAAACGGTAATTGCTCTGACACAACTTTCTCAATGACAAAAAGCTCAGTCAACATTCGGCAGTGTGGATAGTTTGTCCCTTGACCTATAACATTACATTCCCACGAATTATCCATTATGATGTACCCCATGGATATTGTCGGGTATCCAGTCATCAATGCATGTACTAAGAGGATTTCTTGGGGTCTAATAGCAGTAGTATGTCGGTGTCTGTGAAGCAAGTTAAAAATAACAAACTTCCACAACACCTTAGCCAGTGGGCATAAGTCATCCCTATTAAAATGAATATAAGCTCCTGCTTCCTCTATCGACATCCCGAATACTGTGGCTATCATTCCGACCCATTTCATAGTCCAACCGCTAATATTTCTCGCTCTACCCCCTAAAGGTCCAAAGATGACAAGAACTCTCTAGGCCGTGGGATATCACCGTCTATGCCAAACTCATCACACAGTTTCTTCCTAGAGATTGTCACCCTCTTATATCCTACTATACCCGTGAGCTCAAAGTCATGATCCTCATATCTGTCCACTTTCCGAACAGTGGCGAACCACTGCTGGATCAAACTAGTGTGAATATAAATTAGTTCCTACTGTATTGCCTTAGCCCAATCCAACCTCCCGAAACACCCCCAAATTTCAAAACCCTCGAAATCGGGTTCTTTCAATGTTCGCTCAATGTGAAACCTAGGTTGTTTACCGTTATTGGTGTTTGGAGGAACTACAGGAAATTCTGCAGTGAGAGGTTTCTCAAAACAGACGTTCTTAGGGTCATGAGTTCTCATTCTAGGGGTTCGGGTAAAACGGTTATTTCCGGAGTGGTTTCCATTAGCGTTATATTGGCTCGACATCTACAATTACTTATGCGGAAAATTAGGATATTAAAATTTTGGTTTTCTATAAATGATAATGCATGAATAATTAAAAACTCTTTTCCATTAAATGAACTAACCTAATTCTCACTGCTAATTGTGAGCCAAAAGTAATCCTATCAATGCATGATTTTATAAATAATAATAATTTCAACAAACAAAATAACCCTTAGACAAAACTATTCCCAAATATTAACAATAGAGCATATTTGGAAAAAACTAAGATTTTTAATAAAACTTTTGCAAAAACATATTAATATTAATTATGTACCATCCCTAATTTAATGCACATGTAATTTGCAATTAAAAGACTCAATTGATGTATTAATGGAATTATTACTTCGTTTAAGCAAATTTCGTTCACAAATTTAAAAATGAAAAATAATGAGGAGAAATCCTCATTGTATGTAGTTTTTTGAGCAAGCATAACAATAAGGAACCAACTTAGATGTTTAAAAAGGGGTAAATGAGAAATTTACAAAGTCAAAGGGGATAAAGTGAAATTATGGGAAAATAGAAATAAATATGAGAGATATGTGAAATGCCGTTCACATTTTTTCAAACACTCACTCTCTCTCCTCCCCACCGTCTCTTTCACTTTCTCTCTCTAAAACCTACGGGTTTCTTCAAAATCCAAATCCAAGAACACAAAATCTGGGAAATTCAAGTGTTAAAAGCAGGATACAAGTTGCAATTAAGGAACTATAACCAGATTTATCAAGGATTTGTGGTAAAAATTACTCAAAACATGGAAATATTGAGTTTTAGTGTTCGGTTTTATAGAAACCGATTTAAAGACTATGTTGGTAGATTTCATTGCATGTTGTAGATTCTTATGGATATGTTTAAATCGAGTAATAGTGAAACTATGTACCAAATTTCAGATTCAGATTCCAACTCTAAGTACGGTTTTAAAATCACTATGTGCTTTTAGTGTGTGTGTTCATCGATATGATGGAAAAACAATTAAAAGGGGACTGATTTGGTACATATATTGAGATTTTTAATGTTAAAAGTGTTAAAAGAATACACTTAGGCTTGTATCAATAGTTCTCAGTCACAAAATAGGCATAAAGTGACCAAAAGTGTAATCTGGAAAATACCAGAAATGTATAAGTATGAACTCGGGTCTGATGAACATTTCTCGAATCCATCCGAGGTCGGTTCATATCCTAGTTTCGGATCAAGAGAATCTCGGATGGAAACTTGAAGAAATAATAAGTCAAAGACATGAATTTCGGACATAGGGGAATCCGAATTTCGGATGGGTGTATCATCTGAATTTTGGATGGAAGTTACAAAAATAAAATGCTAAGTATGGGAGACTTGGATCACCCGAATTTTGGCTACTTCCAAAATTCGGTTGACATCCGAATTTCAATTCAATTTAACTAAAATTCTAAAACTAAGTTTTATGCAGATACTAACTTTCATGCACTATTACACTGACTTAACAGGATCTTTGTGGTGTTGACTAACACACATTGATTCAGAGCCTTTTGCACTGTGTAAAACCACTGTGATAATAGATTAATATTCAAACATTTATTGTCTTTGCATACATTTTTCAATGGCATGTTTCTGTTGTTCAATATACATCATTTGGCACTCACTTATAATTCTTTGTATTGATGCATACTCGTACTTGAAATGTGACAAACATGTAACCAGCGTTTATTTGACATTGCATCACTGAGATTATGTTCTGACATGATGACATTTCATAATCTGATGAGACCTGGGCTGGAGTTGACAGCAGGCCACTGTCGGGGACTGATCATCCCATACACTCTACTAGCCAGGATCCGCACATCCCCGATTAGCATTTTGAACTGCCAAACCCCATGCTTGCACTGCATGGTTTTCACTTGTTATGGGGCTTGCACAACCCATTTTCAAACAAGTTTGTAAAGAAATTTATGCTGGATGATTAATCTGTTATCTCACTAAGCCATAGCTTACCCATTGACTTTCAATGTTTTCAAGCAAAGGAAAAAGGTGTAGCTAGACCTTCTTCTTAGGCATTTCATTTCAATTTCCGGTGACCATTAGAAGCTTATTGGTAAGTGGATGATATAGCTTTGGGGCTGGGATTTGATACTTTGTAAACAAATAATGATGTTGTAATAGTTAGCCTATGTCACTGTAGTCGTATACATTATTACTGCTTTAGTGTGGAGCTACTTAAAACTATTATTAAGTTTGACAATTTAATTGCATATTAAGCTTTTGGTTGCTTGTTGATCTTTGGAGTTAATCTAATATTGCTATAAAATGGAGAATTTCTCAGTTTGGTATCAGAGCATTAGTTTTAGGTTGCAAGTGTCCGCGAGGACTTGGACTCAACCTTTGGTTATGATATTAGAATGGACTCCTAGTAAACTATCTGAACAAAGATAGGATTGACATGAACCACGAGGACAAATAACGGGTAACTGTAAACAGTAGGACTCAGAAATAAATGTTCTAAATATTATTTGCTATATTTCAAAGCATGTCTGGAGGCGATAAGACTCCGCAACAAATGTTCCAAATGATGCAAAGTCTAATGGAAAAAATAACGAATTACAAGCCAAAAGAATGGTTGAGCAAGCTCAATCATTCACTGATCAGCTAAGGGCCATGGATGAGGCCGAAGCCAAGCGTAAAGCTGATAAAAGGAAAAAAAAAAAAGAACAACAACAAGGTGCGCAAAGAGATAGACAGGAGGATACCAGTTCTTCCGACAAAGCTAAGGGTTGTAGATTGAAAGAATTCAAAAGCAATGAGGCTGTTGTTTTCGGTGGAATGGGAGATGCTTCGGCGACATTAGAATGGATCACAACTACTGAAAGAACCTTCCGAATCAGTGAATGTGCTGAGAACTATATGGTTCGGTTTGCAACTGCAATGTTTGCAAAGGACGCAGCCATGTGGTGGGATGCCATGATAAATGTGCTGACGATGGAGGTAGTGTCACACATGTCTTGGAGCGAATTCAAGGAAGTATTTTCTCAGCAATAATGTCCTGCTAACGAGAAGCACCATTTGGAGGCAAAATTTTTAAGCTTGACACAATGAACAAAGAGAGTTACTCAATATGCTGTTGAGTTCTCCTGCTTGTGTCTGTTTGCACCCCACCAAATCGATACTATAAGCAAGATTTGACGGTTTAGATTATGAGAATCGCCGAACAATGAGCAGTGTTCAGTATACAACTTTTGCCGAGATGTTAGAAGCTGCTCGGAACGTGGAGGAGATTCTGTTGCTTTCTTGATACGTTATGCAGCTGCTACAGTAACAACTCAACCGTCACTGCCAAAAAGGCAACGGGAATCTGGAAACTCTAGATCATCTCGATCCTCAACTCACTCAAATCAATCATTATTCTCACCAAAGAAAGGAAAGAACTTTTCGGCCAACACTCAAATGAGGGACTGCAGGCGGTGCAGAGACTCACTCTGGGGAGCGCAAAACTCAAGACATGTATTGTTTGTTCTATGGGAAAAAAGGTCATCACTTGGAGCATTGTCCACGAAAAGACGATGCTGCTACAACTTCCATAGAATTGGCCTTTTTGCAAAGGATTGCCCGAAACCCCCAAGAGATCAAAGCGCTCAACAATCGACACGACATCTTCAAGATCTTCCACTGGTCGTAGGGAACAAATCCAGAGGGCTCCAATAAGAGCTTTCCAAATTACCGCCAAAGAAGCTAAGGATGACTCTGAGGTGGTCACTAGTACGTTCCTCATAAATTCAATCCCTGCACGCATTCTCTTTGACTCTAGAGCAAATCGTTCGTTTGTTCCACTTCATTCACATGTCAATTTAACATGCCCACTTCAAATTTGCAATATGTACTTGACATTGAAACTACTAGCAACATGTTAGTTAAGGCTTATAAAGTATATAGGAATTGCACATTACTCAAAGAATACGTAGTATTCAACTTAGATTTAATTCCCATGGAGTTCGGGGAATTCGATGTCATTGGGGGAATGGACTGGCTTGTCCACAATGAGGCCCAAATAGTATGCAAAAAGAGAATGATCAAGATTACTACTCCTGAGGGTCGCGACATATGTATATACGGTGATAGACAAAAATGCGATCTATGCCTTATTTCTATCGCAAAAGCCCGAAAGCACGTCGCTAAGGGTTGTTCGGCTTATCTAGCCTACGCAGTTGATGCAATGGCTGAACTTAAATCTCTTTCTACCATTCTAGTCATCTCTGAATTTCCAGATGTCTTTCTAGAAGATATCTCAGGATTGCAACCTAACCGTCATGTGGAATTTTGCATCGACCTTATTCCTGGAGCTGCTCCTATAGCTAAAGCTCCTTACCACTTAGCTCCTGCCGAAATGCAGGAAATGATGAAACAGTGACAGGAGCTACTTGATAAAGGCTTTATTCACCCAAGTTCTTTTCCTTGGGGCGCTCCTGTATTGTTTGTTAAAAAGAAGGACGACACACTGCGTATGTGCATCGTCTACGATGAGCTCAACAAAGTAACAATCAAGAACCTTTGCCCCAAATTGATGATATCTTCGACCAGTTACAAGGCGCTAGTTACTTCTCGAAGATTGATCTTCGATCGGGATATCATCAGCTCAAAGTTCACCAAGATGATATTCCTAAAACGGCTTTCCGAACTCGTTACGGACACTACGAGTTTCTGATAATGCCGCTTGGTCTTACGAATGCGCCAGCTGCTTTCATGAATCTCATGAATAGAGTTTGCTGGCCAATGCTCGACAAATTTGTCATTGTCTTTATTGATGTCATTCTTATCTATTCGAAGACCAAAGATGACCATGTTACACATTTAAGGGAATTACTAGAGTTACTGCGAAAAGAGGACTTTATTCAAAATTCTCAAAATATGAATTCTGGTTGAGGCAGGTACGTCTCAACATTCGAAACAAAATTATTCTTTGACTCCTATACTCACTGGAAAACTTTTGTTAACTTTGCTCCTCCTCAACGTCTAATTCAGAACCAATTCTTGGGGCACGTGATATCTGGTGCTGGTATTGCTGTTGATCCAGCAAAGATCGAAGCTCTCCAGAACTGGGAATCTCTGCAAAATGCCTCAGAATTCTGTAGCTTCTTGGGATGGGCTGGTTACAACCGCCGATTCATCAAAGATTTCTCTAAAATTGTCGTTCCGCTTACCAAGCTCACCCGCAAGAACACAACTTTCATTTGGGAAGTGGAACAATGAAGGACTTTTGATAAGTTGAATAAGCTACTAAGTGAAGCACCGGTTTTGGCCCTGCCTGAGGGTAATGAAGACTTTATAGTCTACACCGATGCATCAGGCATGAGACTTGGAGCAGTATTGATGCAGCGGGGTAATATCATAGGATATGCTTCTAGATAACTCAAACCACACGAGAAAGATAACTCTACTCATGACTTGGAGTTAACCGTTGTGACATTTGCTCTGAAGCTTTAGAGACATTACTTATACGGGACAAAATGTCAGCTCTACGCTGATCACAAGAGTTTGAAATATATATTCAGTCAGAAGGACTTGAATATGAGACTATGAATGTCCATCGAACTGATAAAGGACTATGATTTTGAGATTCTGTACCACCTAGGAAAGGCAAATGTGGTTGCAGATGCCTTGAGTAGAAAAGCTTACTAGAAGGCGTACTACTACGCCTTACCTTGTACAATGCTGACGTTAACTATCATCGATGATATAAGGGCTGCTCAACTGTAGGCTCTAAAGGAGGAGAATGTTAAGGATGAAAACGTCTGAATCCAACTACCAATAATTCAAGATGATGCTACCGGACTGAAAGGTGTGTATGGCAGAATATGGTTTCCAAAGTCTGGTGGTATGCGAGAAGTAATTTTGGAAGAAGCTCACCAATCTAAGTTCTCTATTCATCCTGGTAGCACAAAAATGTACAATGAATTAAAGGCCGATTTCTGGTGGTCAGGGTTGAAAAGAGACGTTGGACAATTTGTGGAGAAGTGCAGAACCTACAGACTAGTCAAAGCTGAACACCAACAACCCTATGGTAGTATGCAACCTCTTCCTATTCCAGAATGAAAGTGGGACCATATTACTATGGACTTCATAACCAAGTTACCTAAGACTCGTCGTCAACATGATTCCATTTGGGTCATCATTGATCGACTAAGTAAATCTGGTCACTTCATACCCATCAGAGAAACCTACTCATTGGATCGGTTGGCCCAAATTTACTTGAATGAAATCGTCACGAGACATGGTGTGCCCAAGTCTATTATTTCTGACAGAGACAGTAGATTCACTTCAAATTCTGGGCTGCTCTACAAAGTGGTCTTGGTACTCGTATTGCAATGAATACTACATATAGACCCCAATCGGACGGACAAAGTGAAAGGACGGTTTTGACTTTGGAAGACATATTGAGGGCTTGTGTTATTGATTTGGGAGGTAACTGAGATGATCACCTTCCCTTAGCAAAGTTTTCATACAACAACACTTACCATTCCACAATTAAAATGGCACCATTCGAGTTCTTGTATGGAAGGAAGTGTAAGACTCCAAATTGTTGGAGGGAAACAAAAGAAACTTCTATTGCCAAGCCAGCTCTTCTACAAGAAACTAACAAAAAGATTCAACTGATTCGGCAATACATGAAAATGGTGCAATATCGACAAAAGAACTATCATGATCTTCATCACAAAGCAATTGAATTCCAGAAGGATGATTGGGTATATTTGAAAGAGTCTCCAATGAAAGGAGTGACCAGATTTGTTAAGCAAGGAAAGTTATCTCCTCGATTTGTAGGACCTTTCCGGATACTTGAGAAAGTTGGGATACTTAAGGAAAAGTCTGGTGCCCGAGAGGGAACCATGGACCGACCACTCTGAAATAAAAGTTGACGAATGGTTAAGGTTTGTTGATGAGCCGGAGTACATATTAGAGACTAAACTCAAGAAACTCCAGAACAAAGAAATCAAGATGGTGCTAATTAAGTGGAAGTATCACAGGGGAGCTAACCACACTTGAGATTCTGAAGAGGACATGAAGGGTAAGTATCCAAGTTAGTTTAGCGCAGCATGACTTCACAGACGAAGTATAAGCATGGCGGACCCATGCTGTAACATCCCTAATTTAATGCACATGTAATTTACAATTAAAAGACTCAATTTTTGTACTAATGGAAGTATTATTTCGGTTAAGCAAATTTCGTTCACAAATTTAAAAATGAAAAATAATAAGGAGAAATCATCATTGTAGTTTTTTGAGGAAGCATAACAATAAGGAACCAACTTAGATGTTTATAAAGGGGTAAATGAGAAATTTACAAAGTCATAGGGGATAAAGTGCACTTAAGGAAAAATAGAATTAAATATGAGGGATAAGTAAACAGCCGTTCATATTTTTGCAAACTCTCACTCTCTCTCCTCTCCACCGTCTCTCTCACTTTCTCTCTCTAAAACCTACAGGTTTCTTCAAAATCCAAATCCAACAACACAAAATCTTCGAAATTCAAGTATTAAAAGCTGGATACAAGTTGCAATTAAGTAACTATAACCAGATTTATCAACGATTTGAGGTAAGAATTACTCAAAACTTCGAAATATTGAGTTTTAGTGTTCGGTTTTATAGAAACCGAATCAAATATTATGTTGGAAGATTTCATTGCATGTTGTAGATTCTTATGGATATGTTTAAATCGAGTAATAGTGAAGCTATGTACCAAATTTCAGATTCTGATTCCAACTCTAAGTACAATTTTGAAATCACTATATGCTTTTAGTGTGTGTGTTCGTCGATATGAAGGAAAAACAGTTAAAAGGGGACTGATTTGTAAAGAAATTTATGTTGAATGATTAATCTGTTATCTCACTAAGCCATAGCTTACCCGTTGACTTTCAATGTTTTCAGGCAAAGGAAAAGGTGTAGCTGGAGCTTCTTCTTAGGCATTTCATTTCAATTCCCGGTGACCATTAGAAGCTTTCAACTCCAGGATCTGCACATCCCCGATCAGCATTTTGAACTGCCAAACTCCATGCTTGCACTGCATAGTTTTCACTTGTTATGGGGCTTGCACTACCTATTTTCACACTAGTTTGTAAAGAAATTTATGTTGAATGATTAATCTGTTATCTAACTAAGCCATAGCTTACCCGTTGAGTTTCAATGTTTTCAGGCAAAGGAAAGGTGTAGCTAGACCTTCTTCTTAGGCATTTCATTTCAATTCCCGGTGACCATTAGAAGCTTATTGGTACATGGATGATATAGCTTTGGAGCTGGGATTTGATACTTTGTAAACAATTAATGATGTTGTAATAGTTAGCCTATGTCACTGTAGTTGTATACATTATTACTGCTTTAGTGTGGAGCTACTTAAAACTGTTATTAAGTTTGACCATTTAATTGCATGTTAATCATTTGGTTGTTTGTTGATCCTGAAGTTTATGTAATATTGCTATAAAATGGAGGATGTCTCAAATTAATTGAATTCATAGAATTATCTTTGTTGGGAAATAGTTTAAGTATACTCAAGCTGTTAGTTTAGACTTCTCAGACCGTTAGTAGATTCTTCATGTAAGTACAAAGTTCATGCTGTTAGTTGAAGAAGCTCAAGCTGCCAGTGTAAAAGTTCAAGCCGCCAGAGCAAAACAACTCAAGCTGCTCAGTTCATGCTGTCAAGTCATTCAAGCTGCTCAACAGTTTTATAAACAGAATGTGCTGATTTTCAGGGAAGATATTTACAAGAAGATTCCAGCATATCTACTATCAGAGAAGTCATGGTTCGTGAAGGAAACATATCAAGAAGCAATATAAATACAGAGAATAGGTCGTCCTATTGTACAAGAGTTTTTGCATATTTTGAGTCTGTAATTGCTTTATTGATAGAGTTTTCATAAGCCTCTAAGGTTGTAAAACCCTAAGAACAGTCTGTGTTCTTCGTCTAATCAAACAGATTAGAGGTGATTGTAATCATTGAATTCAGCAATACAAACAGTCTTGATTACTTCTTATGTTTTATGCTTAATTGATTCTGAAAGTTTTTGTTAAAATAATTAAGTGTTATTCCGCAAACTTCTTAATTAAACTTTGATTCAAAGCAAGATTATTGATTTATACTCTGATAAATTCAAATCAGTTAATCTTGGTTATTCATAATTTTCATAATTATTAGATCCTGACAAGTGGTATCAGAGCCACAGGTCGTTCTTTGTTTTTCAAAGTCGAAAACTTTCTTTCAAATTTTTAATCTTTTCCAATGGAATTTGAAAATAGCAGCAGTGGATCTGGGCAAGGACTCAAAGTGCCTATGCTCAAGCCCACTGAGTTTGAGATGTGGAAACTCAGGATTCAACAGCATATTCAATTCATTGATTATGCTATATGGGAAGCTGTTGAATTTCCTCCTGCAGTTGATCCAGAACTTGATGCTGAGGGAAAACCAGTAAAAACTCCTCCAAAAACTGAACTTGAAAGGAAGGCTAGAATGAATGAAGTGAAAGCACTGACATTATTACAAATAGCCATTCCTAATGCTTATCAACATCAGTTTAAGAAGTTTTATACTGCTCACTCTCTTTGGAATGCCTTAGAGAAGAGGTTTGCTGGTAATGCCAGTACCAAGAGAAATCAAAAGGACCTCTTGAAACAGCAGTATGAAAACTTTTCTGGTGGCAAGAATGAAAACCTCACTCAAATCTTTGACAGGTTCAACAAACTGATAAGTGAACTGGAAAGGGCAAAGGTCAATCTGGATCAAGATGAAGTCAACAGAAAGTTTCTCAGATCTCTTGGAGAAGAATGGACAGTCTATGCTGCACAGTGGAGAACAAAAGACACACTTGATTAGATAGAATTGGATGATCTATACAACAGTCTAAGAGTGTTTGAGACTGAAATTGATGCTAAAAAGAAATCCTTTTCTTATAATCACAACACTGCTCTTCTGTCCTCTGAAAAATCTAATAACTGTGATTCTGTTTCAGGTGGTGATGGCAATTCTGCTGAAATTCATTATGAAGCTTTTGTTGCCAATGATGGATTATTTGCTCTAAATGTTGAAGACTTGGAACAAATCCATCCTGATGATCTTGAAGAGATGGATTTAAAGTGGCAACATGCAATGCTGACCATGAGAGCCAAAAGATTCCTGAAAAGAACTGGAAGGACCAACGTTCAAGCCAAAACAGATGGCAAACCATCTTTTGATAAATCAAAAGTGGAATGCTATAAATGCCATAAGCTTGGTCACTTTGCCAGAGAATGTAGATCTCAAGGTCAACAGCCATCAAGGACTTCACAGCCCATCCAAGCTTCCTCATCAACAGCACTTGTCTCTCAAGAAGACAATGTGTTTGACTGGAGTGATCAGACAGAGGAAGAATTTCAAAATCAAGCACTTATGGCAGAAACATCAAATGTCTCCTCCACTGAACTACCATCTGAGGTAAATTCTAAACTCTGCTCTCAATCATGCAAAAATATGGTTAAAAGTACAGAGATCATAATGAGAGCATGTGCAAAACTCTAGCTAAGATGGAAGAAAGGAGATATGAATATATGCAAGCCATAGAAGATCTGGAAAAACAGATCAATGATTATAAGGGTAATGAGATTCAAATGGGGTATGATAGAAACTATCATGAATGGGAGAAAAAGGAACTCAATAAGAAAATAGAATCTCTGAATAAAAAGGTAGAAGAAACTGAACAGAAGGTGTTAGAGGCTAATGAGAAACTGGAATCTGTTAACATAGATCTAGGTAACTTAAAGTTAGCAAATCAAAAGCTAGAACACCTAATGGAAGTTCAATTCAAAGATAGAGTCAAATCTCAGGTCAATCCCAAAGAAGGAATAGGATACAGAGCTACTCCACCTCCATATAATAACAAGTACATTCATCCAATGAGTGAAGTTGCTGATAGACTTGTTAATGAACCACTAGATGAGTCTATGACTATTGTAGATCCTATCCTTGATAGCAGTCCTGAACCAAAGGAAAATAAGAGTCAAAATAGAGATTGTGACACAAAGAGTGCACCCATAGAAGTCCAAGTTCCTAGTAAGAAAGGAAAAGAGAAGATGAGTGTATGCAATGCTACTCCACAAGTTTCTGTACATTCTAACTGTAACACTGCATCTTCATCAAAAGGAACTAAAAGAGGTAAAACTGTTTCTATCTGCACATGCCAAAAGCATGGTGTTCAAAAGTTTCCTAAACAACAGCAGGTAAGAGGAAACCAGAGAAACAGGAACCAGAAATTGACAGACTAGTCTGGTGTTCCAATTCAAACTGTCAAAAGATGCTTTCACTGTGGAAGGAAGAATCACTTAGCCAAGGATTGTTTTTACAAACCAGTTGTTGCAAAACAGACTGTGCATCACACAAAATCAAATCCTAATCAGGCAAAGCACTCAAAAGTGAAACCTTCCACAGCAGCTCCAAAGAGAACAGTTGATCACAGATTCTCAAAAGTTAATAAAAAACAGTCCACACATCAAAAACAAGTTTTGGCAAAGCCTAAATCAAGTTTTAAACAAATATGGTGTGTCAAGGACAAATCTGTTGCTCAAACTGCTAATGCAAAAGATCAGACTTCTAAGTCAAAATCTGATGCTGTTAGTGCAAAAACTGAAACTGTTAGCACTACAAACACAGCTCAAGCTGCTGGGCATCAATCTGGAGCTGCTAGTGAATCATCTGAGACTGTCAAAAGACAAGATGATCAAAATAATTGGATACCTCATATTATCACTAAATACTCTCCAAAGACTCCATCAGTAGATCTCACCAAATATAAGAAGTCAAAAACAGTTTTTAGTTATGTCAATGTACAAGGCCAACCCAAAACCAATTTGGTTTGGGTTTACTCCACTACTAACTAAGCTGTTATTTGTGCAGGGCAACCACAGGTCTCCTCATAGGACAAGATGGCATCTGGACAGTGGATGCTCTAGGCACATGACAGGCAATTCTGAATGCTTGTCAAACTTCAAAGGCTTTGATGGAGGTTTTGTTGCATTTGGAGGCAACTCAAAAGGAGGTAAGGTTACAGGTAAAGGTACTGTAAATGCAGGCAACATGACATTCCATGATGTTTTGTATGTTGAACAGCTTAATTACAATTTATTGAGTGTCTCTCAAATCTGTGACAAACAAAACATTGTTCTGTTCGCAGATTCTGAGTGCATTGTTCTTTCAAAGGATTTCAAAATTCCTGAAAATCTTGTTTTACTTAGAACACCAAGAAAGGACAATGTTTACTGCCTAGACACAGCTCTTTTGACTAAATCAAATACTTTAAGCTGTTTAATATCCAAAGCATCATCAAATGAGTCTGCTCTTTGGCATAGAAGGATGTGTCACATGAACTTCAGGTCCATGAATGATTTAGTTAAAAAGAATCTGGTAAGAGGATTACCACAAAAGGAGTTCATTTGTGATGATCATTGTGTAGCATGTCTTAAAGGTAAGCAACACAAAACTTCTCATAAGACCAAAGAAGTAAATTCAATTTCATCTGTTCTTCAGTTGCTACATATGGATCTATTTGGTCCAACATCCGTTTTGAGTTTGAATAAAAGGGCATACTGTTTAGTCATTGTTGATGATTTCACCAGATTTACTTGGGTTTACTTTCTTAGGTCCAAAATGAAACTGCTGAACTAGTTAAGTCTTTTATCCTTAAGATAGAAAACCAATCCAATTCCAAAGTTAAGGTGATAAGATCAGACAATGGAACGGAATTTAAAAATCAAATTCTAAACAGTTTCTGTGAGTCCAAAGGCATTGCTAGACAATATAGTGCACCAAGAACACCACAGCAAAATGGTGTAGCTGAAAGAAAGAATAGAACATTAATTGAGGCTGCTAGAACAATGTTAGCTGATTCCAATCTGCCTATGACTTTCTGGGCAGAAGCTGTTAATACAGCCTGTTATGTTCTAAATAGGGTTCAAGTAGTTCAATCACAAGGAAAAACTCCCTATGAGCTATTCCACAACAGAAGTCCCCTAATAGCTTTCTTCAAGCCTTTTGGATGCCCATGTACTATTCTTCACACTAAGACTCACTTAGGGAAGTTTGAAAGTAAGGCTGAAGAAGGATTTTTTGTAGGATACTCAAGTCAAAGCAAAGCCTATAGAGTATATAACAGTGTGTCTAAAACCATTGAAGAAAGTGCCAATGTTGAATTTAATGAAAATACTGCAAATGTCAAAGGCACTGGTCCTGATTGTTGTTTGATTTAGATTCACTAACAAATTCTCTGAGCTTTGTTGAGTATACTGCAGAAGCTGATGCATACAGGGTTGAAGCTGCTAACACAAATTCTCATGCTGCCAATACAATTTCTCATGCTGTTGACACAAAGTTTCAGACTGCTGCAGATTCAACAAGTTGGGATGATTTCACCACTCTACCACTTCTGTCATGTGATCCTCCAGGGGTCCTGACCACTCAACATGATGCAAATCCCGACACTGAAGTTCCATTCCCAAGTCCTGACAGCACAGCTCCAACACAAAAGGAAACAGCTCCAGTTTCTAGGCTAGCAGTCCCAACAGCTTCTCAAGCTGTTAGCCTAGAAACTCAAGCTGTTCCAGAAACTGAACCATTCACTGGTTCTGATGGAGATGACACAAACCTTGGAACGTCCTTCCAAACAGAGAGAGAACCCACACTAAGAGTTCATAAGTATCACCCTCTCAATCAAATACTGGGTGATCCAAGCACTCCTGTTCAAACAAGGAAGATGGTCCACAATGAGACTGCTGCTGCTGAACAAGCAGTTCCAGAATTCAGCCTAGCTGCTTTTGAACATGCCTGCTTCATGTCTCAACTAGAACCTAAAAAGGCATCAGAAGCACTAAAAGATTCATCCTGGATTGAAGCTATGCAAGAAGAGCTTTTACAGTTCAAAATTCAGAATGTATGGACTCTGGTGGATCTTCCTAAAGGTAAGAGAGCAATAGGTAAAAGATGGGTGTTCAGAAACAAGAAAGATGAGAGAGGGATAGTCATAAAAAATAAAGCAAGATTAGTAGCACAAGGGTACACTCAAGAAGAAGGAATAGATTATGATGATGTTTTTGCTCCAGTGGCAAGAATTGAAGCCATCAGACTATTTCTAGCATATGCAAGTTTCAAAGGCTTTAAAGTGTATCAAATGGATGTTAAGTCTGCTTTCTTGTATGGGAAAATTGAAGAAGAAGTATATGTGTGTCAACCTCCTGGTTTTGAAGACTACAAGTATCCAGACAAGGTGTACAAGCTAGACAAAGCTCTTTATGGTCTTCACCAAGCCCCCAGAGCATGGTATGACACACTGTCCTCATATCTTCTACAGAATGACTTCAAGAGAGGGACTCTGGACAAAACACTCTTCACTAAATCCATCAAAACTGAGATTCTTCTTGTCCAGATCTATGTTGATGACATCATCTTTGGCTCAACTAATGACAAGTTGTGCAAAGACTTTGAGGCCCTAATGCACAAAAAGTTTCAAATGAGTTCAATGGGGGAACTCACATTCTTTCTAGGGCTGCAGGTCAAACAGAAGCCTACTGGTCTATTCATAAGTCAATAAAAGTATGTCAAAGACATACTGGAAAAGTTTGGCTATCAAGACACAAAGTTTGCAAGCACTCCAATGGATCCTCATAAACAGCTTCATACAGATAAAGATGGCATAGATGTGGACATTCATCTCTACAGATCCCTTATAGGATCTCTCATGTATCTAACATCTTCTAGACCTGATATAATGTTTGCTGTCTGTGTGTGTGCCAGGTTTCAATGTTCACCAAAGGATTCTCACTTGGTTGCTGTTAAGAGAATCTTCAGATACCTTAAAGGCCAACCACATTTAGGCCTATGGTATCCCAAAGACTCTCCTTTTGAACTAACCGCCTATTCTGACAGTGACTATGGTGGTTGCAACATTGACAGAAAATCCACAACTGGTGGATGTCAATACTTAGGAGCAATACTGGTCTCTTGGCAATGCAAGAAACAAACAACTGTCTCCACATCATCCACTGAAGCAGAATACGTAGCAGCTGCAAGCTGCTGCTCCCAGGTAATGTGGATTCAAAATCAGCTAAGAGACTATGGTATGAACTTCTTATCCACTCCTATTTATATTGACAATTCAAGTGCCATTAGCATTGTGCAAAACCCAGTGAAATTCCCAAAAACCAAGCATATAGAAATCAGATTTCACTTCATCAGAGATAGTAATGAAAAGAAGTTAATCCAAGTTACCAAGATACATACAGATGATCAGCTAGCTGATCTATTTACAAAACCTTTTGATGTAGGAAGGTTCACTTTCCTAATATCAAACATTGGTATGGTAAACATGGATTAATTGATTTCTATTATCATCTCAATATGCTAATTTAAGGGGGAGACACTGTTCCATTGAAAAGTTGCACAATTTTACACTAACAGCATGAGTCTTTTCTCATGCTGCTAGTTCATTGTCTCATGCTGCTAGTTATTTTCACTTGATCTGTCAAAGTGTGCAGGGTATTTAGGTAATTTCCCAAATGTGTGCGCGGGACCTAACCTTTTCGAAACCTTTAAAGGTCCCAGTTTCGTTCAGTTGTAACTACCAGTTACATATTCTTCTTCCACGACCTTCTGTTTTCTCTCTGAACGATACACACACTC
>JAANYP010006996.1:217500-275656 GCA_020465985.1 Centrapalus pauciflorus | reverse complement strand
AACAAGCTATATGATTGGGATGTTAATTACCTGCATTGCGTTATGTAAGCATTTTGCCATGAATCTAACAAACTCCTCCTTCTTGGCTTCGAAATTTAACTTTGCACGGGCCAACATATGTTCCTCTCTCCGGATATCGTCCAACATTTTGTCCTTTTTCCATTTCAATTCCTTCATTTGTCTTTCAATCTCGATGTAGTCTTGAGATGGAAAACAAGCCTCACAGCATATGGGAAAGTTCACATCTATGTGTTTCCTAAATTATATAAATTAATCAAGACATGCATGCATATGCATCAAGCTAGATTATTTATCATTTAATTAAGGAATTGTAAACTTCAATACAGGAAAACTTTGCTGAAAATACTAATCATGTATAGCATTAATGTTGATGAAAGAAATAAATCAGGTGTGGTAGGAGTCTGAGGGTCTTAATTAGCAGTTTGGTTAACCACAAAATTTCGAGATATCTTGAACCTGAGCTCAAATGTGGTATGGTGGAAAAACCAAACCGAATCCCATTGCATGGTTAACATGTTTCCGATTTATGCTTTCATTTAGATCTGGGAGGATTCTTGATAACCCTTAAAATTTTCAGACACTATATATATTATGTAGCGCAGTACAAGGATGAAACAGCAAAGCGGATGCAAGTCACTCAAGAAAATGTACTGTGAGATGTTAATGAACGATATCTAGTGTCTTACCGATCTCCGATGGTGAACACACCAGGGCTCCTTATCATCCCACCTTCCAAAGAAATGGCTCCTTCGAATATACAAGGGATGGCATTTAGCATGTCTATCTTGGTTTCGTACACTTGCAGCCTGGAAAAGAGAGCATAGAAAAGAGTCTCTCTAAGCCCATATCCATCATTTGTGACAAACCACAGATTTTCGCTATCAATATGGATCATATTGACAGCAAACCCAAGAAACCCTGCTGGAGATTCACCATTTGGTAACTTTGGTTTCGGAAGATCAAGCCTCCTTTGTGGATCATCGGGCATAAAGTCACCAACATATGGTCTGAATCAGAAACAGAAGGGAAGCGAAACACTTGATCCAATTAACACACATATACATTCATCATAATGACCATTAATTCTAAATAGGATGAAAGAAGACGTACGTCACATATTCAAGGCAGAGCACATCAAAATGATCACCATCCAAAACTTGTCCAATGGAAGAGCCAAGTCCATTAAGTTCAGTTCTTTTATTTATAGAGCCTTGTTCATCGTAGCTTTTAATGAGAGCTTGTACACTATCATGTGTCTTACAAACTAAAGCCAACATCATATCCAGTCCCAGGTAGTCGGACAGAATCCTGGTATCAATAATATACTGTGAACAACACATTGAGATGTTCCAAAGGACCAAGAAATGTGTTCAGCCAATCAGCTGTCTTACATTCTCCAAACCAATAGCAATTCACTAAACTTCTTGAATAACATGCCCTTCAATTCCAGCGGTGATATGATGCAACCAAAATACACTTTAATTACATGATCGGTCTATTTTACAAAATGAGTATTCGTAATCTTATAGGGGCATACCATTTTTAATGACCAGAAAGCTGCCAATATTAGATTCACATAGGCATAAAAAGGTTGCACAATATAACTTATGGGACTATACACACACACACACACACACCTAATTAGATAATGCATTCTCATATGCCGTGACAGCAAAAAGGTTAAAAGAAGAGACTGAAAAATCAAACCAACCTGCTAAGAGCCATGTCTTCAAATCGCCCAAGAGTGGCAAGAACACCAAGGACATCCTTTGTAGAATTTTGAGAAACCTGTTTGCCACGAAGTGACGACTCGCACAGAATGGCGGCTGCTGATGTCCCACGTCGCAGAATCTGTTTAACAGTTTCTGTCATACTCCTAATGTGGTAGCAATTGTTGCCACTTGAGGAATGATGCTTGTCAAGAGTAACTGCACGATTTAGTTACCAGAAAAAGAATGATTAAGTTAATTAAATGAACCAAAGATCAAGAGAACATGTAATGGACAACGATATATATACCTTGCATTTCTGCAATCACGGGGTCAAATCTGTCTCTAGAATCCTTCAAAAAGTTTATATTGTCTTCATGTTTTAATATTTCCTTCCCGAGCAATTGGATATCATCCTCAAGTTTCTGCAAAGATTAACAAGTAGCCAATTATCCGTCATCTTAATTAATTACGACCAAAAGAAAATAACAATCAGATAGGCATACAAATCAGTAGGGTGTGTTTGTTTTCAATTAAGAGGCTCTGAATTAGATCAGAAGTCTGAATTTCGGATCTTAACATAATTTGTATTGTTTGTTTAAATTCAGACTTAAAATGTTACAACCTCTGAATTTCCCTCTAAATTTTAAGAGAATGAGACTAGTTTGAATTAAATTCAGAGCTTCTTAATTTCAGACTTTAAGGGCTCCTCTTAATTTCAGACATGGTTTTCAGACTTCAGACATTTAAACTCTTAAAAAACAAATACCACCAATGACTTAACAATCAAACACAAACACATCAATAGCAACCTAGTTATGTAACACCCACTGAAACAAACAAAGAGTTTTGTTGAGTTCGTGTGATATTTCTGGTGAAACCAAAACAATATATATGTGTTCACATATTAATGATCAGTACTTTTAATTTGGAGGGAAGCTGATGACTTTTCTTTTTACGGCAAAAGAAACTGGCGAGAAGCTAGCGGCTAAACATGCACATCAACTTAAGGAGAATACCAAAGGGAATGAAACTAAAAAACTGAACACGAGACCAAAAACACTAATGACAACGCCCTGAAAAATCACAATGCTAAAATTGTTGCATAACCTAGTTTGGTCGATGGTTACTTTTGGAAGGAATCTAGTGAATCTATCGGAAAATCTTAATACATAGCATACAACAAAACTTAATAAGAAAATAACCTTAACGGCCAAGCATAAGCTTAACAATTAAGGTTCAACCACGGCCGGGCCTAAGGACGCCCAAAACAGGCAACCTCCCGGAGCCTCAAATTTCGTAAGACTTCAACGTAAATATGAAAAACAATTGAACTTTTTAATGGGCGGAGACAGATAAAAAATTATGTGTATACACGCGCACGCATGCGCACACACATGTGTGTGTATGTATATATGTCTGTATATATGTGTGTATGTATATGCATGCATATACAGGGTCCTCGTATACGTTTGTATCCAGAGCTCCAAAATCCTGGGTTCAATCGGTCGAGTGGTAGTACTCCACTTTGACTCCTGCCTTTTGGAAATCCTGGAACAACTTTTAGCTTATAGAAGTGTACACTCCATACTAAGGTGTATATAACTCAATAGTGAACTAAAAGAATAATGAGTTGTATTGGGAATGGTACCATTTGATTCGACCTTTTTATTCCCTTTTATTTTATTTTTTTTCGGTTTTATGTGGTTCAGTTTGCGGTCACGTCCAATCCGATTCTGTATTTTTTTTCATCATGCATAGACGTCGAGAAAACTGGTACTTATCATTTTTTGGTTAATTAATCTATTGCACCCTCTTAGACCACACCTCCTTAATTACCCATTTGAGTCTTAACATTAAGGTACAACCAGATCACTTGAAATCTCTAATGATACTAGTCATCGATGCTATTTTCCTAATGGTAGATGACGCACGGTGAAGATCGAGATAATTGAGATGCAAGTTTTCTTAATTATGTGTTGGTAAGTGCCATTTATTTTGGTAACCTGAATTTTCAGTCGTCCTATTCTTTAGAAGTTTATTTTATTAAATCAGGTTAATTAGGAAGTTTCTTTTGATGTTTTGGTATAGTGGTATATGTGTTGGAAATAATGACAAAAACATAAAGTATAGGATTTATTATGTAAATAGTTTAAGTATTGTATTGATTATGTAATTATAGAATAGTATAAGGACCTAAATATCATTTAGTAAACTTGAAAGGTTGCGTCTCTTTGAAACAATGCAACCTTTCATGAAAGGGCACCACGAACCAACATGATGGTTCGGACGCACCCGTTCACTTAGTATATATAGGAACCATATGTAAACATTTCAAAGTGTGTAAATTCAATAGATTGTAGTGTGAATTCAGTTTGATCAATAAAAGAATATTAGTTTGATTATTTCGATCCTGTGCAAATTCCTGTGCAAGTTTATTAGTGTTTTCGGGACCATTTTCCCAACATTTGGTATCAAAGCGCCAGGCTTAATCAAACCCAAAGTATCATCATATACCATTACAATCTTTGAATCACACCAGAAGGCGTTGATTGTTAGAAATCATCGTCATTTAGGGATATCTGAAAAATACCATCGATACCCAAGGGCGGCCGAACATAGGAATTGTTCTACCACACTCTCGGCACCAATTCATCAAGTTTTTCCCAGATTTCAATTAGAATTGAAATCAAATTCCCAACAGTAGGCAAACCCACAGAACCGAAGGCAACAAAGTCAAAGGCCACGGATTTTTTCAGAAAAAAGACAGTAAGCCCTATCAAAAATTGCATACTGTAAACCCTAAGAATTCATAGTTTCATACTGAATCGAAGGCAACAAGAATCAGAGAGATAGAACCTGATTCGTGAAGGCACCACCGTAGGAGAATACCCACGGGCAGAACCACCATCACAGAGCCATCACCGCAAGAAAACCCACGGATAAGAAACCATCGCCGTAGGAGAAAACCCACGGACAGAAATCATCACTATAGTGCCATCACCGTAAGAAAAAAAACCCACGGGCAAAACCATCACTGAACCACCACCGTCGCAGAACCACCAATAGCCACCATCAAATAGAGGCAGCGATTAGGGTTCCTGTTTTGCCCCAAATCTGAAACACATTCGAGAAAGCCATAGCCACCGATTCGAAATAAACCAAAGATAGGTTACACCGATTCAGATTAGGGTTGCAGCGATTCATCAAGAAGAGAGGCATCGATTCAAGCAAAGGGAAAAGATACGCCGGTTGAGGAGAAAAGGTAGCCACCGTTTCTGTTAAGAAACGTTTCACACAAAAGAAAGTGAAAAGAGAAGAGGCAAGGGTCCAGTGAAGAAGGAGCCCAAACCCAGCCGTGAATTGCATTCAGATCCAGATCGGATCCACACTTATAACCAGCCCAACATTGTAAAGGTTAGGTATTCTTTTAATACCTTATATTTAATTTTATTAATAGAAAATAAAATTAAATAGAAATCTTAGTTTTAATTTTATTATAACGTAACTTATAATAAAATTAGGTTTCGTGATAAAATAGATTATAACGTAACTTATAATTTATTATTGGTTTATGTTTTTATAACTTATAAAAGTTATATTCAAGTGTTTTAAGTTTAATTTGTGTGTGAGGATTGAAGCACATAAATTTAAAGTTTTAAGTATACAAGTGTTTTTAAGTTTAATTTGTGTGTGAGGATTGAAGCACATAAATTTAAAGTTTTAAGTATACAAGTGTTTTTAAGTTTAATGTGTGTGTGAGGATTGAAGCACATACAAGTGGTTTATAAAGTGTTTTTAGTATATGTGAAGTTTAACACATATACAAGTTTTAAAGTGTTTATATGTGTAAAGTTTGACGCACATACAAGTTTTAAGAGTTTTAAGTATATGCAAGGTTTGACACATATACAAGTTTATTAAGTTTAAAGTTTTATTTTTCAAGTTTTTAAAGTTTTAAAGTTTTTAAGGTTTTAAGATTCAAAGTATTTACAGTTTTATAAAGTTTAAGTTTTAAAGATATTAGTGTTCAAAGTTCTAAATTCTTATAAAAGTTTAAGTTTTTTAAGAAAAATATTATGGGAGAAAATCCAAATGGTGATCAAAGTAATCAAGTTAAGGATCCAGGATCCTTAACCATTTTTCAATGTCCATTATTAAATTCAACAAATTATACCATATGGTCCATTAGAATGAGAACCATACTACAAGCAAATAGTCTTTGGGATATGGTTGAACCTACCCCTCAAACTCAACCGGATGATAAAAGAGACAAGACTACGATTGCATATCTGTTTCAAGCTTTACCTGAAGAGCTAATACTACAAGTAGCAAATTGCAAAACTGCAAAAGAAATGTGGGATACGTTGAAGATTAGAAATATCGGCATAGATCAAGTTCAAAAGGCAAGACTTCAAACCCTTAGATCAAAATTTGAAGCACTACATATGGAGGAAGAAGAGTCTATTGATTCATTCACCACAAAATTGACAAGTATTATATCAAGGATGACTAGCCTCGGAACAACAATTGATAACCAAACCCTTGTGCGGAAGATTCTAAATTCTGTACCAGAAAAGTTTATACAAATTGTTGCGTCAATCGAACAATTATCTGATCTAGACACAATGACACTGGATGAGACTATTGGAAGATTGAAAACATTTGAAGAAAGGGTGAAATTCAAGAAAAACAAACATGCCGAAAGTCTAGACAAGCTCTTGTTGACACACGACAACAATACTGGCCGTAAACGTCATTACAACAGTCAAAAGCAAGGAAAACCCACGATGAAGGATTATAATGAAGAGAAGAGATCCACAAGAGACTTCAGCAAAATAAAATGCTACAACTGCAATAAATATGGACATTATGCCTCACATTGCCGTGAAGGAACTCGAAGATTTCAAAGACTAGAAGAGACGAATTTGGTTGAAGAAGATTTAGAGCCAACACTCTTATTTGCAAGTTCAAGTTTACAATATTTTAAAGATGATGAAGAAGTACAAGAAGAAGAAGGAATCAACACTGAGTAAGATTGCTCAAGGATTACTGTTTTTGTCATTAGGGGGTGAATGTTGGAAATAATGACAAAAACATAAAGTATAGGATTTATTATGTAAATAGTTTAAGTATTGTATTGATTATGTAATTATAGAATAGTATAAGGACCTAAATATTATTTAGTAAACTTGAAAGGTTGCGTCTCTTTGAAACAATGCAACCTTTCATGAAAGGGCACCACGAACCAACATGATGGTTCGGACGCACCCGTTCACTTAGTATATATAGGAACCATATGTAAACATTTCAAAGTGTGTGTAAATTCAATAGATTGTAGTGTGAATTCAGTTTGATCAATAAAAGAATATTAGTTTGATTATTTCGATCCTGTGCAAATTCCTGTGCAAGTTTATTAGTGTTTCTCGGGACCGTTTTACCAACACGGTGTGCAAATTTTAGTGTGTTGTGTGTCTCCTCTGAGTTGCTTGAAGAGGGAGTAACAGTGCAAATGAGCTGAAAGAAAAAGAAAATAGATAGGCATCTCTGAGCAAATAGCATAATGGTCCCAAAGGGTACTGTCAAATATTCATGATGTATAACTTTTATAACTTACAGATACCCTTCCATGACCACTTAAAGAAGACTGAAGAAGCCTGGTCAATTTTGAGTCCCTGTATGGTATATGAGCAGTCCTCCCATCAGTTAATTTTGATATAACCTGCAACAGTTCTGATTTAGCATGTCCTAAGAAAAAGTTAACTACCAAAACGTAACCATTATATATCAGATAAAGAAAAGTCACCAATGTGGTAGATTTGGCTCATACTATAAAGCAAATACCTAAGTACTATATTATTAAGAAGGGTGTTGAATATTTGTGAGTTCTATATATATATGTGATACACGCTGAGCAGAAACTGATATAGAAGTCTTGGAGAACAAATAACAACAATCTCCAGTAAGAACTATAACTGTGTTAATATCATAATATATGATATGGCAATATCATTTCAGGAGAGATTAACCACATTAAAAACATAGAATCATGGTATGTTCAGAAAACGAGAATTGTAATTGGTTTATATTGTGTGCATGAGTTCAAATTTATTTATTTAACAATTCAAGTCTGCACACAATTTTAATGCATTTGTTTATCTATCTAGTCTACATGCGCTAGTTTGACGTACCCTTTTAAGATCAACTGATACAGCTTAGAACCCTTTTGGGGAACCCAAACAAAGTTTCTGTTAAATACCATTCCTGTTGTGATGAGGAAATTAGTATATGTGTTCTGATTTACGAAGGCTCATCGGTATAGAAAAATATTCACGTAACTCAAGTCATGATATGGCTACGGTAGACCATGGTATTACTAGTCCCCAACTTTCAAAGTTTTCCTCCTTCCCTGATTGATAAAAGAACTCTTCCCTAATTCATAAAGAACCTCTCTTTCTCTCAAGAGATATGTGATCTTAACTTTAATTATTTGAACCAAGTGCCATAATAGATATTAATGTAGGATTACTAGTACCATGAATCCTATTTTTTCTCTTCCTCTATCAGCAATTCTTTTTCATCAAGCATAATAACTTTCATAATGTAAAGAAGTAGACGCCGCTGATATAATTTCAAGAATTTAATTATTATTCAGTATGTCTCCTAAGTGAACTAAGCAATAACAAGTAATAGTCCATAGTTTCCTCTTAAACAAGGTTTTCCTTTTATCCTGTGGTCACACTATTCATAGACACACACACATGCTTTCTATCTCACCTCAAGCCAAAATGGCATAAAAAGGATGCATTGCAATTAACATGAATATTGCAAAATGGAAAATTTTCATTTTTCACGTGTCAGATGAATCATAAACTGAAGTAAGGAAGGTATAGCAATGTATTATAACACTCGTTTCTTTTATTACCCTCAATGAATTTGTAGTTTAGAAGGCATATGATAGTTAGAAGAAAAAAGAACAGGAGTAGACATTTCTGAAGATCATGCTGATAAAATAATGGTAATGATTGAGGCCTCACAGTTCCAAGAGTTAGCAAGCTTTTATTTATGTAGGACCCTTCTTTTTGACGAAGACCAGTAGTTTCTGCTTTATAGCTCTCAGAACCAGCCAGATCTATGAGGTTCTGCAAATTCAGGTGAAAGGTATACGATAATAACTTAACCAAATCAACATGCAGAACATTCTTAATTACCAGAATGAATGCAGAAGTTGGCAGTTAGAGGGGAAAGTAATGCACCAAATCACCAATACAGACGGTAAAAAAAGCAGAACAAAACACAATTTTATGATGAAGCAAGAACTTTTACAAGCCAGTTGCTGATAGAAATAGCATTAATAATGTCTGAGATGAGTTTCAGGGGGCTTACAAGCCGCGACAAGTTAGCAGCCTCCTGTTTGTTATTTTCGCCAGAGGAGCTACTCTCGATTGTCTGTTATATTAAGACATACATGCTCCATAAATGTTATAAAAGAAGATAAGGCATTTTTAATATTTTATACTTAAATAGAAATAATTTACACATAAAGGAGGACATCCTTTGATGAAGATGTAAAATATGTATGCCATATAGTTATCTTTGTATTCATTGCGGGACCAAGATGTTCAAGATGATGTGTTGTTGATATCTACTATACAACTCATGTATGTCCTTGAAAACTTGTATGCATTTAGAAAGAAACTTCTCAATGAAGTTGTGAACAACAATCCATCAAAGATTAGTGGTAGCCTACAAAATCATACACTGCGACTGTTACATCATCTCTGACAACGGAGAATGTGAGTGAACAGATGTATATTAGATTTTGTACAGGCAACATCATCCTTTCTCAAAATTTGTTTCATTCTCTGCAATCCATTTAACTGTTAATTGTGTGTAAGAAACTCTTCGCTACATGGTGTCAATCAGATGCTGTTATACCAGCAGTAAAACAACAGACACAACAGCTAACTAAATTTTGCAATGCACAGTAAATTACCAGTGTAAATATCGTGTGACTTCTGCTGCTGCGCAGATTAAAGTTTGTGGAACCAACATGCCTTTGCTCTGTATTAGCAAAGAAAATGTATCAATTAGATTACCAAGGTATGAAAATTCGTCTAACCAAAGTTCCAATGGTCATGCAGCTAAAAAGATCTCATACTATTTACATATAGACTAGAACCATTCAGTCATTGAAATCCATGATTTGGGGATATGTGCAAAGGGAATAAGAACGAGGAATCACGAAAGTTACTGTGAATCCAGGTTTCAGAAGATATAAAAAAATTAATCAGAACAAGTACATGCATATTGCAAGAGGCCTTTCCTAGTTTTTTAAAAGATTCCAATTTCCCTTTTGTTTCAAGAAAGGAAATCTAAATGCTACCTAGATGTAGTGTTACTTACATCAGGATACTTAAAAGGAAAGTAAATAACATTGGCATGTAGGCATTTTTCCAAGTCAGAAAATCAGATATACATCTGTATATTGCAAGAAGCATGACCTTAAGGAAATTAATCACACAAAAAGATGACTGAATGAAGAACAAAATGGATCATTCCAGAGAAAAAGGAGACTGAAATTTTATAAAATGACCTAGTCCAGAAACATTAGAAACCTGAGACTAAAACAGTACCTTCTCCGGCTGCAATAACGGAAAGGGCATGAGCAGGCGATAATATGACTTCTTCCTTTATACCTTCAACAAAAGCTCCCTGCAAGCAATAATCGTTGCAGAAACTTGTTTGTTTTACAATTTTTGAATTTTTGTGAACAAGGAGAACCATATCACAGGAGAAAAGACAAGAGCGCATCTAAAAAAAGGATCATGCATCAGATAAAGACGTTTTCTCCCATCATAATAATATCACAAGTGTGGAATACACATATTATTGACATGATTGATAAACTCATCATATCCACTATTCAAGTCCACATGTACAAATACTTTGCAGTTGTATCTATTAATCAAAAATCCCATCAACATCAAGATCCAAGTTCTATATATGTTTAGGACATTAGAAGAGGGTAGCAGTATAAGTGCAGAGAAGTTAACAGTAAGTTGTTTATCCTTCATTACTTAGGTTTCCATCCGAAACCTATAAAAAAGATTGATTATATAAATTGGATGATTTGGCTCTATGTATCATTAGCCAGTATAAAATAAAAGAGAGAATTGACATGGATGATTTAGACAGAGTGAATAGATGGTGATGTATTCTTCTGTCCAACACAACTCATATCACGCTATAGACTCGTTTTAGAACAAACTTCACGACATGATAATTTACACATACATTATGAAGCCTTGTTTGATTAGTCAATCCCAATCAGGTTCTTTGTCGAAAGACTTTGTAGTTTATAATCGTAGAACTACAACTTCTTGTCATTTGAAGGAGTGCGGTTGGCATGGTGAGAATGTAAACTGTAAAAGGTTGCTTTCTATCTTTACTGCATATAGTGATATTACCATTCGAAGGTATCCAAATATCCAGCCACAATACATACTTCAGATGCTTAAATGCATGGGCTTAACTTAATGAATAGACAAGGGAGACCATCTAGAATGTTCAAATCCTTACGAAACCAAAAACTACTTGTTTAGCAGGAAGTTTTAGAGGCTTGGACATATTGAACTCTCATGTTTCCCAAGTTCAGTAACTGTACAATCCAGAGTCATTGGGTAAGAGGTCTAGGCTGGTATTCTTGTCAGTTTGTCTAACACAATGTTGAAACCTTGAATTTGGGTCAGGCAGACTGAATAACAAAATGTAACAGTTCAATAGAGCATCCAACAAAATCCTTGTTTGATGTACTTAAATGGCTCAAAGGGTTAGGTGAACAGTAAAACATGATTCCAATCAACTAACCCACACAAGCAAAATATTTTATACCACACACACTATAAAGGCAGAAAATGATGTTTTATGCAGATAAAATGTGAAAACATGAATACTTATATGATGTATAGAAATTACCTGACTTCCCTCCCTTATTCTTAGATGCTGTCCTGCTGGATTCAGCAAGTCATTAACAACCTGAAGAAAACGAAAAACTTAATTCAGCAACATTTTCAACAAAAGGGTCTTGTATGATTGCCACTAAACATGGGCAACAAACACTATCACCTAGGTTGATTCAGCAGGCATCAGTCTGTTGGGAAAATGGTCCCGAGAAACACTAATAAACTTGCACAGGATCGAAATAATCAAACTAATATTCTTTTATTGATCAAACTGAATTCACACTACAATCTATTGAATTTACACACACTTTGAAATGTTTACATATGGTTCCTATATATACTAAGTGAACGGGTGCGTCCGAACCATCATGTTGGTTCGTGGTGCCCTTTCATGAAAGGTTGCATTGTTTCAAAGAGACGCAACCTTTCAAGTTTACTAAATAATATTTAGGTCCTTATACTATTCTATAATTACATAATCAATACAATACTTAAACTATTTACATAATAAATCCTATACTTTATGTTTTTGTCATTATTTCCAACATTCACCCCCTAATGACAAAAACAGTAATCCTTGAGCAATCTTACTCAGTGTTGATTCCTTCTTCTTCTTGTACTTCTTCATCATCTTTAAAATATTGTAAACTTGAACTTGCAAATAAGAGTGTTGGCTCTAAATCTTCTTCAACCAAATTCGTCTCTTCTAGTCTTTGAAATCTTCGAGTTCCTTCACGGCAATGTGAGGCATAATGTCCATATTTATTGCAGTTGTAGCATTTTATTTTGCTGAAGTCTCTTGTGGATCTCTTATCTTCATTATAATCCTTCAGCGTGGGTTTCCCTTGCTTTTGACTGTTGTAATGACGTTCACGGCGTTCACGGCCAGTATTGTTGTCGTGTGTCAACAAGAGCTTGTCTAGACTTTCGGCATGTATGTTTTTCTTGAATTTCACCCTTTCTTCAAATGTTTTCAATCTTCCAATAGTCTATTTTTCTTAAAAAACTTTATACTTTGTAAAACCTTTAAATACTTTGAATCTTAAAACCTTTAAAAACTTTAAAACTTTAAAAAAACTTGAAATCTTTAAAACTTTAGTTTTTCAACTTCTATAAAAAACTTGAAATGAAACTTAAAAACTTAATAAACTTGTATATGTGTCAAACCTTGCATATACTTAAAAACTTTTAAAACTTGTATGTGTGTCAAACTTTACACATATAAACACTTTAAAACTTGTATATGTGTTAAATCTCACATATACTGAAAACACTTTATAAACCACTTGTATGTGCTTCAATCCTCACACACACATTAAACTTAAAACACTTGTATACTTAAAACTTTAAATTTATGTGCTTCAATCCTCACACACAAATTAAACTTAAAAACACTTGTATACTTAAAACTTTAAATTTATGTGCTTCAATCCTCACACACAAATTAAACTTAAAAACACTTGAATATAACTTTTATAAGTTATAAAAACATAAACCAATAATAAATTATAAGTTACGTTATAATCTATTTTATCACGAAACCTAATTTTATTATAAGTTACGTTATAATAAAATTAAAACTAAGATTTCTATTTAATTTTATTTTCTAAAAATAAAATTAAAACAAGGTAATTAAAACCTAACCTTTTGTTTGGTGTTTGGGCCTGCTAAACTGGGTGTGGACTCCTCTCAGTTGTCGAGTCCTCTTGCTGTTCCCTTAACCGTTGTTTCTTTCAAACGGTGCTTGCCCCTTCTAATATGTGAACCGGTGTATCTCTTAATCGCTGCCTTGATGTAACCTCTTTGAATCGGTGCAACCCTGTTTACTGAATCGATGATGTTCTTCTTCTATAACCGCTCTGATTTGGCAAAATCACACGAACTATTGCTATGGTAATCTGTTTCTGATTTGAGAAAACTAAGAACCCTAATCGTTGCCTCTATTTGATGGTGGCGATTGGTGGTTCTACGGTGGTGGTTCTGCGTTAATGGTTCTGTGATGGTGGTTTCGCGGTGGTGGTTTCGCCCGTGGTTTTCTACGGTGGTGGATCTACCCGTGGGTTTTCTCCTTCGGCGGTGGTTCTGAGATGGAGATTCTGTCCGTGGGTATACTCCTGCGGTTGTGGCACTTTTCTGTGGGTATTTCTACGGTGGTGCCTCTGAAATCAGGTTCTATCTCTCTGATTTCTTGTTGCCTTCGATTTCAGTATGCTTCTGTGAATTCTTAGGGTTTACAGTATGTAATTTTCGATAGGGCTTACTGTCTTTTTTCTGAAAAAATCCGTGGCCTTTGACTTTGTTGCCTTCGGTTCTGTGGGTTTGCCTACTGTTGGGAATTTGATTTCAATTCTAATTGAAATCTGGGAAAAACTTGATGAATTGGTGCCGAGAGTGTGGTAGAATAATTCCTATGTTCGGCCGCCCTTGGGTATCGATGGTATTTTTCAGATATCCCTAAATGACGATGATTTCTAACAATCAACGCCTTCTGGTGTGATTCAAAGATTGTAATGGTATATGATGATACTTTGGGTTTGATTAAGCCTGGCGCTCTGATACCAAATGTTGGGAAAATGGTCCCGAGAAACACTAATAAACTTGCACAGGATCGAAATAATCAAACTAATATTCTTTTATTGATCAAACTGAATTCACACTACAATCTATTGAATTTACACACACTTTGAAATGTTTACATATGGTTCCTATATATACTAAGTGAACGGGTGCGTCCGAACCATCATGTTGGTTCGTGGTGCCCTTTCATGAAAGGTTGCATTGTTTCAAAGAGACGCAACCTTTCAAGTTTACTAAATAATATTTAGGTCCTTATACTATTCTATAATTACATAATCAATACAATACTTAAACTATTTACATAATAAATCCTATACTTTATGTTTTTGTCATTATTTCCAACACAGTCATTTGGCAAGACAGTTAGAACTCAATGAATTAGAAAAGAAGGGGTTGAGGTTGATATACGAAAGAAATAAAACATTGGAAGCAAAATAAAGAAAACACTAGAAGAACATACGAACTTACATGGGTGATTGGCCACTGTATGGAAACAATCATTCTTCAACAAGGAATATGGCGCTACAAATTATTGGGTTTAAACTTATACTGGTCAAGGAAACCGTACTTGAATGTTGAAGCAACAATTTTTTTTTTCTATTTTATTCACAAAAATTTGGATCATCTTACAAGCATTTCCCATAAAGTTCTGCACAGCTGAATGTTTAGTTCCAGTATAGAAGGTTTAGATAGGTGCTGCTTACCAAAAACATTTGAGTATAGAAACAACACACTGTAAGTGACTGTATATATGGATACATGCATGTAATTAAACAATCAACGAATCTTATCCATGCCTTTTGTGTTTTGGATATTGAACACTAATGCTTTTCAAGAATAATTGTAAACTTGGTTAACATCCATCAATAAAAGCATGATAAGTATTCCAGTTAAGCGTACTCATGTTCTGTAAATCGAGAACAACATTCGTAAATTATTCAGTGTTATTAATGTTTTATGAACAGTATTTTAAGCGGTTAGTTGCAAAGACAGGCAGTGTATAAGAGTAAACCGGAGAACTTCTGATAATTGGCCCAGGAACTACAACACAAGCTTAGTATCTAAAAGTTATTAGTCATTTGAAGAAACAATACTGATAAATATAACTGATATGGGCACACATAGCAAACAAGACGATCCATTATTATGATTGAAAGTAGAAATACTAGGTGGATTCCTGTTTAGATAGCAAATCCCAACCAAGGGAATTTCTGAAAAAGATTGTCCAGAAGCCGACCTCGTTATATATTTCCAAATATGAGAGACGGAGGAGAAATTCACGGCATGGAGTCTGAAAATACATGCGGATACACAATGATTATTACAAATAAAACAAGTACAGTGTCGTCAGATGTTTAGCCATGCATACCTCTTGAATGATATTGAAGGCATCCTTCACTGCCAATGGAATAATTCCAGGGGACCTCTGATCTCCCTGTCTTGTGTATATGAACGAAAAAGGTATAATAATTGTTGCAGCTATAGTTATTATCATCAATGTTGCATTTGTAAGTGTCTCACATAGTCACATAGACGGAAGATAAAACATATAAATGAGCTTATATATGTAAACACCCTCCAATTGTTTGAATGATATTTGAAAATTGCACTGTGGATTGATAGGAAAGGCTAGCAGAGTTATATGCTCAGCCCCACTATATATTCCCATGTTGCTATTCTTCCTCCATTGGATCACTACAAAACCTGCAGCATAGAGATCCACCAGTGCTTTCCTAGCAATCCACTGGCACATTTTCAGTGCTGTTTTTGTCCGGAACTGCAGTTTTGGCAGGCATCCTGACCTTATTTGATAACAATCACCATAGAAGCCCAATATGTACTTACATGCATAGTGTGAGTCTTCCCACTACTTGTCACCCCGTATGCAAAAACAGTGCCTGTTGTTGAGATAAGTCACAAAAACATGTAATAAACTAATAATAGTGAAATATGACCTTCGAATACAATATAAACATGCAACGAGAATTAATAGAAACTAAGAAAACATAGCGAAATCGATCTTATCATCAAAGCATAATTTTGCATAAATAAATGAAGGCTTTAGTAATGGTAATGGAAATGACTGTGAATGCTTGGTAAGAATATAATGGAATGAACAATTAATTCCTTCGAATACAATATAAACATATCCCATAATGGCCAATGAACAATTAATTCCTTATTAAATTGGATAACTGAACTTGTCAAATATTCTCATTCCTTTATCTGCAACATTTAAACCAGTAAACTAGTATCCAGTTTTTTATTAAACATTAATAATAGTTAACACTAAGTTAAGACAGATTAAATAAATGAATAGAGCTGCAACCTAAACCACATCAACAACCAAGTACCAAGGCACGCACTTGGTATGAGTGATTCGAAAGACTAGTAATGCATGTGTTGGTTCAGTTACAGTACGTAAGGAATCATATAACATATAAGCTGCTCCAAAGGGACAACAATAACATACCGTTAACGCCTTCCATAGCACTGGTTACGACTTGTCGGGCTGCTATATCATATACATGACGTGTAGTAGTTGTAGGTCCAAATACCTGATCTAGATACATGGATTTAAAGGGGAAAAAAAACAAGATTTGCATGCCAATCAAGAATTAGAACCTTGTAACAGTTACAAAAACTTCAACTGTCCAATATGCAATATATATATATATATATATATATATATATATATATATATATATATATATATGTATATATATATATATATATGTAATACGTGCGCAAAATTGATTTTCCCTTTAGGGAAGTCTTATTCATAAAACTGGATGACCTGATATTTCATAAAGCATCATAAAGAAGATGAAACTCTGATCCATTAAACAATACTATGTTTTCCTTCATACAAAAATGGTGAAAACATTGAACCAAGTTATTTATATAAAACGAGAATCCAAATAGGAACTAATATAAATGATAATCAACAGTCTACATGGTAGCGATTACTCCATCTGATTTAATGCTTGAGAATGAACAACTCGATCGATCTCCCATGTTTTCTGTCATCGATCAGTCGGATAACTGACACATATCTATAAAACATGAGTTTCTCTGGAACGTTAGAAAACATGAGTTTCTCTGGAACGTTGCATTCCGAATATATAATTTGGAGATACACAAATAGTGTCCAAATTCCTGATACATATCCTGACTGGAGCTCAGATTATTTATGCAGAGTTTACAGCTTAACTGTAATATTTGAAGTATAACTTCGAGAATATTTATGCAAATTTCATAAAACAAGTATATATCACAATAATGTATCATACCATATGCATAAGCTAGTGAGTGAATATGGTCATTCCGCACAATAGTTTCTCCGTCGGCATACCATGCAATCTCCTCCTCTTGTCGTATTTCCCTCGGACTATTCAACACAAAAAAACAATTAATTTGTATACAAATTAACCACAAAGCAATACAATACTATATATATACACATATATGTGCGTATGCGTGTATACATGCATACATACATGTATATGTAAGTGGATAACTAGCTCTTTGATCACCTGAGAGGCCGGAACCGGACTGTAACGGTGACATTCTCTTTGAACGTCTCAGAATCTGTTGATACAGTCTTATATCTAGCTGAAGAATTCTGAGAGGTCGGAACATGGACGGAAGCTTCTGGAGTAAGTTTAGAAGAGAAAGTTGTGGAAAAATGCGACTTTAAAGATTTTGAGCTCCATTTTTTCGGTTTGATTCCTCCTTGCCTCGTCGCCATTGTTGAATTCATCATCAAATTTGTTTTACAGTGGAATAAACAACACGAAGAAGATATTATGGAGAAAATGCGGGATGCAGTTAACAATGATCGAGACTCATTTATACAGTCTACAGAGTGTTTAATATTGAATTTTTTAATTAATTGATAATTGATAAGAGGGTGTTTGATTTTCACCACTTAGTTTATTACGTTACAATAAAACAAATAATTGGTTTAAAGCGTTTGAATTGCATGCATTAATAAGTGTTTGCGTTTAGAGTTGATTCTATTTTTTCATAAGTTAAAAAATGTAGCTTATTTGCTTAATAAGTGATTATTTGGTTATTTTACAAGTTAAAACGCAAATCCAAACACTTTAAAAACTGATTATTTGATAATTATGATAGCAAACAACATATGCGAAACCAAATACCACATTTCCGACATCACTTTTTGTTACAACTATTATCTGATTATTAGTTTTCAAAATGCTACAACATTTTTTCACACACAAATCCAAACACCCTCTAAATATTTTATATACTTTAATTAAATTTAAAATTAATTGTTGTTATTAGTATAAGTTAAAAACTTGTTGCCATATTACAAATTGGGAGTGTTTAGTTTACAATTTAGAAGCACGTAACCCGTTTTAGCGCGTTATCAGTTGTTATTTTTGATAAAAAAATATAAAAATTGATGCTATTAATGAGTAAAAATAATACAAATAATTATTATTATTTTCAGCATATAACATGATTTGGATATAGGTGTCATTGCTTAAAATGTTTTTTTTTTTCATTTGGCTTATAAACTTTTGGATATAGGTGTCATTGCTTAAAATGTTTTTTTTTTCATTTAGCTTATACATTTTTTTTTGGTAATGTTTGCGTTTAGTTAACGAAAACTAGTCATTTTTCACTTTCAGTTTTCAAGTTATAGTTTTCAGGAAAAAAAACAAGGTTTCTATAATAAGTGAAAACTTGTTTAGACAATGAAGTTTTAGTTTTGAGAAAAATAATATGGATGATTATAAAATAAGAAAAATAGAATAGATGATAGAAAAGTAAGAGAGAAAAAGAGAGTAATGAAGAAATATAGAGTATGTAATAAAAAAATAAAAATGAGATTATGAAAAGTGGTATTTTAAAAAATGAAATGAAAATTTAAAGAATTGTTATAGGTAAACAAGTTTTCATTTTTTTTAAAAGGTGTGATGGAAATTTTAAAAATTTTCAGTAACTAAACGTAACCAGCTTTTAATGTTTTCTACATAATTTTTGTCTTTTGGGATTGGAATTAAACCAACAGTTTTTGTAATTACAAATTTACATGTATATTAACTAAAAGAATATTAATTGATCAACCAAACGAGTATTGATTTGGGTTTAAAGGTCACCAATCCAATATATTTGTTTTAATCGAACCAAAGCTACATATATTAAGATAAGATTTAATTTAAAAATGCCTAGCAGCACTGTTTTATTTTTAATATTTATATTATATTCAGTTTTGAAAATATGAGAATGTTATCATCAAAATTTGAAGCTGATTATAAATAAATTCTTGTATATTATAACAATTTAACACTTTGATTAAATAATTTAAATAATTATTTATAATCAGTAAAATTAAGTTTAATATTTTAATTAAATAAAATAGTAATTTAAATTAGAAAAGCTAATTTCAATTCATGTTTTTGATTTCTTGACGATAGTCCACCTCTTAAACATTAAAACATAAATTCAAAAAGTTTTAAGCCCTTAGGTCTGAAATGTAACAAACAGTTTATTTTCCAGTTAAAATATGAAATCCACTCAAATCCTAATATTAACAAACAAACTAAAGTCATTTATAATCAAATTTAAGAGTTTAGACGAATTAATATCTAAAAGTATGTAAACATGGATCGAGGACCTTCCTTTTAGCTTAACTACAGAATCAACTCCCCCTATTAAAGTCCGGAGAAAAATTCAAACTTTTAAACCTTTTGTATCTAAATTTTAACAAATAGTTTAAAATAAATTTAGATCTAAAATTTAAAATTCAGACCCTCTACATGATAATTCGACCACCTTTTTTCCTTGGCGATTATTTATTATTTAATATTATCCGTTATAAAATCAACATAAATAATTTAAAATATTGATATTTAATTGGGATAAAGTTGCAATTCTCATTAATAAAGGATGGTATCATCAACCGTGTGGAGTATTTTTCTGTATGTAAGGTGTATTAGTTTAATGTTGTTAGGAAAGCATTAAAATTAATACTTGAGAAATACTCCAATATTGAAAGTGAAAAACCATTCTACCAAACCAATTAGTCATTTGACTTTTTTTATAATAGTAATCTTGACCAATTTTTAATGGGTAGAAAGAAACTCTTCGGGTATCTATTTTTATTCAAGTAATCAACTCATCATGTTACATAGTTGTTTGAATGGAAATTCCCTTGTACTTAAAAATTAATAATTTTGTTGTTCTAATTATCCAAATTATTTTCAATTAAGAAATTCATATGATAATTATAAATAATCAATGTATAAATTATAAATGTTATTACTTTTGGATGAACAAACGAGTATGAGTGCATAATGCATAAGTTTAAAGACAAATTAACTTACTATTACTCTTACTCCTAAACTACTTATTTGCTTTAAGTGGAGATTTTCAGACTTACTTTCACCACCTTGGACGGGAATCGAACCATGACCTCACACTTACATATCGCCCTCATACCAAATATGCTAAACCCCATTGGCAGGAATGGTCTTATTTGAGTGCACGTTTGGTGCAATGAAATTGAAGGAATAAAATTATTTGATTTCAAGTTTTTTTATAATACGTGATATCATTAATTTTTTATAATATGATGATATCATTCGTTCCTTGGTACAATAAAATTGAATGAATAAAATTGTTTTAACGGGATGATGGAAAATTGTTTTTAATCGTAAATGTCATTTCTTTAGTTTATCCATCAAAATGGAAAGAATGAAAAACATAGAAAGTTACGATTTCATCATTTTTATTCATTTTATATGTCAATATTAATTTATGTATTATTATTATTTGTCAATAAAGCTTGAAAAGAAAAACATTTTCATTTTCTCGGTTTCTTCATACCAAATGCACACTTACTGGATTTGAGGAGCTACTCTTCTTGGAACAAAACATTCTTTTTGATGGCTCCAAAGAATAGAATTGGATATAACTTGTGAATACTCACGGTTAATCACCTGAAAGACATGATTGACAGTAAACTTTTGTCTTGTATTGTTTCAGCATGTACATTATGATGGAGGTTGATCCCTCAAAAGATTTGTCTTCATATGACAATAAGGCTTAAAAGACTTCCATTCCGGTTAGACTGACTCAGTGAAAAATGTATAGATCTTAATTTCTTGTTTTGTCTATTCTGTGAAGTAGATTAGCATGTTTGACATGTTTTTGAAGATTCAGTTACAATCGTTCTTCTAGATTTCCGCTCAATGTTGGGTTCAAATGTCTCTAGCATGTTTAGTATCCAGTCGTCCATTTTCATAAGTTTCTAGTTGTTCAATTGAATGGTTGGGTTGATTATATGTTTTTTTTCTTCTTTTTTTACAATTTATCCTGTAATGTGAAATTTATCCTTTTAGATTCAGTTTCGTGTAGCTCTTCTTTTTTAGAAATAATTCTTTTTGTCATTAAGAAAATAAATGAGACCAAATAACGTTATTAATATGAATATCTTGAAACTAGTTGATAATATTTTATTATATTCTTATTTCTATTCTAAAATAGGAATTTCAATAAAGAAAATAGTTTTGGCAAGTAATTCACACACACATATAATGGGCGGTTCAATGAAAAACCTTAGTAATCATTGTGTATCACAAGTGCACCACATCTGCACCGCCGTTGCACCATGTCATCGCACTTTGATGCACCGCGCATTATCAGTTGTGCATCAAATCAACGCCTCTCCTCGTGGCACCCGTAAGTTACCGTTTGGTTTGAACAATTCAAACAACTCATTTAGGAATTTTGATTTATAAATTATGTCATGTTTGGATAAAAGATTATAAGAAAGAATTTGCTTCAATTAGCATTTCATATTCCTCACTTCTCCATCTTTCATAATCCACTAATCCTCCAAAATTTTAAAATCTTATCATTTTAGAATCCATCATTTAAAATTCATGCAATCCAAATGACACCTAAGTGTCCTTAATGATTTCCAAGATTTTTTTTATGCATAGAGACTTTTCATTGAACACATCAATATATGTACATACACACAGAAACACACTAGTTTATTGTTGGACCAACGTATTACGTGGTTATATTCCTTAAAATTATATACATAAATGTATACAACATAAAAATATCATTAATAAGAAAATACAAGAAGAGTAATATTATTTGTCATAACTATTATTTTTTTGTCTAGATTTATAAATAAATATGTAAAAACACACAAAAAAACACAGTTTTTAATAAATTAACTAGTAAACGTATTCAATGTAAATTATCATGTATTCTATGTAGAGTGTCATGTATCTATGTAGAAATACACAAAAAAACACAATTTTAACAAATTAAATGGTGAACGTATTCAATATGGATTATCATGTATTCTATATAGAATATCATGTATTCTATATATATACAACAATAATAAATTAACTAGTACAATAATAACAATATTCTACATAGATATAAACTAACTACTATTAATTCTGTTTAGAATACTAATTATTCTATACAATGTATAATATATTCTATATAGAAATATAAACAAAATCTACATAGAAATATAGAATACATAAAGACGCAGAACCATAAAAGACATAACCATTAGGAACCAGAATCCCCCGACGACCAGATGAACATAATCTATGTAGCTATCAAGTATTCTATGTAGAGTATCACATATTTTATGTAGAGTAACGCGTAATCTATGTAGAATGTCGCAGACGAACTGGAACAGAAAAAAGAAGATTTCATTTAGACAGTTCTTAAACACTTAGTATACAACTTATACAAAATACACCAAAAATGCAGTTTTAAACAAAAAAAAACACTTAAATCTTGTGAATCATAAGCAAAAACGTTTTTAACAAAAAAACATACATATAACTATTACATTCATTCTAGATCTAATATTTAACAAATAATCTTCATTTCTTGACCGTCAGACTTCCAAATCGTCATTTTTCTTGACCATCAGACTTCCAAATCGTGAGAGATATAAACAAGAGAAGAAAGAAACCATCAGTGGGCTGTTGGGCGGCAAGGGCGATGGGTGAAGGTAGTGGGCTGTTGCCGGGGCGACGATGATGCTTCTAGTCTTTTGAGAGAGAGAGAGAGAGAGAGAGAGAGAGAGAGAGAGAGAGAGAGAGAGAGAGAGAGAGAGAGAGAGGCAGATTTTTTTAGGGTTGAAATGAATGAGAAAAAAAGACTATATAAATAAGAGAGATAAAATTTTGAAGTTCCAAAACTACATTGGTTCTCAAGTTGTCATGAAACTTTAGGTTATTAAAAGAAACTATCTATATGCGTGTGTGTCTGTGTGTATAGAATCTGGATCATGAGAGTATCCTAAATAATTAAGTGTACCAAACGCATCCCCTTGTGAATGATCATTCACATGTATAAACCAAGATATCAAAACTTTTTATCAAAACAATCATATGTTTCTATGTTAAGATTCTAAAATAAAATTTTGGAAATGGTTAAAAAAAATAATATGAATGATCTTTCACTTAGATGACTATTCACATAAATATACATGATCATTCACAAAATATATAAAGACAGTAGATTTGATGAATGTATCTGAAATTCAAATATCATGTATAATGTTAATTTAAACATGATTGTGAAAAAAAAAATTAAAAAAAAAAGTTTTTTAAGAACAGTATCTTTGGATGCACTCATGTGTGTGTATAGAATCTGGATCATGAGAGTATCCTAAATAATTAAGTGTACCAAACGCATCCCCTTGTGAATGATCATTCACATGTATAAACCAAGATATCAAAACTTTTTATCAAAACAATCATACGTTTCTATGTTAAGATTCTAAAATAAAATTTTGGAAATGGTTAAAAAAATAATATGAACGATCTTTCACTTAGATGACTATTCACATAAATATACATGATCATTCACAAAATATTTAAAGACAGTAGATTTGATGAATGTATCTGAAATTCAAATATCATGTGTAATGTTAATTTAAAAATGATTATGAAAAAAATTAAAAAAAAAAAGTTTTTTTTAAGAAGAGTACCTTTGATGCACTCATGTGTGTGTATAGAGTCACAAGTATAAGGTCCATTTTTTTAGCAATTATGGATTTACGGGACATGCACAACCTACCTATTTCGTTTAGCTTCGAAGTACAAATTACACAAACAATTGTTATTGCAGGATCACCGTCCACATTAATTAAGTTTCATAAAAAGTATTAAATTGGACTTTGCTTCGATCAATATTAATTAATTAATACATTTATTATTTTATAGAAAACATATGGTGACATAATCCAACTATCTGAATTTTAAATATAAACTTAATTTATGTTGCCCAACGTATCATTTTTAGCCATGGAAAATTGGAAATAGATAATGCATCCATAATAAACATCAAATATGCTTAAAATTGCGTTTAGTTATTAATATTTGTTAAGTTGATTACTTTAGTTATGTAACTAGTTACTAACAATGGTTGAAAATGAAATCATGAAATATATATCTTTTATTAGTTTATTCAACTCTTTGAATATATAAAGGGTTTATTATGAAAAAAACCAACATGTTTTCACGTTTTTTGCGTTTTCGTCCCTCCATGTTATTTTTTCCCATAAAAAACCTCAAGTTATTCTTTTCTTATTGGTTTAGTGAAATTTGGACATTAGAACCCGGTTTTTCAAGTTTTTAAAACCCGGTTCACAAATTATAACCGGGGTCTAATGTCCAAAATTTCACTAAACCAATAAGAAAAGCATAACTTGAGGTTTTTTATGGAAAAAAATAACATGGAGGGACGAAAACGCAAAAAACGTGAAAACATGTTGGTTTTTTTCATAATAAACCCATATATAAACGTTAAAATTTTGTAGTATTCATTTACAATATATAATTTTAAAGATTTCGATAAAACATTTGATACGAGTATAATATTGAAATGAGTTGGGATCATTACAAAACCTAAATTAAATGCAGAAGATTCATATATATGATGTTGAATGCTCAAATTTATAACGTTTATTCGATGTTGAAAATATAAATTTCAGACAATTCCATGTTGAATATGCAATGTCGAATATTCAGTGGTCAATGTTCAATGTTGAATATTTTTAAAAAAAAATTTCCTGTGAATACATAAAATCATCATTCCCATTTTAGAAATGATAAAAATTATTGTTCTTATGGTATAATTTTTTTGTTTTAAAATTTAATAATTCTTATGTTATTGAATTTAAAGTTGGTTCCATAATTCTGCATCAAATTTAGGTTCTGCTAACATATGGTTGAATTGCATGAGTACACCTCCAGAAGTAGTATCATTTATTTTAATCATATAATATTATAAGTTCAATTTGAAAAACAAAACGTGTGTTGTCGAATCTACCAAATTATTTAAATCTATTACTTATATCTCAAATTATATTGTGAGTGACAAGCAGTGTCGATTCTACACAGACTCGTAATTTATTATAAATACTAAAGATTTTCAAAGACAAGTTCATGAAGTAATAAAAATTAGGAAACGAGAGGAGGTGAGTTGGTTTTGCATGCAATAAACAATGTACATATATAATTAAGATTAATTCATGAAATAAGAACCATATAGCAATGGGTAATGTGTTCAATTTAAATATTTAATATTACTCAATATTTATCATATATCATCGATCTTTATAAACTCAAACTCGTAATTGATTCTAGATTGATTATGAATACCAATATGCACCACATATTCTGTTTAATCTTAATATTAGATTATTTCTTGATGCAAGTAATTAATCCCTAATCAATTAACACGAAACTAGTTAGGAACATAGATTTCGAGCTATCAATTGCATTATCATTCAAATAAACACCAAACTTAGCCAATAAATAGACGCCTAGCTTGTAACACCCTCGAACTAATCCACAATGCCACGTAAATAACATATCATCCGTGACATAATATAAGATCCCTACACTATTCCCAAGATACATTCATGAAAACCCGATAATTTTAAAACATTAATTACACAACAACAGTCACGGAAATCCCTGAATATAACACAACCTATCCGAAGTATATACAAACAGTCCCCAAAATATAACTACCTCTACGGAAGGTAGCTAACTCCTCGATCACAGATAATGTAAACCTACTTCGGTGCAGCAGGCCTACTAGCAGTCCGGTCACCTGAGATACACACAACAACACACACAGTTCAGCTAAAGCTGGTGAGAATGCAAGGGTTAGCGTACGATTATGAAACTCAATAAATAAATAACTCAATAATAAAACGTTCAGCGTTCTCTACTGAACAAGTATATGAATCCCACAAAGTAGCTCAAGTAGGTACTCAACTCGTGTGGATAAATCCACGTACCCAAATCCCTAGACCGCACAAAGCAGTCGTCAGGACTCAAAAGGGAACCGGGAGCGACCCAACCCCTGCCCAGCCGTACGGTTTAGTATCTCAACAGCTCAAGTGTCCCAAATCTCATATTTAAAATAAAGTTCACAATAGCCCATTAATACAAGCATGATAGTATCTCAATAAAAGCTCGTAAGAAAACTCATGATATCTCATAAAAAGCTCAGTAAAAGATCATGCAAGTATTAATAAATAATCGTACAAGTATCTCAACAAAAACATGCAAACTCACCTGCCCAGCTAGCTACACTAAGTCTCGGTTCCCTGCCCTTTCCCTACCCTGACAACGCGAGACCCTGAAAACACAATATCACAATCTCAACCCAACAACTCTATACACAATTCTCAACAACTCACGAGACACTCAAGACCCGAACACAAGACTCACAGAACCCGAAAACCTAGCCGCATCGCGGCCGCACTGACCATCGCGGTCGCGGTCTCGCTGACCATCTCGGTCGCGGCCGCGCTCAGGCTAACCGCCTGCGATCAGCTCAAGAACATCGCGGCCCGCGATCAAGGGATCGCGGCCGCGCTCACGGACGAACAGAACCAGAAATGCTCTGTTTCTACACAGACCAGAGATTTAATCCCTAACTCCATTTCAGCTCAATTTATAATCACAAAATACCACGAATTTATTCAAAAACAGATATATACCCAATTCAAACTTCTTTCAATGATTAACAACAATTATCTCACAAAATCAAGCCCCAACTTACACTTAAACTTGAGGAAGGAGGTGACAACAAATCTTAGGAGCTTCAATCTAAATTCACCTTCACTTGATTGCTGCTAGGTACTGGAATCACAATACACACACTCACACTCTTAGCTCTGGCTTGGGATAATGATTTGAAGAACAAAGAAGCAAACTATATATACGTTTTTAGGTTTAACTCGGTCTGATACCCAAAAATCCGATCCCGATACCCCAAAATACAAATTTATATCCCCGGGTCCCAAATTAAATAATTAATCCAATGAAATAATTCCACGTACCTATCTCAAAATCGGGATACATAACTATTTAGAGTATATTACAGAAACATTTAACACGACTCAAGCATCCCATTAATCATGATTCAAGGTGTTGTTTTGTTAATGTATTAGCAATCAAAATCAAATCAAACAATAAAAGTAGCTACATTCAATCGAATAATCTGACAATGGTGAATCGACTCAAACAAAGATCCGTAATTAGAATCAAGATAACAATAAAATTGAGTACATAATCTCAATACGATCATAAATCAAACTATTCACATACTCATTACTAGAATTTAAAAGTTTAGTAATTCATACCTAGATATGAATTGCAAGAACTGAAAATAAAATTACAAAGATTGGTAATGAAAATCCTTGCCAAGTGATCCACTCTTTTTCTCCTCGCTATCGCCTCCAATGTAGGATAAAAAGAAAATCAAAGCGACAAAGCCCCTGGTAACTGCCCTCCCCCATGCTTATAATTCCTTTCGAACTTTGATTAATTCTTTGGATGCTTTTACCGTGCAACTTGTCAATGCACGAAGTAAAAAAAAAACGCATGCATGGCTTGCGAGAATGGGCTGTGACCTTTCTTAAAGTGAAGAGCAATATGTGGAGGCCATCCACAATTCTTGCACTACTCACATATGTAGACCACGACTTCATACCTTGATCAGTTGATTTTTTTTATTTTTTTTGTTTTCTTTCGGGATCCAATATAACAATCATCAAAACATAATAAATACAATATTACAATGTGAATGCGTGCACAAATTAACTATTGTCAATGGTGTTTTTTAATAGTAATTCGTAAACATCGTATAATTTTTGCTTAAATTGAACAAATTATTTGACATTGTACTGGACTAGTTAAAGGCACTGGGCTATAGCCCACCTTATAAAGGGCTATCAATGGACTACAAACACATCATATTTTGTTTCTTTTATTTCTGATATTATTGCCTGTTTTTGATAGATAGAATTATGAAAGAAAATAAGGATAAAATTATTCTTATAAACTATGATATTTGTAAATAAAGTAAGCATAGAATTTTTATAATTCTCAACTTATTCTTAATTCTTCATCATTATTTGAAAATAAGAGAACTGAATGTTTGTCTTATATTGATTCAATTTAAGAATCCATAGAGAAATTATATAAGGGTAGTGGGTATACCACCACTCACAAACTCACCATTTTGGACACCTCAGCGCCACATCAGCTTTTCTCTCTCTACCATTTACAATTTGAAACTTTGGAAATACTCATCATCCTCAACTTTCCATCTCAATACCCATTAATCCATTAATTTTTAGAGAGAGAAACAGGGAAGAGTGAGGCAGAAGGGGTGGAGAGCCGCTGGGCGGGGCCGGAGGAGCGGTGTGGTGTTCCCGCCGGGAAAATCCTCCCTGGCAAGCCGCCGGCCTCAGCAGCATAAGTATACCGCACGGCCTAAGTGATGCAAGTATCTCAATTAATAATTTTTTATTCTCTCTACCAAACGTCCATTAGGACGTTTAAACTCATGTTTGGATAGGAAATTTGATAAATCTGAACTGTAGCAGATGATTTGGTTCTTGAATCCAATTTCTATCTATTTTTAAGTTTTCAATTCGTATAGTTTGTAATTTTTATTTTATAAAAATTGAGAGAAACATTACAATACCGAACCAGTTCTTGGTTCCAACTCTTTTAATGTGTAATTGCTCTAATGGTCTTTTAGTCATCACTTTTATTATTATTTTTTTCAGTACCGACAGATAACAAAAAAAAAAACAATTTTTTTGTCATTTTTATCACTAATAACAATATTACTTATGGAATCTTAGAAAAAACTTAAAATAAATGGTAAAAATACGAAAGGTCAATACTATTAATGATATAAAATAAATAATGTTGATATTAATGATAAAATGATAAAGTTGCTATTTTGGATCATATACCCTTTTTAGTACTTTCAATTTCTATTCATGCTTCACTAATATTGAGGTTGGTTTAATTTGTTTTGAAGGGTTTATTCAGATTTTAGAGTACAAAAACAAAACGACAGAATAAAAAAACAAACCATCATTGGATCCATCTGGAAATATTTAGAATAAGATCAACAACAAAAAACCGTAATACCGGTGAAAAATGACCTAATGAGATGCCAAAGAAAGTCCATTAGCTATATACTGTGAACTAGGGATGTGTGGAGTGACCGGAAAACCGAACCGAAACCGAAACCGAACCGGAACCGGAACCGATTGGAACCGATTTTTAGTATTCGGTTCGGTTATCGGTTCTTATATTTTTTAATTTTCGGTTATCGGTTATTCGGTTAACGGTTCTGCGGGTTTCGGTTATATCGGGTATGGAACCAATAATTCGAAAAGTCCATGACATGGATACCAAGAAAATTTAAAAACCCATGATGGGAATTGTGAAAAACAAAAGATTATTTGATGGTTGTCTTCTTCAATCCTCACCATACCTAACACTTGGAAGAATTAATTGTATCGATCAAATCCACTTTGTTCTAAAAACAAGCAAATTTTAAAATACAATCAATAATTAAGAATATATCACTCTATTTAAAAAGTAATTCAGAATGGTATTTTATCAAGATTTACATTCAATAAAACGTTAACCAAAAGCAATCTAGATTTGAAAATCATTAGGAATTGTTCGGGTTGAAAATCCATACTTCACGTTGACGTTCATAACAAAAGTATTTTTTTTTTGCAAAAGTATAATAAAACTTTAATCGTGTTTTTTTGTTTATATCTTGTTATGATATATATATATATATATATATATATATATATATATATATATATAGAGGGAGGTTCAATGGAAAACCACAATGCACCTGAAAACTTGTGAAAACCGCACTGCACCACTACAAATGCATCAAATTCCCCACGTGATGCATCAAAATCCCGCGTGATGCATCAAATTTCCCGCATGATACATCAAAATCCGCGTGATGCATCACCTTATTTACGATCATGCCACCGCGTTTTTCATTAAATGCACCAAATCGGACGGTTTGCGTAGGTTTCCATGGTTTTCACGTGCATAGTGGTTTTCCATTAAACCCACCCCTATATATATATATATATATATATATATATATATATATATATATATATATATATATATATATATATATATATATATATATATATATATATATAAAAGTACATATATATTTTTTTGCAAATTTCGGTTCTAATCGGTTCCGTACCCGAAATACCCGTACCATAACCGAACCGGAACCGGAACCGTGTTATAATTATTGGTTCGGTTATCGGTTCTTACAATCTTCAATTTTCGGTTTCGGTTAAATCGGTTCCGGTCCGGTTCGGTCCGGTTCCGGAACCGTTTACATCCCTACTGTGAACGATTTACTAATCATCTTCTTATGTAATCAAACTTGTTCAACACAAGAAAAAACACGAAAGAAAAAGGGCTGAAAATTGGCCAACTGGGGAAGGGAAGGGGAAAAAAATTTATTAGAGATATTTGTGTAAAAAACCTTTAAGCTGGACCATTTTTGTGATTAAAACCCTTAACCATTTTTCATTGCACAAAAAACTCATAACTGGTAAAATCTCATGTAATTGGGATATTACCGGTTGTAACCGATTGAAAGTCATAGGCCACTGTTGATAAGTCACCAATGACTACCGATATTTCACCAAAAATTTTTTTCAATAAAACACATATTTAAACAAAAAAATCATCAATTAATGTGGATTTAAATCATTAAACACATGCTAGTGAGTTCGTTGGAGAGAAGGTTTGTCGGAGACAAAGTATTGGTCAACAAATTGCAACCAGTTCATAAGGTCGCAAGACATTTTATTTTGAAAAAAAAAACCTCATTTTGATAAGTTTTAGTCAATTGGAGATCTTACTCATAAAAATGATGTAACTTGTGAGTTTTTTTGCGTAAATTTCTCAACTTATTGTTGTGGGCGGTATGGCTGCGCATATTGCGGTTTTTGTATAAAATCGAAACCGAAAACCGAAAGTGCGGTTTTTTGACCCACACGATTTGTTACTCCGTCCGCCTTTGTTCAAATGAATTGAAATTTAGAATTTAGTTATGATTTGTTTGATGGTTATAGATTTTCCAACATATTTTTTTTATATATAAAATCTATAAAAGCTATCAAGAATATAGGGGTCAAATTTCAAAAATCATCCGGGTCGAAAATTGTTCGACTATAAATATAACACTTAAAAATTAATTAGGGTCGTTCGACCCCCACGATTTGTTACTCGCTCCGCCTTTATTCAAATGAATTGAAATTTAAAATTTAGTTATGATGTGTTTGATGGTGATAGATAAAAAATAGTTTTAATGGTGGTTAATAATGTAGGTTGGAATTTAAATTATGCATATGTTTGAATCTAATTCATGTATAAGTTGAAATGAATGTCAACTTTCTATAAACAAAGAAACTGATGGCACTACAATTTAACAATTCTTATTTACTATAAAAAGTTCAAAATAAACTAAATTAAACACATGACTTCCACTTGATTTTGTAAGACCGCCTCCGGGCGTGCAGCTTAGTTGGAAAGGGCATTTGTAAATTTGACCATATATACTTAACAAAAGTCAGGGGTTTGAGATTGTGGAAAAAGTTGATTCCTTGAAGCTATTGGACTCCCCAGCGTTGTCTTACCGCTAAGTCAGCTCGATTTACCTCTCACGTGATGGGTTTGGGACAGTCTAGCGTGGACCGATTGTGGTTGTCGGTACGTCAACCTTTTGACCCTACCAAATCCAACAAAACTACTAAATGAATATGACAAACTAGTAGAACCAAAGAGACACAATTTATAACAAATAATATATTTTTTGTTTGAAAAACATATATAAATTTCAATAAAGTTGTAGCTAGTTTTTTTTAGTACTTATTTAAATGAATATGACCCTTATGTTTGAAAATACCACTTTAACTAAAACATAGTAATTCAGATCCTCAAAGTGTTAAATGGGCCATAATAAATGGTTTCCTTAGTGTAGGGGTCACATTGCTATCATTATTAAATGATCCATGTAACAGATATTTAAATATATGCATGTATCTTGTTTTATATACAGATATAAAATGGTTCGAGAGAGTATCACTAATCATGTAGCGTACCAGAATAATTAGTTTTGGAAAAAAAAATTTAAATTCATTTTTTTTTCATAAACATGTTTTAATTAACATTATATTAAAGCATAACATGATAATGTAGATATCAAAGCATAACATGATATTAAAATTTAATTTATTTAGTTTATTCTAATCTTATTTAAATTCAAAGTTTAAAATTAGTATACTTTTGATATATTGTAATACAACAATAACAACCCAGAATATTATGTTAAATAGGTAGGAGAAGTAGATGTTGACAGTCTTGTCCCACCAACGATGAGATGATTGCGTCAAAAATGATTTCTTGTATGCAATATGCAATAGTTATGGAAATGACCAGCGTGACCTATATGGGAGGTATGCATTTTAAAACAAAGAAAGATAAAGACAACAAAGTTACAACTGTTGACATTAATATCATATGGGAGGTGTACGCTTTAAATCAAACCTTGTAATATGTACCGTTAGAGCTTATAACTTAGCAAAGAAAATTAATTACCATATTAATAAACATGCAGTCCTATAGGCTATAGCTATATAATAGATTGGCCCCGTAAGAAACATGATGAACTACCTATTGTACTCTTCAACTCTAATAGTCTTTCTCCACTTATTTCTATCAGATGATATCGATATGTCCTCAGAACATTCCAGATCCTTCAAGTTTAATCCCACTCTATCTTCTCACATCATTTTTAGTCTTTCCCTCTTCCGCATGCATTCCACTGTCAAAGTCTCCACCCTCCGGAATTCTTGTGTATTTAAATTTATAGTTGACATAACGACCATGTTTGGCACGTAATATTTAAAAACTTATGTGAACTTAAGCTTATGGTTTTTAAAAGCTTTAAAGTTGAAAGTTTTTTCTGACAGACCGTTTTATGAAGAGTTTCTTAAAAATATAATCTTCAAAATGAGAAGCTACTTTTTTGAGATCAGATTGAGCTTTCAGTTTAAGAAATAACAAAATTACATTGTTTAATTTTATTTGACATTTTTATAAAATTTTCTTTTTAAGTCATTTTACACATACCAACTGTAGCTCCAGCTACGTTGTCAAACACACATATATTAATAAAAGCTCCGGTTGCAACTAAAAGCTCTAGCTAAAAACTCCAGCTAAAAACTAATCGTATCATATTTACTTAACTTATAATATGTTGTAAGCTAGCTTCTGCATTTTTTTTATGTAGGGCCTTCATCACTAATTTATTTCTTATAAACGTGCAAGTATCACAAGCCTCGTGAAATAAGACAAACTTCGTATGAGTTTCACAATGCACTTATTGAATTTTTTTGTTTCAGTTTGGTTTGATTTTGTATTCTTTTTGACTACTATGAAAACCTGTAAAACCGAAAGATTATGCCTGAATGGAACCAAACCCGAACCTAAATCGATACCATATTGTTTGGTTCTCAATTTTGACTTCATTGTTTTGTTTTGTTTTGTTCTGTTCCGTTTTTATCATTACACTCGCCTAATCTAACGTGAGCAAACATATATGCTCGTAGTACTATAGCTAGTGTAAATTTATATCATAGGAAGTACACTATGTATTAATACATAACAATTATAACTTCTTTCTTTTTTTATCATGTTTTTTTATTTTTTTGGATAAAAAAAAAGGATATAAATGAATTTAATTTGTAGTAAACTCAATACTCTATTACTTTTCATTAAGAGTTAAGATTGTCTATCACATGATCAAAAAGCTTGTTGATTTATATGATTCCATTATATCTATTTCACTGTACCAAATACAGCTTAAGATGATAATTTTTTTTCTATAAAATAAAGTAATTATCCTTAGCATATATAACATACATCGATGGATGGACGGAGCAGGGCCGTGCCATGGATTTCATGGGCCCTGTGCAAAACCAAAGAAAAGAATGAAACAACCTGATCAATGAAGGCAGAATCTTCCAATTTGATTTATAAATCAAAGATGAAACCTCAAATAGTCAAACCTGCAATCTCAAGATACAAATAAACTCAAATCAAAATTTTATCCAAAGAAAAAAGCAATCTGTACAAATAGAAATTCAATTAATCCAAGTTCTTAATTAATTTGTAAACTAGAGAATTGAAATAGGCAAATAGCCAAACTAACCTTAATGAATTATGTTGGAACCACAGGCAGAAAGCTTCACGACCTTCACTGCTTCAGAATTTGCAAAAGACCAAAACTTCAAATCAATATTCTTAATTCTTATTTTCAGCACTCAAGCAATTTGCAATTTGGTTGTTGTGATGTTGTCTCACTTGTCTGGTGCTCTGCAGTCTGCACGATTTCAATCTTGCGACTTGCAAGAATCAATAAATCAATCTTCAATAGACAATAAAACTATAGCAGTAAGGTTTCGAAGGTTCTTAATCAATTTTACGGTACCAATCTAACTCAGAATTAAGAGTGTTATATACTTGTATCAATAACGATAAACTCACCGTATGACCATGAAATCGATTAATCGAACGTTTATCGTCATTTCAATGTTTCTACTCCCAAAAAACGGTTGGATTATTGGCCGTCTTCGTATCCACGATTCCTCATCCGACTCCCAATGCACATTATTGCGAATTATCTTGGTCAAATCGGCGTTTCCTCTCCCAAAAACGGTCATCGATTCGACCGTTGATCGCCGAGAAGCCAAAAGGGCGTGCGCCTGCAGCAGTAGACTAGTAGAGCGTCTCTTCGTATATGTCGAGCATCCATCCGCATGCCCTATTTTCAGTTGGAATTGGGCAATTGCCAATTGGGCTACCTATTACACATACATCAAAAAAAAAATAGAGGCCCTGTGCAAAGGCCCATATTGCACTGGGCTTGGGCCGGGCCTGGGACGGAGCTTGGGTCTGAGACTACAAAATTTGGTTATTTTTATTTAGATTTAGGAGTAGAATTAAAGTGTACATGTTCTGCCGTTTAAAATTTTGTTTTAATATATAAATAATTTTCAACCCTCCAAATTATATAAATTTCACCCATTAAATTTCGTCAAAAAGTCAACAAAGAAAATTTACGTATTAAAATTAAGAGTGAATCCATGATGGTCTTTTTCCCACGTTGAGGTTTCGAATAACATTCAATACATCATTATAATCTTAAAGTTCTGAGCTAAAATTAACATGTATATCATTAAAGTTACACGTGTGTTGGACAATTTATGTACATATATTTATGTAATAAAATATAAATTTTGGAGTAAATTACAAAAATGGTTCCTGTGGTTTGGTCGAAATTGTGGATTTGGTCTCTGGTCTTTAAAAATTGCATAAATGGTCCCTCAAAACACTATTTACTTGCAGAAATGGTCATTCTTTCTCTTAAACGTAACAACTTTTTTAACTAAAAAATAATAAACGTTAAGTTTATATATTTTTATTAGAAATTATAATTAAAGCAAAATGTAGTCAGTAACGAAATAGTTAAAACAAAATGAATAAAACACTAAAAATACTAAATTTCAAGTTAACGTATTAATATAACAAAATATTAAAATGAAAATGAAAAAAATACTGAATTTGAATACAAACATATTGAAAAAAAAAGATATGTAAATGAAAATGAATAAAACCCTTAGTTCATATATTTTCTTAAAAATTATAATTAAATCAAAGTATATTAATGTAACGAAATAGTTAGATAAAAACATATAAAATATAAAATGTATAATAAATAAAACACAAAAATTTTTTAAATAATTAAATTGAATATATAAAAAACCATAAAAAAAATATTCTAATGAGATAATTTTAATAAATATAGAATAAATATATTTTAAAAAATAAAAATGTATAGCTAATAATGATAATTAATTTTTTAAATTGGCATTTAAAATTTTAAACAAAACTAGAAATTAATAAAAAGGACTAAAACTGAAAATAAATTACATAGTTGAGGGACTAAAATTGTTATTAAGAAAAAGGGCAAAATCATCATTTTAAAAAAGTTAAGAGAAAGAAGGACCATTTCTGCAAGTAAATAGTGTTTTAAGGAAACATTTATGCAATTTTTAAAGACCAGGGACCAAATCCATAATTTCGACCAAACCACAGGGACCATTTTTGTAATTTACTCTAAATTTTGACAATAAAAATATCTGTGAAATTTTTTAGACAAACAAAGCTAACATGAAAATCTATTTTTGTCAAGAAAAGATATGAACTTTAATTTTCAGTAAGAAAAAAATAATGAAATAAATTTTTTTGTCAAAAGATGTATAAAATTAAACTTTGAACGCAGCAGCAAGAGTCAACCCGTCCATATAGCCAGCGGGAAGGATGACACTACTTTACATTATTAACTGGTTATCGATACCTTTTTTTTTTGTCAAAATTGAATTTTATATTACATTTCTTGGCTTAAAAATTTTTATGTATTCTTGTCATCAAAAGTTAAACTTTACGTTACATTTCTTGATAATTTTTCCCGAATATATTTATAGCTAAAATGCATATGGTATGTATCAACGTCCAATTTACATCTCTCAATTATTTACGTCTTTCCAAGTTGATGACTCGGTGAGTCGAAGAAAGGCTCTCCCCACCCTGAAAATAGGGACATGTATTTATGGAACATAAGAGTACTTCGTGTAAGGGAGGATCTCATTGATGATCCCAATGGCAATGATATGAAATTAGATAGAATATTAAATTAGATGGTATAAATTTTTTTTGAACGACAACTATACTACTCTTACTCCTAAACTACTCATTTACCTTATGACTTACTTTCTCCACCTAAATTTCAACTTGTCTTCAACGGGAGTCGAACCTGTGCCTTCTCTACTTACATAACACCCATATTACCAAATGGGCTAAACCCCATTGGTATTAGATGGTATAAATAACCACTTGACCTAGATCAAGTGGTCACCACCAAGGTGAGAATTTTCCCTTGACCAAGATTTCGAGTTTGACTATTGTCAAGAGCGAATCTCCTTAGGTTGAGGTGCGGGGTTTTGTCCTCACCATTAAGATGTCTAACAAAAAGGTGCTATCCACTAACCACTAATATTAGCCGTTCAACACAAAATTAGATGGTTTAAATGGATTTGATTGGTTAGATTTATTATTATAAATGACGAAATTACAATTATTTTAAAACTTTTAAGAAATTAAGAAATTTTATTCCGAGGAGGAAGTAAAAACAATACTCACCTGTCTACCAAATTACATATCATAAGAGGCATTTTCATCCAAATCTTCCAAATGAAGTCCGCGACTTACTACATCGATGAGATATCCAAAGCAAAGATTGAGTTTGAATCCTCGTAAAAACATCCCCCGAACATTACTTAGCTTTTCCTACCGTTTTTTACATGGACTACTATGTTCTTCTATTTTCAAATCTCATAATATTGTTAATTTGTTACAATTATACAATCTAATAGGAATCATACATATAGCAAGTACAAACATTATAAATTAAAATAGTGGCTGATTTAAACTTTAAAGAAAGAAACCAACCAAACCCATGCTTGATTAGTTTGCGACTCAAATTGGTCCAATTTTCAGAACCATTGACAAAGGGTAAAGGACTATGGTCCACCAAGACAAGTGTTGTATGGACTCAAAAAGCTTCAATCTTTATCTAACTAAGGTGTACATGGGACCAATACCCAAAAAAAAAAAAAAAAAACAAGTACTAATGATTCAAATTTAAAATTAAAAAAAAGGTTAGCTATACCTATTATCCATGTTGACATTGTGAATGACTCATAAAGATGATACAAAAATAAAATATTCTCTTAAAATCTTGTTTATTTCATTTAGAAAAATATCGTTAAAACTTGATTGATTTCTCTGATGTAAACGTAATATCTATTATTTCGTAGTTATGTTTAATTATTTTTTAAATGTCACTTTTAAAATTTATATGGTTATATATGGATATCCATTTACAAAAAAAAAATGTTTGATGAAAAGAATATAATACTTATTACATATACACAAGTTAATGTATCTATTAACGGACTTTTATAATATATGTTATTTAGTATTTTGGGTTCAGACCCATTATTCCTTTTGTATTATTTATATGATTGTTGATAATGAGAAAAGGGCAAGAGAGTCATTCCTTTTGTTGGCAACGGAGCATCCATTCCTGTTACTAATACTGGTCATAGCATCTTGTCATCCTCCCCTCGTCCCCTTCACTTAAAACATGTCCTTGTCACTCCCCAAATAGTCAAAAACCTTATATATGTTCGTCGTTTTACTCGTGACAATAAATGTACAGTTGAATTTGATGAGTTTGGTTTTTCTCTGAAGGATTACCTGACCAAGAAGCTACTCCACCGCTGTGATAGCAATGGAGATCTGTACCCGTTCACCACCAATACCCAGCTTGCTTTTCTTTCCTTCAGTCATTCCACGTGGCACCAACGACTCGGTCATCCCGACGAGGAAGTGTTACGTCGTCTTGTTTCTTGCAATTTAATTCGTTGTAATAATACAAAGCCTTTGACTTTGTGCCATGCTTGTCAACTTGGCAAACATGTTAAGCTTCCGTTTATTTCTTCTAGTACTGTGGTTGATAATGTTTTTGATATTATTCATTCGGATTTATTGACTTCTCCAATTCCGAGTGTTAGTGGTTTTAACTATTATGTTCTTTTTCTTGATCATTATTCTCATTTTCTTTGGGTTTACCCTCTTAAGCAAAAATCAGATGCGTTTTCAAAATTTGTTCAATTTCGAGCATATGTGCAAACCCAATTCAATAAACAAATAAAAGCTTTCCAATGTGACCATGGCGGTGAATTTGATAACTCCCAACAACACACCTTGTTCCAAAATAATGGCATTCAATTCCGTTTCTCATGCCCAAAAACTTCTCAACAAAATGGGAAATCTGAACGCATGATTCGCACAATTAACAATCATATCCGCACTCTCCTCTTCCAAGCCTCCCTGCCTCCTAATTTCTGGGTCGAAGCCCTCTTTATGGCTGTTCACTTACTAAACATTCTACCATCTTCTGCAATCAATAATGAAATCCCTTTCACTAAACTATTCAACAAACAACCAATCTTCAACCATCTTCGCATTTTTGGCTGTCTATGTTACCCGCACACCTTCCCCTCTCATAAATTACAACCTCGCTCCACCCCTTGCATCTTTCTCGGCTACCCCACTGATCATCGTGGTTATCGCTGCTTTCAACCTACCACCAACAAAGTCATAATCTCTCGACACGTAACCTTTGATGAATCTCAATTTCCATACACCTCACTTACCTCTACCCCCCCATCGTACTCATTTCTCGATAGTCCTTCCCCTATTGCTCGTACCATTCTCACCTCTCCTCAAAGCACTCCACCCCCACCTCCCACAGTCATACAACCTTCTACATCCCCTAATACAGAAACTCCTCCCACCAATTCTCTCAATCAATCTCCAACTCAACCTTAACTCAACCGAACTTCCCCTTCTTCATCTACTCAACCTGAAACCACCCTACCCCCACCTCTCGCAAACCCCTCTCACCCACCCCCACCTCTCGCAAACCCCTCTCACCCCATGGTCACCCGCTCTCGATCCGGCATTCATAAACCCGTTCAGCGTCTGAACCTCCTTGCTTCTCACATTGCTCCCCTCCCTACTTCTCATATTCAAGCTCTTCAAATTCCCGATTGGCACAATGCTATGACAGATGAATTTAATGCATTAATTAAAAACAGTACGTGGAAACTTGTACCTCGACCAAAAGGTGTTAATATAGTTCGCTCCATGTGGTTATTTCGACATAAATTCAATGCAGATGGCTCCCTTAATCGCTACAAGGCTCGGTTGGTAGCCAATGGTCGATGTCAACAACAGGGTATTGATTGTCACGAAACTTTTAGTCTTGTTGTCAAACCAGCCACCATACGTACCGTTCTGAGCATTGCGGTATGTCACAACTGGCCCATTCACCAACTTGACGTAAAAAATGCCTTTCTCAACGGGCATTTATTCGAAACTGTATACATGCATCAACCCCCGAGATTCAAAGACATCACACATCCTGATCATGTCTGTCTGTTACAGAAATCATTATACGGCCTCAAACAGGCCCCACGGGCATGGTTTCAACGATTTGCGAATTTTGCCACTCGCATTGGCTTCTCTCACAACAAAACCGACACCTCTCTGTTTATTTTTCGTCGGGGATCAGATATTTCATACTTGCTCATCTATGTTGATGACATCATTCTCACTGCTTCCTCCTCGCCTCTCTTACAGAAAGTTATTGCTTTACTTCATCATGAGTTTTCTATGACCGATCTTGGTCCACTTAACTACTTTCTTGGAATATCAGTGGTACGTTCAGCTTCAGATCTCTTCTTGTCTCAATCTAAGTATGCTTTGGAAATTTTAGAACGGGCTCACATGGCTAACTGCAACCCGTGTCGCACACCGGTTGATAGTGACAGCAAACTAGGACCTGAAGGCCCCCCCGTGTCTGATCCAGTTCTTTATCGTAGCCTTGCCGGGGCCCTTCAGTACCTCACATTCACTAGACCGGATATTGCTTATTCAGTTCAGCAGCTATGCCTCTACATGCATGACCCTCGTGAACCACACCTTAATGCTATGAAACGTGTCTTGCGCTACATACGTGGAACAATTGACCTTGGGCTTCAGCTTTTCCGTTCGACCACCTCCCAGCTAACTGCTTACACTGATGCTGACTGGGCAGGCTGTCCGCCTACTCGTCGATCCACATCTGGTTATTGCGTGTTCTTAGGTGATAATCTTCTCTCTTGGTCCACCAAACGCCAAGATACCACATCCAGATCTAGTGCCGAAGCAGAATACAGAGGTGTTACTAATGTTGTTGCTGAACTCTCTTGGGTACGGAATCTTCTTTGCGAACTTCACTTTCCCCTCCAAACGGCTTCCATAGTCTACTGTGACAATGTCAGTGCTGTATACATGTCAGCAAATCCGGTACAGCATCAGCGAACCAAGCACATTGAGATTGACATTCATTTTGTTCGTGATAAAGTCGCTACCGGTCATGTTCGCGTTCTACATGTGCCGTCTAGATTTCAGTATGCCGATATATTCACTAAGGGGCTTCCGTATCAGCTATTTGCAGATTTTCGTTCCAGTTTGAGTGTTCGTCCTCCCACTCAAACTGCGGGGGACTATTAACGGACTTTTATAATATATGTTATTTAGTATTTTGGGTTCAGGCCCATTATTCCTTTTGTATTATTTATATGATTGTTGATAATGAGAAAAGGGCAAGAGAGTCATTATACCAAATTACAGTATCTATTTAACATTAGATTGTTTAAAATTTTAGATTCACCGTACCATTGGATTTTCAATGTGAATTGTGGTGTTTTGGGCGCGCACACATGTGTGTATTCAAATTTATATTTTATATTCAACGTACCATACGATTATGAATATAATCATCAACATGAAGATCATCATCAATATTGTCGACGAATCCATCACTGAAAATGTTTTAAGTACGATTATTAAAATCATCATCAATATTATCGACTGATGCACAGTAATAGCAGAGATCATCATCAACAGAAATCCTCATAAACGAGCACTATGGTTCGGAGACTACCATCATGTGATTATTTGAGAATAACCTTTAAAAAGAATTCCAGAAGACAACATAGTAATGACTGGTTTATAGATTGTTTACTTGATCGAGTATTTATAAAACGAGTGATATATAGATGACACCGACGTATAAGCCTATGAGGTACGATGATGTTGGTGCATCTGATGGTTTCGGTGGCGATGCTAGTGCGTCTGGTAATGGCAGTGACGGTGCTATACAAGGCAGTTTCCGGTGGCGCTACGGTGGTGTTGGTGCATCAGCTGTTTCATTGTGCTGATTAGGGATGTGATGCATGACCGAAAAACCGAACCGATTGGAACCAGTTTATAATATTCGGTTCGGTTATCGGTTAGTATCATCTTTAAATTTCGGTTGTCATTTAACGGTTTTGCGGGTATCGGTTTTATCGGGCATAGAACCGATAATTTGAAAAGCCCATAACATGCAAATCAAGAAAATTACATAAAAGCCACATTGTAAAAACCGAAAAGATAATTTTTTGGAACAATATTTTGGGATGGTGAAACTACATAACTTATTTGAAAATATCATGATCGACACTTCTCTTATTCTATTTTCATGTTTTTTGTCTATATATTGTTATAATAGATATAAGTGTGTGTGTGTGTGTATTAATTTTTGGTTCTAATCGGTTCCGTACCCGAAATACCCGTACCATAACCGAACCGGAACTAAAACCGCATTACAATTATTGGTTCGGTTATCGGTTCTTGCAACCTTAATATTCGATTTCGGTTAAATCGGTTCCGGATCGGTTGGGTCCGGTTCCAGAACCGTTTACATCCCTAGTGCTGATACATCTGATGGTGATGTTGAATAATAAGTATGCATAAGATATCAAATAATGATTATTTTTATGGTTTAATAAGGTTTACAAGCATTGTAATGAACATACAAATCACATGATATATGTAATCATCGGTTTGATTGATGATGCTTGATGCATACAAAATGTAGAATAACATTAAGTATACAAATAAAATTAATAATATTGAATGAATACGAAACGGTCAAGCCAGCTTCATGGTTTTGATGCATCTGACGGTGGTGGTATGATGGTGCTAACGTTAGAACTAATTAAAATTATAGATTTGTATATTTAATGACTAAATTTTAAAACTTCATAGAATTAAAGCATTGTTTTTTTAAAATATTTACAAAACTAATAATATTTTACAAATTTGGATGCAAGATTTAATTTTTTCAATTTAAACATTAGATGTACAAAATTAAACATAAAGTATACAATACCTAGGAAATATGCAAATGTATACATCAAATGTATACATTTTTCGCACAAAAATACATAAATTCATACATGAAAGTATAAATTTTTATGGTAAATATAGTTTTTAATTGATCTAGTGTGTGTATATGTATATTCTTTCTTTGGGCCATTTAAAGCAAGAACATCCTATCTCTCTCCATCCATCGGGTATTAATAAGAAGTTTGTATCGAAGAAGCAATAATAATAGAATTATAGAAATATTCTTACAACCTATAAACGGCATATATATATATATATATATATATACACACACATCATATCAAAATGAACATATATTAATTTATTGTTTTTGACCAATTAAAAAGCTACGACTACAATCGAATCTAATAAAGATTTTTGATATATAAACAACCAAAGCTCACATGTGATGTCTTAAACTCATAGACAAAATCCATGGAAATGACCGACCCTAATAGTCTTTAATAATATAACATGACAATAAGAGGGGAATTTCAATTATACAAACCATACAAACACATAAATTAATGTTAATTAGATGTGGAACAATCGAATTAGACTAAAAATGTACAACTTTGAGATGGTAAAAATATTTATTGTGTTGTGTTAAATCATTTATTCAAATTTAACCTAACTTTGACACCATACAATTATTAATTATTTTGCTTGGCATGGTCAGCCCTGAGGGCGTCCAAAAGCGACGACTGCCTAGGCCCTAAAATTTTATAGGGCCCTTAATTTCATAATTTCTCAATGTAAATTCGGTACGATTGATTTTTTTTAACTTATGGATGGAAAGAAAATAAAAAGTATTGTGTACACACACGTGTGTATGTATATTTATGTATGTATGTATGTATGTATGTATGTATGTGTAGGGCCCTCTTATATGTTTTCGTCCGGGCCTTAAAAATCAATGAAACGACCTTGTTTGCTTGGTTGAAATATTTTTTGCTACACTTAATTGTTTTTGTGTGTGTGTATGTGGTGGAAACCATATGTGTATATATTATTAGATAGATAGATGTCAATTGATATCAAGTAAATAAATTTCAAATATTTATATGTATGTATGTGTAGTACCCTCTTATAGATATCAATTATGAAAAACAAAGCAAATAAATTTCAAATCTTTATAATATATGATCACTTTATCATAATATTATACTCATATTCTTTAATCAAAGATATAAATTGTTATAATATACTAGTGTGTTTATGGATGCATTTAATTTGTATTTATTTATTTATATATTTATTATGTAAACAAAAACTAGACAAATAATTGTTAGAAATTAATTAAGGGACCATGAAAATTGAAATGATAGCATGTTAAATATCTGCTTGTAAATAAATTAACATGAAGATGGTTTCTTTCATGAAGAAGGGTGGGTTTGGTTGATAATGCAACATTCCAAGCGATGTCTTAAATTTGAGGTGGTCCTTAACTTTACGTCTAGAGTCTAGCTTGACAACCAATGACATTGACTCATAATCACCGACGTACATTTATTTATATACATACATATAATATGGTTCATGTGTTCACAAGTACGGACACAAAATATTATATGTGCCTGTGAACGTACGGGTTAGTTTTGCTAATTAATTAAACTTAATGTTAAGGGGTAACTATAAACAAAATGTCATTTAGTGGCACACAAAAAGTGTCATTAAAAGTAAAAAAAACGTGTCACTGTAGGTGTTCAAATTTTTACCTACACAACAAAAAGAGTGGGTAAAAGTGAAGTGAGTATAGATATATAGACATATAGTGACTGAAAATGTATGTGGGTATATGTATCAATTATTAATTTGTGACAAAATTTTGGTGTCACTACTTAATATAAGTGTCGATAAAAGATTGCTCTATACTTACTCTTTTTCATAAGTGACATTAAAAGTATGATATAGTGACACTTTTTGTTATGTCACCAAAAGCGTGTGTCATTAAATGATATTTTTCTTGTAGTGTGTGCAAAACGCAAATAAACTTAACTTTGAAGTACATACGTATCAAAGCTCTTGATGATTCATTTATGTTAATCTGCTCATCACTAAAAAACACCAGAAAGTAAACATATTGAATTCTCCACTTGAAATCTCTCATTGTCTCTAAATTTAAGCAATTGGATCAAGAAATTTCTCAAGAAACTTATTGGAAGATGATCAACAAGTGTTAAACAACAATAATCAAGTGCAAATCAAGGTAATAATTGCTTAAACTTAACAAACTTATGTTTGTATATGTATTTATGTGTGTGCCGGTCCAAAACATGAAATAATGGCCATTGTTACAAATTGTAACCTTGAAATTAATGATCAAAACATGCTCTAAACTTGTTTACAAATGTTTATATGTCGATTTTAGAAATTGAAATGAGTTAATTTGGCAAAATGGTTAAGGAATGTAAAGTGGGAACCAAGGCCCAAGAAAGTGAGTCTCGACCTAGCCTTGGCCCTGAAACTCCAAAACTTGGCCCTAAGTCCCAGCGAGACTTTAAGTCATGGCCATGCCATGCCATTTCCTTCAGACTTCAAATCTCAGACTATCTTCACTCCAAGTGCAAGTCTCGACCTTGTTCATTCTTAAGTCTCGGATGACGTGTGTGTGTGTGTGTGTGTGTTTTACCGAGACTTGGAGACTCGGACTCCTTGTCACACCGAGGCCTGGAGTCTCTGACTTCTTGTCTCGGGCTTTCTTATCACATTATAATACGTATGTTTTCCAAATTAAGAAAATGGTAAATTACAAATTTTGTCGCTGCTATTTAATATATATTATGGATTGAGTCCTTTAAATTTAAAATTACACTGACAGTTAATATGGTTAAAATTTTGTTACGAATTTTATCCTTTGACCATTTAAAAAGATCATTTCGCTCTTACTTGTTTAATAAATATTATTAAAGTTGTTTTAATAAGTATTAAACAATTAAATAATCTAAAAAATTAAAAACACTAGTAAAATTAATTTAATATAAAAGATATAATATTAAATGATAAAATATTAATACAAACAAATGAATTATTAATGTTATTAATTAAAAACTAAAAAATAACATTTTAAGTTTGGATTTTTGAAGTTTAAAAGAAAGTAAAAATTTTTTAAATCAGAAAATAAATGTAAATATTTGTCAAAGAATATTAAAACAATTTAACGTTTTTAAATTCTCTACATAAACAATTTTTAACACTTTACAAGAATGATGGGGAAGCTAACAATACCCAACGACATTCAGGGATGGATGTATACCCATTGGGCAAGGGTAATCATTCTGGTCCCGGGAGAAGTTCATATGCATGCATGCATGTGTCGTCACCTCATTGGCCGGAGGTCCAAGGGGTCCATAGAATAAAAAAATGGATTCTTTTTCTTTTCTCGATTTTGAGTTATTTTTAGAAGAGAGAAAGAGAAGGAAGAGATCTTAATATCTTATCTATGGATCAACTGATGTCTTTCGTAACTATTCCAAAACGAAGAATGATTTCCGGGGAAGAAGCCTGGGTGCCATGCCAGCTCGATCTAAGGTTGGAAGGGATCGAGAATGACAATTACAATGGGAAGCAAGGCTGTAAGGTGGAGCGACTCTAGAAAGATATTGCCTCGGTTCGGATTGTTCTCTGCAACGCGGATCTAACTCTTTTGAGAAATGCCCAAAATCGTTTGTCTACTAGTTCAGTTGAGAACAAGGTGTCGAACTAGACTGATAACTGATCGTCTTCGTACTAAAGATACAAAGGGCGAGCACTAAAATGAGAACGTCTTGTAGACTCGTGACGCTGAACGAGACATTCGAAAACGGCACGAATTCGCTCCATCACTAAGGCGCGCTCCACTGGCTTTCAGAAGTCTTGCTGTGAGGAAGATCGCCTTCTCTTCGTTCTGGACAGGAGCGCTAGTGGACACGGGGAGGAGCGGGCCAAGTGTGTCATTCGTAATGGAAAGAAAGAGATCACACCCAAGGCGTCGATCACACGCCCTAGCATAGCCTTTCCCGCGGGGACATCAACAATAGTGCACGTTTATTAGAAAAGTTTTAAGTAAAATATTTAAATATGTTGAAAACTTTAAGTTTCATTAAACATTTTTAAAAGAACATCTAGAAATATCAAAAGTTTTTAAAAGGTTTAAAATTATTTTATTGTTCATGAAAACGTTTAATTATTTTAAAAAAAAATTCAAAAAGAAAACTTAAAGTTAAAAAATTATTTATTTATTAGTTTTTAAATACCAAAAAACTGAGAATAACATTTTAAATGTTTTTATAGATGTTTAAAATTCTCAAAAAAAAAACATTAATTTAAAAATGAGTACTTAATAAATTTTTTTTATTTTATGATTTAAAAAATATTTACATTTTATTTTAAAAAGTTTAAAAGTTTTAAACTCAAAACAATACCTTTTAGTTTTAAATTAATAATAATCATTTATATATTGTTATGAATGTTTTATTATTCATTTTTATGTGTTTTACATAAAATTAATTTTACTACTTTTTTTACATTTCTTTAAACTAGACAAAATGGTATATTTGTTTTTTTTTCTTAAATTTCGTATCCTGGAGTCCTCTTGTTTGTTTCAATAGACAAAATGGTATAATTTTATATCACTAATATTTTCCTGTTTAATATTAATTAATTAAAATAACCATTTTCTTATTATTAACATCTCTTCCATATCTAAATAAATCAATTTCAAAAAAACAAAAACTTGCGCCTTTTATGGGGTGAAAATAAACTTATGAGGCATCTTTCTTGATAACGAAATGAATAAAGCAATATATATTCATATATCACCATTGATGGATTCAACGGATCAAAGTATCAGAAAGCGATGTCCATGGAGATGATATAGTTGAATACAATGATGAAAACTTAACAAAGAATAACAAAAACGAGAAAGGTTTTTCCACTTCACTGTAATTGATTGATTTTTAAGTATTTTGTAACTGGAATTGTTAATGCAGCAGAGTATATCAGTTTAATGAACATGAATTTCTTCTACAACCAATCCTAAAATATTTCACCATAAGTTGTTCAATCTGATTAATTGAACATCTTATTCATTAAATGTACATGTAATTAAACGTGATGCACATGTTAGATAAATTAGTTTTGTGTGAATGTGTGCAATGGCATTTACGTTGGTTTCGATATCCTATGTAATATAATATTCGGGTGTAAATGTTCAGATATAGTTGCACATCTATACATGATGAACGCATGTGAACATCTATGTACGATGAATACATGTGCATTTTGGGTATACATGTTCAAATTGAGTTGCACATGTACATATGATGAACACATGTATATATCAAACATGTATATTAGGTTTTGTTAAAAAAAAACAAGTGAGGATGAGGATTTTGAAGAACTTCTCATATGGAAAATTGTTAGTGTAGTTGATGATTTTGGGATTCAAAATGAAGAAACTCTGTTAACTAGTTAGATGATAACCGGTTGGATTGAATATTAATGGAATCAGATATAAAATAGGAAAATTGTTATTTAATTGATGTCAAGAGAAAAAAAAATAATACATATAATATCATTATTACACCAAACACACACCTTTTTTAAAATATACAAATATTTTAAAATTTTCTCATTATTTAGTAGGCATGCAAGAGGGACTTCAGGACTCTACTCTAAATTGGGACACAATAGAACCTGCATACACACACACACACACACACACACACACACACATATATATATATATATATATATATATATATGTGTGTGTGTGTGTGTGTGTGTGTGTATATGTATATATATAAAATTTTACATTATCATAAAAAGCTAAATATATTTTGAGAAATGTGAGAAGCACTATGATTCACTAATTTTGTACATTGATTCATCTATTTTTAAAACTATGATTCATTATTTATATTCAAAAACTAATGAATCAATTTAAAAAGATAATGAATTGTTGATTCATTTCATCCTGAATTTATGATTCATTATTTATATATTCAAAAATTGATGAATCAATATGTAAAGAAAATGAATCAAAATATTTCTCACTTAATTATCAATGTATACTAGTTTCTTATTTGATCGTATACATGTATGTATATGTATGCATGCATGTATAAGTTTTATGTTATTTATGCTATAAAATATGTTGTTTTTAGATTATCACATGAACGGGTGTATAGGTGTATAAAGCATAAAAATAGTTTTGTACTGATCAAATAATATTGCTACTTTGATGCATACAAGTCACAAGATGTTCAAAGATGCTTATAGTGATGGTCCTTAGCTCTCTCACTTTGACATTCAAAACCTGACTTGCTTTAAATGCCAAATGGGACAAAGCTTTGATGACTATGTATATAATGTTTTGAGTAAATTACAAAAATGGTCCCTGTGGTTTGCATAAAAATTTGGATTTGGTCCCTGTGGTTTCAATTTTGCATAAACGGTCCTTATTTGCATAGTTTACTTGCAGAAATGGTCCCTCTATCTCATTTTTTTTCCTTAATGACAATTATACCCTTTTTCATTAATAACAATTTTGGTCCTTTTCTTTTCAAGAATTTTGTTTTTGTTTTTAAAATTTAAATCTTAATTTAATAAATAATGATTTAATTAAATTTATTATTATTATTTAAGATGCACTTATTTTATTTTATTAAAGTTATATTTTTATCAATTAATTTATTTTTTTATTTCAATTGTGTATTTAATTTATTTATTATAACTTTATTTATATTAGATTTCATTGTAATATATTTATATGTTTTTTTTTTGTATTTTGTATGATTCCATCTATTAATTTCATTAGGTTAATATACTTTGATTTCATTATACCTTTTAAAGAAAATATATAAACTTAGGATTTAATTCGTTTGGATTTAGATATTTGTTACATTGTTATTTCGGTTTTACTTTAATATTCTATTTGTTTTGATTCAAATATTTTGTTACATTAAAACATTTAAGTCAAAACAAATAATTAGGTTTATATAGTTTTATTGTAGATTATAATTAAACCAAAACATATTACTATAGAAAAATATTTATATCATAACAAATAAAATGTTGTGTTTATATATTTTACATGAAAGTTGTAGCAAACTTAAAACGTATTAACCTAACAAAAATTTAAAATCAAAGTAAAAAATTCCTAAGTTTATATTTTTTTCATTAAATTTATAATTAATTCGAATCGTATTAATGTAACAGTATAATCATGTTAAAAATAATAAATGAAACATAAGATAAATTAAAATTTATTTAAATTGTGACATATTAGTATAATAAAATATTGAAATTTTTTTGTTAGGTTAATACATTTTAAGTAGGTCATAAATTTCAAATAAAATGTATAAACATTACATTTCATTTGCTATGACATATATATTTTATTATATTAATATGTTTTGGTTTAATTATAATTTACAAGAAAACTATATAAACCTAACATTTTTATTTGTTTTGATTTAAATGTTTTAATGTAACAAAATATTTAAATCAAAAGAAATTGAATATTAAGTTTAAACCAAAATAATAATGTAACAAATATCTAAATCCAATTGAATTAAATCCTAAGTTTATATATTTTTCTTAAAAACTAAAAAGGTATAGTGAAATCAAAATATATTAATGTAATGAAATAAATAGATGGAAACTTTAATAACCATATAAAAATTGTAAGAATAAAATATAATATAAATAAAATTTTAATAAATAAACTAAATACGTAATAGAAACGTAAAATAAATTTATTAAATAGATAAAAATATAACTTTAATAAAAATAAATACATTTTAAGTAATAATAACAATAATAATAATACTAATAACTTAATTAAATCACCATTTAATAAAATAAGATTTAAAAATTAAAACAAAAACAAAACTAATGAAAAGAAAGGGACCAAAATTGCTATTAAGAAGAAGGGTATAATTGTCATTTAGGAAAATAAATGAGACAGAGGGACCATTTCTGCAAGTAAACTATGCAAATAATGACCGTTTATGCAAAATTGAAACCACAGGGACCGAATCCAAAATACTATGCAAACCACAGGGACCATTTTTGTAATTTACTCTAATGTTTTTGTGATTTTAAGGCATTTATTTAGGTTTAGGTGCCTCCTCTTTTTGTTTTTTTCCCTTTGTAAATTAATTGTATATCCCTTATTAAAATTATTGTAGAAATACTAAGGGCGTTTGTTCATAGAATCTGATGAAATTTGATGGAATTGGAATGAAACTTTCATTTCAATGTGCTGTTTGACAGTAAAAATGAAATGGAATGAAGATTCTTTTTTTTTTAAACATCACTTTTGAATAAATCTATTTTCCTTGGTGTTAGTGCCATGGAATTTAAATTTCATTTCAAAGATTTTAACAGTTCTAAAACCAAACACTAGACTTCATCTTCACTGGCACCCATTTCTATTCTAGGAGATTCCATTCCTTCCAGAATTTCATTCCTTGACAAATTTTATTCCAGGAATAAACATTTTGCGAACCAAACGCCATCTTAGTTCTCACTTCTCAAGAATGTAGAATTATACATGAATAAAGTTTAAAAAAAATGTAAATTTAATATCTTTTGAATAAAATATGGAATTAATTTTAATAAAAAATAATAAGATTTTGAGAACTAATTATAAGTTGATCCAAATATTCAGTTTTATTGTACAAACTTTGAAGCAATCATGTTGGATATACATATTGGACTATCCATACATTCATCACAATGTTTTTTTTTTTTTTTGCTATAAAAAAGATCTAGAATATTATAATTTAAAGACACACCTTCTTCATAATTGTATACATTGTATCTTAGTTAAATTAATAATAAAACCCAATTTTTTTCTATTAAAATATTCCAAAGAATTTTTAATGATATTGAAAAAACCATCCAAAGCATGATTGATTTAAATGTTAAGAAAGAAAAAGGGCAATTGTGTTTAATAATTATTATGAGTGTGGGGACTATATATCAGAAGGTACAATTCATCATTTAAAGGGGTTGCTTCAATTTAACCAAAACCTAATGTGACATGCTACACCCCATGAAAACGACTTGTCTCTTGGACCAATATTATGTAAGTCAGAAAATATTATTATAATCTTTTATCATTTAATCAATCAATAAAGTTTTTCAAGTACTTTTTTTTATTAGTTTTGTGGTTATTTAGCAAATGAATTTTATCATTTTTCTATCTCTAGCTAGTTGCTTAATTAATTTGTAAAAAGAAATCATTTTGTATATTAAGAAAATTCTTTTTAATTTAAGAAGACATGTTTAAATACTAACCTTTTTTAAGATTTAGAAAAACATATCAACATTGATTGAGAAAAATGTTGAGAAAATCCTTGAGAAATAAATCAAGGCTTAAATCAACTTATTTAAAATATCTTTAGTAGATGAGGGTTCAATTAATGTGAGAGAACAGAATTTGCTTTAGTAATTGGCTTTGACTTTGACAAACATGTTTGGTTCACTATTTATTTTCAAAAGGAATGAAATATGATAAAGAAATAAAAAACTAAAATGAATAAAATATAATTAAATTTCATTATTTGATATTTGGTTGGTTGAAATGAATAGAATGAAATTAAACTTCATTCATTGTGATTTTTCTATTTAGTTATTAAAGTGGGATGAGATTAGTGGTTGTACATTAGGTGATGTAAGATTGGTTGGAGTAAGGTAGAGTGGCATGGGATGTGATATGTATGGTTAAGTATGGTAAAAAGGTTTGGATGGATGAGGTAAGGTAGGATGAGTTAAGCAGGGGTAGATGGATTGGGGTATGATTAGGTAGGATAAGGAGGGTGGGTGTGTTGGATAGGGTGGGATTGGGGGTGGGGGTAGGGTGGGCGGGATATGATCTGGTAGAGTATGATGGGTGGGATGGGATAGTGTAGGTATGGATAGGATTGGGGTGGGATGGAGTGGGAGTGGGTAAGGTTGGGTATGGTTAGAACTATAGGTAAAGTAGGATATGGTAAGGTGGGATGAGTGGGTGATGTATGGTCAGTTAATGTCAACACCAAAAACATATTATGCGTATAGAATATCAATGTTTTGTCTATTAGGTAAGAATATAGATTTCAATAGAGGAGAGAAAATTTTATGTCAAAAGTAAGTTTTTTTCATTTTTCTTTAGAAAACCAAACATATAAAGGAATAGAATTTTAATTCTAATACCACATAATCCTGTGAAGCAAACATGTCCTTCGGGTCAAAATCGCTTACCAGCAAAACACAGATTGGTTGCAACTACTTAAAGGTCAAAATAATTTTAAAATATACATTGTATAAGTTTTATTTTGTTGGGAGATTTGTAAGGCAAAAAAAAAAGACATGATTTTAGTGACACACAAAAAAGAGTTACTATATGATATTTTTAATGTCATTTATGGAAAGAGTAGGCATACGACTACCTTTTATCTATATTTTTTTTAAATAGTGACACACAGATTATGTAATAAAAATACTTGAGACTCATACCAACATATTTTTTAGTCATTATATACTTAAACTCATTTCATTTTTATCCATTCTTTTTGTTATGTATATGAAAATATTTGACACCTATAGTGATGCTTTTTAACTTTTAATGATACTTATTAACTTTTTGTGTGTTACTAAATGACAATTTATTAGTATATCCAAGTGTTTCTTGCATGTTTTGTAAATAAATTAATGAAGACCTTATTTTGATTTTATTTTATTAAATAAATAAGCAGAAATTTAATATATTTTTTTTGTTGAAATGAGGAACAAGTGCTACATTGCTCATTTTTAATTTTTAATGTACAATTGTATGTGTACGTACCTAAGAATCTGCATATTTGTATCTATACATGACCAGAATATCTACATCAGACACATAATTTATTATATTGACAGAATATTAGTGAGAAATGTAAGAAATGTAAGAAATGATGAATAAAAAAATATATATTGAATCAATATGTCATTTCGTGATTCAAAAAAAAATATTAAATCACAGAGAAAATGATCATTTTGTTTTTGATTCAACACATGTTGAATCACGGAATAACATGTTGATTTAATAAATATTTTGTAGTTGTCACAACGAATAAATTGTTCATAAAAAATTTTTGTGTGTATATATACATATACATAGGGATTGGTTCAATGGAAAACCTATATGCATCGGAAAACACGGTAATCACTTTATAGCTATTAGATCAGGTGATGCATCACGCAGAAATTCGATGCATCACTCGGGATATTGATGCATCACGTGGGAATTTGATGCATCACGCGAGAATGGTGATGCATTTGTGGTCGTGCGTGAGGGTTTTCCAAGATTTTTCGATACATGTTGGTTTTCCAATTGAACCACCCTCCATATACATGTACATATACATGTACATACACACACACACACACAAACACACACACACACACACACATATATATATATATATATATATATATATATATATATATATATATATATATATATATATATAGAATATGGTTCGTGTGAGTACCTAAAAAATGCAGAGTACCGTGAGTACCTGTGAACACACGGGTTTTAGATGTGAACATGCTCCGAAAAAAAGTTTTTTTTTTTAAATTTTTTTCATATTAATTTAGATACAAATAATATAAGCCTATTCGTAAAAGAATTACACACATTCACACTTTCTTGCCTCTTAAAAGTCATGTGAACGTGAAAAAATTCATGTGAACATGCTTAGCTGTGAACATACATTCACAACAGTGCAGTTCATGTGAACTTGCACGTTTCACATAGTTATAGTGTGTGTTTAGGTGTGATTTTTTGCAAGTAGTCTTATATTATTAATTTAAATATGATTATGAAAAAAAATTTCAAAAAAAGTGGTTTTAAGCGAGGTACCTCCGGTACTCCGCAAAACTAGTGGTACTCATTTGAACCCAAATCTATATATATATATATATATATATATATATATATATATATATATATATATATATATATATATATATATATATATATATATATATATATATATATAAACACATACACATATCTAACTATATATATAACAAAGAAGAATACAATTTGCACAGTATTAAATTTAACCATACACATATACGTATATAGTGAATAGTCTTTATGATCACGTAGAAAAATCCAAAGAAAGTGAGGAAACACAGCATTGATTTTAGAAAACAGGGCTGGGATTGCTGAAGCTGAAGATATATATATGTATGACCACAGCCGGAAGCTTCAGATGTCTAGTCCACTTCCTCTTTTATGACTACAACATATGACAAATTTAAAATGCCTTAAATTATATGACAATTTTCTATGCATATCTTTTTCCATATATAGAAATACTAGGTTCAGAATACATTTACATAACATACATAATTCATATATATATATATATATATATATATATATATATATATATATATATATATATATATATATATATATATATATATATATATATATATATATAGATTGAGGTTCAATTGAGAACTTTTATGCATCGGGGCACCTCGGGGCACTTTTGTGCATCGGATAATCTAACAAGGATGCACAAAGGACATATTGGGAAAATTAAATATATGAAATTAATTAATTTTTAAATATCATTAAAAGATAATTAGGAGTTACATTTTGAATTAAAATCTCATATTAATTACACTCCTCATTTTCCTCCTCATTTCTCTCTCTCTCTCTCTCTCTCTCCCTTTCTCTCTAATTGTGTTCTTCATAATTTTCATAGTGATGATGATTTGAAGAAGAAGATTAACGATGAACAACGATGATGATGAACATGAACAAGAGATACAACCCATGATAAATATGAAAAACACGATGCATAGATGGATGAAAAACGATGAATAATGATGATGCATAGATAGAAGATGAATAATGACGATGCATAGATGGATGATGAACGATGAACAACAAAAATGATGATGCATAAATGGATGATGAACAATGACGATACATAGATGAATGTTGAACAAGTTGAACACAATGCATAGATGAATGAAGAATATGAACGACGAACACGATGCATAAATGAATTTGTGTATTTTTTTTTTGTTAAATGCGTCTTTTTTGAACACGACGATGCGTAGATAAACACGATTAACGATGAAATGCATCGATCTCCATCATCTTTTTTGAATTTGTGTAATTTTTGTTGAGTTTGAAAATGTATCAATTGAATTTATTTAACATTTATTATTTGATTATTTGTTAAAATATTAAATTTAATAAGGTATGCACATTCCCCAAAATGCCCTTCCTTGTTTGTTTCTATAATGCACAAGATGCATCAAATTGTCCAACTATTTACCCTTTTGCCATTAATATAATCCATACAATTTTTTGATCTAATGGATGATATGGGTACTTTTGTACCTCGGTGCATGAAAGTTCTCAATTGAACCTCCCTCTATATATATATATATATATATATATATATGTGTGTGTGTGTGATTCGAGAGAGTACCACTCATTATGCGACGCACCAGAAAGTACCATCCTTAAAAAAAACTTTTTTTAAATTTTGGTTTAAGTGTTTAACGCATTGTGAATGCATGTGAATAACAAGAATTAAACTGCAAATACAACAAAAAAAAAAAGTGAATTTAATTAAGTGGTTTAAGTGTTTAACGCTTAAGATGTAAAAGCATAAAATTTTTGATATAATCATAAAAATAAATAGTTAAAGTACTTTTTAGATAATTAATTCTTTATATATATATATATATATATATATATATATATATATATATATATATATATATATATATATATATATATATATATATATATATATATAGGGTTAAGTTCCATGGAGTCACATATTAGATTGGAGTCCTGGAGTCCCATATTAAATGTACATGTTCATTACAATAAAATGTTTTATTTTATACAAAAGTATAATATACACATGTTCAAAAGTGCATTACAATTGACGAGTTCACATCATATGAAGTTATAACGATAAAAAAAATTTTATATCATGCAAATTTATAATATTTAAACAATATGCACATGTGATCTGATGATGCACTTTGAAGATGTGCATATTGTGTTTTTGCATGAAATATAACATTTTTATCGTAATGAACTTCAAATTATGTGATTTGTTCAACAGTAGTACACTTTTGAACATTTATATATTACTTTTTTGCATTAAATAAAACATTTTATTGTAATAAACTTGTACATTTAATATGGACTCCAGGACTCCAATATAATATGGGACTCCATGGAACTTAAATCTATATATATATATATATATATATATATATATATATATATATATATATATATATATATATATATATATATATATATATATATATATATATATAGAGGGGGGTTCAACGGAAAACCGATGTGCACCGGAAAACTATGGAAAACTCGCAATGCACCACTGGCACCCGCCTATGCATCAAATAATAATCAATGGCATTTTCGGGTATTGCAAATGATTCCTTATCTAATATATTTTAAATCTGATTTTTTTAATTATGGTATCCTAAAATC
>JAANYP010006996.1:97500-212500 GCA_020465985.1 Centrapalus pauciflorus | reverse complement strand
TCAAAAGGTTCATAGTACGTAGTTTTTATAACAAGATGCATAAGATTCAACAAGATTCATGAGATTCGACAAATTAATTGGATTCAATAAAATCCATAGGATCCAATAAGATTAATGAGTTAATAGAAGAGTTCGGTAGTATTTTCAACGAGATTCATAAGATTCAAAAGCTATTTTATGGTTGTTCACAATGTTCACAACGAATAAAGTGTTCACAAAAGATCCTTAGTCTATATATATATATATATATATATATATATATATATATATATATATATATATATATATATATATATATATATATATATATATATATATATATATATATATATATATATATATATATATATATATATATGCACATTGTACATATATCATATCATATTTGGACCACTATGGTTTAACTTCTGTCTTATTCAATTCGTAGTTAATTATTTAAACTCCCTTTTAAAATATGTATTTTAACGTATCACATATCTATTTTTCATCTTTTTATAGATCTTACAATACATACATTTAATTTGTGTATTCAAGATGTGTACACATCTTACAATACATACATTTTACCTTTAAATAACTTCTTAATTAATATTTTTACTAGAAAAATAAACAACCCTTAAATGATGATACTTTGTATGTGAAGTTTTTTCTTCCAAGCACGTATATATATTGTCTACAGAATCGGTCCAATCATTTTCGGGATTCCGGACAAAAATACTTAAAAGGAGCCTAATAAATATATATATGTGTATTCAAAATAAGCAAAATTCAAGTAAAATGACAAATTAAAAACAAAAAAAAACTTATAATTATATGATATAAACTAAAAACTTTAGCAAGTCGATAATCTTGTTTAATTGTTAATAAACCTAAGCATATATAATAGATTTTTGAGAATGGGTCTCTATGATCAATGGATCCTGGCAGTGACAGATCCAGAAAATTTTTTATAGGGGTCGCAATTTATGACGTAAATGCTACAACTCATTAATCGTTACAAACTAAAAGAAATTAGATTCTACAGTTTTCTCGTACGAGTTTCATCTTTTGAAAATGAGTTATTATTTATTACATGATTGTCCAAAACATTGAACAATTCTTTCTGGTTCAAATGCAACATCACTTTCATCGCCAATGTGCAATTACTTGTGAAATTTGTAGAAAAATATTAGAAGTTCTTCCACTTGATAGAAATTAGGATCTTGGTAATTTATTTTCAAAAACGATTCAAATTGTCTTATGAACTAAAACAATTAAACAAATGTAAATAAATGTTATTTGTTAAACACTTAAAGTCTTAAACAAATAATAATTTAAATACCTAAAAACTAAAACAACAATGGACATTCTAACAAACAACAAATAAGTAAATAACAATAAAACTAACAATATATTTCTAGAGCAAACTCAAATGTGAATTATCTAACAATGAATTAGCCTAATAAATGAATGTTCAATACACATGTATTTTTAAATTATTTGTTAAACGGGTAACAAATTATTAGGTTTTAGTATATTTTATTAGGTTTTGAAAAAAAAATTTATATGTGTAAAATTTTATAAAAACAAACAAAGTTATTGGGGTCAAACTTAAAAAATCATAAGGGGTCGAAAGTTTTTCGATTATATACATAACACGTAAAATAAAAAAGTTATCAGTGTTGTTTAAACACTCATACCCAATCAATAAATCTGCCCCTGGGTCTTGGGCGGTTGTCAGTGTTGACCTTACTCAGGACCAGCCCTAATTGTCTATTGATCCACTTTCACAATGAAATTGTCAATTAAGCAATTAAGTTTTGCAAGTATATGGCATTTATGTGGCTATAAACGCGTACGAGTTGTGTTTTAGTGAGTTGTTATATCATCATGAACTCGACAAGCTTGACCTTTTAAGTTTTTGTCCGGGGTCTCGAAAATGATTGGATTGGTCCTATATAAAAGGAGTTAAGATCGAGATCGAAACCTTAGGGTTGTGTTTGGTACGAAGAAATGAAGAGAATGAAATTGTCTTAGTTATCAAGCTTTGTTGACAAAAGACTATAACACATCAACTAGATTTGACACATAGAATGAAGAAAAAACAATACAATCCCAATTCTCTTTCTTTTATTTTGATTCTCTCCATGTTGAGGAAAAAACTAAAGAAATGATATTTACACTAAAAACTAATTCTCCATCATTCACTTGAGAATTGATGGAAACATTTTATAAAAGAATAAGCTTGAAAATCAATTCAATTTCATTCTCTTCATTCTACGTACCAAACGCACCCTAGGTGTGTGTATCACTTAAGAAATGAATGGTAAAATTAATGTGTTAGAAAAAAACCAGAAAGAAGTAAAGAGGGAAACAGTAGATGGTGGTCACCAAAATTATCCTGTAACACTAGAGCCGCTACTCATCTACACGTACTGTTGACTTGTCAAAATCTTGTTTTTAATGAAGAAAGTAATTAAACATATATAATATAAGGGTTCGTTTATTGTTAAGAAACTTACTGGGTTGTAATTTGAATCCCCGCTATCCATCTATAGAGCATAGTTATATTATATGCTAGGGTGTGAAACGTATGGTTTTAAATGAACCAAACGTTTGATAAATCGTTTGTGAATCGTTCAACGGGAAGTTCGTTTAACAATAAACGAACCATAATTTTTTGTTTGTTTATTTAAATGAACGAACTTCAAAAAAAAATCATTTTATATATAATGAGTTCTATTATTTATATTAATTTTAATATAAACATATTGCTATTATTATTATATAATGTCATTAAATAATATATCAACTAATTAATTAATATTATAAAATTCTTATATTGAATTTCAAATCCTAGTATTAGTATAATTTGTGACATGAATGTAAATAAAAGAAGATTTGGTTGCTTGAAGGATGTTAATTAAATATTGAAATTGTTGTTTTTTTAAGTAATTAATTTACTATTATTGTAGTATTATAAACTCATTTATAAAACTTATGAGTGCATTCACGTATTTTGATAATTATGAACGATGTGTTGTGTTTTTTGTTTTTAATCAACATGTTCGTCCATTTATGTTCGTTCATGTGCAGTTGTGTTAATTATTTGTATTCGTTGAATTATTCATTTATGTTCATTCGTTTACGTTTGATTATTTGTTAAACGAACGAACATAAACGAACACAAACAATGTCAATTTTTTAACTAACGAACTCGAAGAGAAAATCCCGTGTTTGTTTATGTTCGTGTTCGTTTAATGTTCAATTAAAGTTAAACGAACAAACAATATATATGAACATACATTCGTTCGTGTTTGTTCGGTTCGTCCAGAAATATTTTTATTTGTCATCTGATATAATTTATGAATTTTATTGCTACTATATTTCATCCTTTGGGGCTTCTACTAATTGATCTCTTAACTTTTTTGGTGTTCTAAAGATAAGGTGTCTTAACAGTTTTGTTGATGTTAAGATATGGCCGTTAAGATAAGGCAAGATGTTGTCTTAACAACTTAGCTTAACAGCTTGGGGCTTGTAAAAATTGCTATCTTAATAGCTTTGTTGCTGTTAAGATAAGACTGTTGCTTATAAAGGTTGTTATCTTAACAGCTTTAGTGTTGTTAACTGTTAAGATAGTGGTAGTTTTAACCGTTTTAGTTGGTTGAATGAGAAGTTAGTTTATCTTAACAACTTGATTTTGTCGAGAAAAAAGTATATATACAAACAAACTTATCAGTCAATAACAAACACATCTCTTATGTATTATCCCATAATAAGATTTGGTAACCCGGTCAGCGCAAATTGTTGTTATTGGAAACTGAGATATATGATTACAAGAACATCCAAGTAATTTCCAAGTACGTTTCTATCTCATACCTGATATTTTTATAACATTGCTATGGCTCCTTCTCGAAACGGTTATGCTTATGTGGAAATGTAATCATTTTTATTTTAAATAAAAATTAAGAAAGGAGATAAAACTAAAATAGCCAAAATAAAAAAATTAACAGAGGCACTCAAAATAATCATTTGTTACGTAAAAATATTACTAATATTTTTTGTTATAATAAATTTATTTTATGATCATGTCTTGTTATGGATCTTCTCTTCAAAATGATCACAAATGTCACGTAAAATAATAAAATATCATATAATAACCGGAAAAAGATCGATTCCGACACATAAAATAAATTTTGTGTAACATTCGTGTAACATCATTTTTAAAAAAGATATTTTGACAAGACATAAAATAAATTGTTTAATAAAAAAATAAAGTATAACATTTAACTATTTTATGAAAAGTCATTTTTCATGGTTATTTTTTGACGGATTTTAGTTTTAGTCAGAAAAACAACATGTTTTTTATGTTTTTACGGTTTAGTCCCTCTGTGTTGTTTTTTACCAATAAAATCCTTAAGTAATTTATTTGTTTGTGATTTTTAAAATTTTTCTTTATTAAAAAGTCTTCAAGTTTGTGGACTTTTCGGAATAAAATAGTGAAAACATGTTAGTTTTTTGTGAAAAAATCAAGGTTGATTATGAAAAAAACACATAACTTTTTTGAAAACCGAATTGAAAACAATAATTAACTTGAGGACTTTTTTAGGAAAAATAAAACGTAAAGACTAAATCGCAAAAAAATATGAAACATGTTGGGTTTTTTTAAATTAAACCCTATTTGTGATCAATCCTAAAAGAATATTACAATTTCCCTAGATCCTTTTAACGAAGCTCCGTTTCTCATTTATAGGAACTTCACCCCCCATATGATATACGTCATACTCCATACAACCTTCCATCACTCAAATTCTACACCTCCGTGCGCCGCCACCGCCCTCCTCCTCCGCCACCACCATTTCCGATGGAAAACAACGACAGAGAGACTCACGATTTCATGAACGTCGAATCCTTCTCTCAGCTTCCATTCATTCGCCCCTCACCTAATAAAGAAAAAAGCATTAGGCTCTTCGGAAAAGAATTTAGTGGTGGAGACTCGTCTACCATCATTATCACCGACGAGTCTGATTCAGGCGACACCACCACTGCCACCGTCCATGAAGAATCCAAAGAAACCGGAGAAAGTAACCGGAAATTCGAGTGTCATTACTGTTGCAGAAACTTTCCGACCTCTCAAGCCTTAGGTGGCCATCAAAACGCACATAAAAGAGAACGCCAACACGCCAAACGAGCTCACCTTCAGTCGGCCGCCATGTTTCATGGCAGTTTCACGGAGGCGCAAATGTATAATCTCATGAATTACCACCGTCTCACCGCCACATCATCACCTTACTACCACCAACAACAACCACCGTTTTGGGGTACAAACAATAATGCATACAATACAAGTAGCATTGGCATTAGCAACAACGGAAGTAGGGTTTTTGGAGGGAATAATACCCTTTACAACTCTCATCAAACACCTATCAATGGAAGTCCATTGGCCATGTTGAGATTCCCGACGGTTCGAAACTCGACATTTAGCGACGGTTCGAAGGCGTCGAGAATCGGAATGGGGAGTAATTCTCATCAGATCCGATATCTGTATGAACAAAAACCAAGTGTTCAAGATCAAGTTAGTTTGGATTTACATTTATAATATAAATTTCTTCTTTAAAGTTAATAAGTTATCATATTAATATTAATTATATATTACATATATATTCATTATTATGTGATGATCATATATATATCGTATCTTAAATAGCAACGTCACAAATGGCAATGGCCAAAAAAACCTATCATTAATGGTGAAATATATATATAATTTTTTCATTAAAAACTTTATCAATAACTCAATAAGGGTGTTTTCATTCATATTATGATAATGTGTGTTTTGCAAAAAGTATAGTTTTCAAAAGTGTCGTAAAGATATATGCTTTAAAATCAAACTTTTATAAACTGCGTTTAACGAAAAGAAAATTAGAAATAGACAAACTTACATAAAAGTTGTTTGGTTTTGCGTTATAAACGAGATTATTAGTTTATTACGTTACAATAACATAAATAATTGGTTCAAAGTATTTGGATTGCATACGTTAATAAGTGATGATTTGCGTTTAGAGTTAATCCTACAATATTTTTTCATAATTAAAAAAATATACATTATTTGTTTAATAAGTGATTATTTGATTATTTTACAAGTTAGTTTGTCAAATTTCAGTTTTATTATTTGAAGTTTTTAGAAGTAGATAGCTAGAATGTTTTTATGATTTTGTTTACCAAAAATGTTAGTTTTATTATATGAAGTTTTTAAAAGTTGATTAATAATCACACATATAATTAATTAAAATTGTTTAAAACATAAAATGACAATTTGTAGCAGATTCAAACCCCTTAATTATAAAATTAAAAGGTGTAATCCTATATGTTATAAGTGTTTTGGCTTCGTAAATTGATTGTAATGAGTTCGATCAAAACTCATATTCTGGTGTCGGTTATTGAATTATATATAAATACGTACAGACGTTCGTTATTGTTGGAAAAAAGTGTAAATTTTTCAAAGGAAAAAGTGTATTTTCCATGTTTTTGGACCAAATATAATTATATATAGTTGTGAGATATATAATTAATATTTTATGGGTGTGTATTCTCCTTGAAGAGAGGATTACAACGATATAAAGAACGTCCAAAACGGAGCTAAGATGAATGAGATATCGATGCTCAAAGATTGGTGTTTGATGTGGGAAAATGCAAGTTAAAAGTGTGAAAACTTGTCCCACATAGGAAGATGGACCAAACCATGAGTGGTTTATAATGAGGAGTCTTGACAAGCATGACAAGTTACTCCAAGACAAAACTTGGGTCCAAACAATAGCAAATCATTAAACTTGTGTGCAGTCGCATCTGCCTCGTACTTTGTATAAGGTTTTTTTTTTGTGCGAGCCGAGTTCGTGTCTTGAACGAATCTAGACATTGAAATGGTTTAATGATAGAATTATTATATTTAATTATTAATAAAAAATATTTTTTTATTACAATTAAATATGATTAATTTGTTGTTACAACTCATGGTTTAATGATAGAATTATTATATTTAATTATTAATAAAAAAATGGTTTTTTATTATTATTACAATTGAATATAATTAAGTTGTTGTTACAACTTATCTCCTATAAAAGGGATGGAGATGCAAACACCAAAACACACATTTTGATACACTTGAAACACTTGGAAAACACTTTGTATTCTTGAAACTTTTTGCACTTTAACGGCAAGACGTTGCTGATTCCAAGAACGAAGAACACCTTCAATTCACGTGATTTTTCAGGCAAGTTGGTTACCTCCGGCAGTACACGCTGCTTTGGCTGTTGTACCCTGGGAAACAGACTTCGAATCTGCTTTAAGGGAATCGTGTCAAACACGAGACTCAGCCTTTATTTTTCTGTATTGTAATTTACTTTTCCGTATTATTATTTCATTTACTTGTAATTTTAATTTCAGTACTTTATTTATTTCCGTGTATTGTAATTTCATTTCTGAATTGTAATTCGTAATATATTTCTTATATTTTATAATTGGTATCGGGTACACAATATCCCTACAATCTTAAAACAGATTTTACAACCACGATACCGGTTATAAAATTTAGGAATTTTAGAGAAATTGTTTCTTCGATTCAAACAAGTTTTGTCTCGAAGTAAAAATTTCTATTACATTATTGTTTCGATTCAAACGAGTTTTGTCTCGAAGCAAATTGTGTTTCCATTTCATTTAATTATTTCTGTTTCGTTACAAACGAGTTTTGGTTTCGAGACGGATTTAATTTTTGCAACAGCCTTGATTAAGTGTTTAATTTGAACGGCAGATTCGATTATTCACTTTTGGTTTCTTAAACTTTGAACGGTGATTCAATTTTCATTTTAATATAAAATTCATTATTATTCTCGTACGGGTTATAAGTGTTTGAATGAACGGTTGATTCATTTTTCACTTTGATGTTATCACTTTGGTGTTAAATTGAACGGCAGATTCAATTTTCAATTTTAGTGATAAAGTTGGTTATAATAAAATATTTATTTTGTTTCAAAGTGATTAAATTGAACGGTTGATTCAAGTTTGATCAATTAAAGGATTTGACTTTGTTTATAATAAAAGTGTAATTTTATTATAAAGTGGAAAATTTTCTTTATTTAAAATTATAAAGAGTTTATTTTCTTTAGACGTTAAAGAAAAATGGAAGTATTAGATGGAATTGTGTCACGGTCGATGATTTCAATTTTAACATCTATTGCTAAACCATCGATTAAGAAGATGGTTAATTTGATTGGAGGTCAAAATGAGAATAAATTTGCCAATCATATTGAGAAATCAGAATTGTTTTCTGATTTGGATCTTGAACCATGTGTGGTTCTTGACGGCAATGGTGAAGTTGCAAGTGTGATGAATGTGAATATCACGGCAATGGTTTCTGATGCAGAATTGGTAAGATCTGAACCGAATGAATGGTGGATCGACACTGGTTCTACCCGACATGTGTGTTCGAAAAAAAAGTTTGTTTACTACTTTGAAAGTAGTTAATAGAAAAAAGATCTTCATGGGAAACTTTGATACGGTTGATGTCAAAGGTGAAGGCGATGTGATCTTGAAAATGACATCCGGGAAAGATCTTAAGTTGACAAATGTTTTGTATGTACCGGAAATTCGAAAGAATTTGGTTTCCGGATGGCTATTAAACAAGTTTGGATTTAAAATGGTTTTTGAATCGAATAAATTTGTTTTGACCAAGAATGGTCATTTTGTTGGAGAAGGTTTTGCTTTGAATGGAATGTTCAAAATAAATTTGATGATTTTGAAAAGCAATTTTAATAAAACGACTAGAAATTCGGTTTATTTGACAGAGTCTTCTAACGTATGGCATGGTCGTCTTGGACATGTCAATTTTAATTCTTTACGTCGTTTAATCAAGTTAAATTGCATTCCATCTTTTCATATTGATTCAAATTATAAATGCCAAACTTGTGTTGAAGCCAAACTTACAAGATCGTCTTTCCAATCGGTTGAAAGAATAACCGAACCACTTGATATGATTCACACGGATGTGTGTGATTTAAAATCCATTCCTACGAGAGGTGGTAATAAGTACTTCATCACGTTTATTGATGATTGTACAAGATATTGCTATGTTTACTTGATGAAAAGTAAAGATGAAGCAATCGAGAAGTTTGTTTTATACAAACAAGAGGTTGAGAACCAACTCAACAAAAAGATTAAGGTTGTAAGAAGTGATCGAGGTGGTGAATATGTGTCACCGTTTGCGGATTTATGTGCTCAACATGGAATCCGACACGAATTCACCGCTCCTTACTCACCTCAACAAAATGGTATTGCGGAAAGAAAAAACCGAACATTGAAAGAAATGGTGAATGCCATGTTAATAAGTTCGGGAATGAGCCAAGAAATGTGGGGGGAAGCTATCCTCTCGGCTACTTATCTTTTGAATAAGATACCCCGCAAGAAAATGGATAAAACACCGTATGAACTTTGGATGGGAAGAGAGCCATCCTATAAGTACTTACGAGTGTGGGGGTGCCTAGCAAAGGTTGTTGTACCGGCACCTAAGGCTCAAAAGATAGGACCTAAAACGGTTGATTGCATATTTATTGGTTATGCACATCATAGTAGTGCCTATCGGTTTCTTGTGTATGAGTCTAAAAATCCAGAAATTCACAAGAATACCATCATGGAATCAAGGAATGCATCCTTCTTTGAGGATATATTTCCTTGTTTACAAAAGGATCGTGCTAGTTCGTCTAAATCAATTGACGAAAATGTCCAAGATGAGACATTAGAACAACCTGAAAGAGAAGAGGTTGAGCCTAGAAGAAGTAAGAGGAAAAGTGTTGAAAAATCATATGGAGATGATTTTGTCACTTACATGGTTGAAAGTGAACCCAAAACTTACCGAGAAGCGGTAACTTCTTCTGAAGGACCTCAATGGAAAGAAGCTATCAAGAGTGAAATTGAGTCAATTTTACAAAATCATACTTGGGAACTAGTGGACCTTCCTGAAGGTTGTAAACCACTAGGTTACCGATGGCTTTTTAAGAGGAAAATGAAACCTGATGGTTCCATTGATAAATATAAAGCACGGTTGGTAATCAAAGGTTACAAACAAAAGGAGGGTGTTGATTACTTTGATACATATTCGCCGGTGACGCGAATAACATCCATTAGATTGGTGCTTGCGATTGCCGCAATAAGAAATCTAGAAGTGCACCAAATGGATGTGAAGACGGCTTTTCTAAACGGTGATTTAGAAGAGGAAATCTACATAGAGCAACCCGAGGGTTTTAGTGCTCCCGGATGTGGAAAAAAGTTTGTAGGCTTGTTAAGTCATTATATGGCTTGAAGCAAGCTCCCAAACAATGGCATCAAAAGTTTGACCACGTCATGCTAGAATGTGGATTCAAAATTAATGAGTGCGACAAGTGTGTGTACACGAAAGATACAAAACATGGATATGTCATTCTTTGTTTATACGTAGACGATATGCTTATCGTTGGTAGTAACGAAAGAATGATTAATTCAACGAAAGAGATGTTGAAATCCAAATTTGACATGAAAGACATGGGTTTAGCGGAAGTGATTCTTGGTATTAAAATCACACGAACCCAAGATAGTCTTGTGTTAAGTCAAACTCATTATGTGGATAAAATTCTTGAGAAATTTAGTAATGGTGATTCTAGTATAGCTAGAACTCCAATTGACACTAGTCATCATCTATCGAAAAATAGAGGTGAAAGTGTTAATCAACTAGAATACTCAAGAATTATAGGCAGTCTAATGTATCTAATGTCTTGTACCAGACCGGACATAGCATATGCTGTAAGCAGACTAAGTAGGTACACGAGTAATCCGAGTCGGATTCATTGGAAAAGTGTGATACGAGTACTTCGGTATCTGAGATATACTCGAGAGTACGGACTGCGTTATGAGAGATATCCAGCTGTGATAGAAGGATACAGCGATGCGAATTGGATATCCGATATAAAAGATTCTAGATCTACAAGTGGATATGTATTTACACTTGGTGGTGCTGCTATTTCTTGGAAGTCTTCCAAGCAAACAGTGATAGCTAGATCTACGATGGAATCTGAATTCATCGCATTAGATAAATGTGGTGAAGAAGCCGAATGGTTACGTCAATTTATTGAAGACATACCAAAGTGGCCGAAACCCGTTTCAGCCGTTACTATACATTGTGATAGCCAATCAGCGATTGGTAGAGCGCATAGCATAATGTATAATGGTAAGTCAAGACATATTAGACGTCGGCATAATTCGATACGACAACTACTCTCAACAGGTGTTATTACTATTGACTATGTGAAGTCAAAAGATAACATTGCGGATCCGCTTACGAAAGGCCTAAATAGAGAGTTAGTTTTGAAGTCGTCAAAAGGAATGAGACTAAAGCCCATGAATGAATAAATTCATACGAAGGAAAACCTTACCTTGTTGACTGGAGATCCCAAGATCTTGGTTCAAAAGGACAACCTATTTGTATGAATAAAGTGTGGTCACTGTGGGGGGTTGTGGAAAACTCCTAGTCCATTCCTATATGATTTCTAGAAGAAAATCATTTTAGTGACAATGAGGTTAAGCATTTTATAATGATTCGGTAGAAATCATCTATGCTTTTAATGATTCGGGAGAAATCACCTATGTGAGAGAGAAGTGGGGTCGCTTCGAGTGGAATTGTTAGGGCACAATTCTTAGTAGCTCTCGCAGAACCAGGCTAGTGTTCCATGACCATAACTGACACGACTATGATGAGTTAACCTTGTTAGGGAGAATCTTGTGTGAAGTGTATTGTCGTCTTCATAAATGGCAGCTCAGTTCAAAGACATCGAGTTCTACTGACGGCTAGAAGGCTAAGTGCATTTCATAAGGGAAGGTTCAAAGGTTTACACCTACCTATCCTATGCAAGATTTCAACCATTGAAAATTCATTGGAATTTTATGTGTCTTCGATCAATCTCATACATGTGGGGGATGATTGGAATGTGTTTTCGATCGATCTCTCATTCATGTGGGGGATTGTTGGAAAAAGTGTAAATTTTTCAAAGGAAAAAGTGTATTTTCCATGTTTTTGGACCAAATATAATTATATATAGTTGTGAGATATATAATTAATATTTTATGGGTGTGTATTCTCCTTGAAGAGAGGATTACAACGATATAAAGAACGTCCAAAACGGAGCTAAGATGAATGAGATATCGATGCTCAAAGATTGGTGTTTGATGTGGGAAAATGCAAGTTAAAAGTGTGAAAACTTGTCCCACATAGGAAGATGGACCAAACCATGAGTGGTTTATAATGAGGAACCTTGACAAGCATGACAAGTTACTCCAAGACAAAACTTGGGTCCAAACAATAGCAAATCATAAAACTTGTGTGCACTCGCATCTGCCTCGTACTTTGTATAAGGTATTTTTTTTTGTGCGAGCCGAGTTCGTGTCTTGAACGAATCTAGACATTGAAATGGTTTAATGATAGAATTATTATATTTAATTATTAATAAAAAATATTTTTTTATTACAATTAAATATAATTAATTTGTTGTTACAACTCATGGTTTAATGATAGAATTATTATATTTAATTATTAATAAAAAAATGATTTTTTATTATTATTACAATTGAATATAATTAAGTTCTTGTTACAACTTATCTCCTATAAAAGGGATGGAGATGCAAACACCAAAACACACATTTTGATACACTTGAAACACTTGGAAAACACTTTGTATTCTTGAAACTTTTTGCACTTTAACGGCAAGACGTTGCTGATTCCAAGAACGAAGAACACTTTCAATTCACGTGATTTTTCAGGCAAGTTGGTTACCTCCGGCAGTACACGCTGCTTTGGCTGTTGTACCCTGGGAAACAGACTTCGAATCTGTTTTAAGGGAATCGTGTCAAACACGAGACTCAGCCTTTATTTTTCCGTATTGTAATTTACTTTTCCGTATTATTATTTCATTTACTTGTAATTTTAATTTCAGTACTTTATTTATTTCCGTGTATTGTAATTTCATTTCTGAATTGTAATTCGTAATATATTTCTTATATTTTATAATTGGTATCGGGTACACAATATCCTTACAATTTCGTTTTCGAAATTTACAAAAAGATCGAAGAAGTGATTTGTAGCAATGGTTACAAACCATTCGTCATAGCTAAGAATAATGAGGCCATAATTAAGAGCAGGAACTTCAATGGGTAGAAATGGGAGGTCCACGGACTGGAATCTGGATCCGCATCCATTAGCATGGAAAATGTTTATAAATGACCAAAGGAGGTTATATTATGTGATTATGTCCCAGACTTTTTTCAAAATAAAAATAAAAAATCAAATTCTCCTTTTGTTTTAATTGGTTCAATTTACGTAAATTTTAATTAATTTATTTACAGGTTATATATATATATAGGTGAGGTTCCATGGGGCACCTGTATGTATTGTGCACTTTGGGAACCTGTATGCACCGTTAGATCTTGAATTTTAATGGTTCAGATTGTAGTGGCAAAAAGGTAATTAATTTGAAAATGGGTGCACGGGTGCATAACTTCTCGCGCGCGGAAGGGCAAAATCGGAAGATGCTTGAATTCAGAAAATATTTTATCTGAATCTAAACAAACATGATGCATCTTCATCCAATTTATTGGATTCGTCTTCAAACACGATGCATCTTCATCCAATTCAATTTCAAACATGATGCATTTCGACCATATTCATCATCATCTTTGTTCCATCGTTATGCATCACCAAAATCGTGATGCATTTCGGCCATATTCATCCTCGTCTTTGTTCCATCATTATGCATCACCAAAATCGTGATGCATTTCGACATTTAAACGTGTTAATTTCGTGACGCATCTCTGAAATTTAAACGTGTTCATCAACGTCTTCAATGTGTTCATCATTGTCGTGATGCATTGCTGTTGTGCATCATGTTTGAAACAACCAATACCATATGCTCCAACTATTTTTTGGAAGCAATAACCACCAACATTAATAAAGAATCTTAGAATTCTTTGACTAGCCATAAGCATGATACAGAATCGTAGAATGAACTGTTTGTGAAAAACTGATACTCAAAAACAATGATCAACAGACGCAAGCAAATTCTCGTCAACATCGATGCACAGGTATGGTGCAGAGTTGCATACGGACGGTGGACAGCGATGGTGGTGCTGGGTCTGGCGGTAGTAGTAGTGGTTATCTTGTGAAAACTGGTTGAGAGAAAGAGAGATGGAGAGAGGCTAGCCATGAAAGATAAAGGGAAAGAGAGAGAAAAGGGGATGAATTTATGGAAAGGTGGTTGATCATTTTATTTAGTTTCCTAAAAAATGATAAATATTAAATTAAATTTTATAATTTAATAATATATTATTAAGCATTCTCAAAATGCCCTTAATGCACCATTTGTAAACAAGCAATGCAGTTTTGGTTTCCATTTGGTTCCCGATGCATATGGTGCCCCATAGAACCTCAATCTCTCTCTCTCTCTCTCTCTCTCTCTCTCTCTCTCTCTATATATATATATATATATATATATATATATATATATATATATATATATATATATGTTCAACTGAGTACCACCCATTATGCAGCGCACTAGAATGTACCACCCTTAAAAGTAATTTTTTTGAAAAAAAATTTCATGAACATGTTTTTAATTAACATTATGAAGATCATATGTAATTTCACGCAAATCCGAAAACTTTAAGTGCATGAAAACACACATCATATAATTGTACGTTCACATATATTCAAAATTATGTAAGTGTGTGTTCACATCATTTTTTAGGAGCTAGGAGATGTGAATATATGTGAAATTTGCACATGATCTTCATAATGTTAATTAAAACATGTTTATGGAAAAAAAATTAAAAAAAGTTTTTTTAAATGTGGTACCTTCTGGTGCGCTGCATAATGGGTGGTGCTCTCTCGAACCATATTATATATATGTATGTGTGTGTGTGTGTGTTTTCCGTAAGAATCATTTAATTTCATGAGAATGTGAGATCACTCCAAAATGCACATTTGTACATCAAATGCACAAATTTAAAAATTAAATTTATAATTGATAACCATTATTGGTATTCACTATTAATAAATATCATAATCTAAATTACACACTAAATGCACAAATTTGAACATTAAGTGCATAAATTTTGTCAAATGCACAAAATTATACATAAGTTGAACAAATTTATCATGAGCTGTGTAAATGTTTATATGAACGGCATAAATCTATCAAATGTATAAATTTTAGCATCAGATGCATAATTTTATAGATTAAATGTACAAATTTTAAAGTGGTTCTTACGAAATTAAAATGTTCTTACAGGAACACAATGCTATATACTTATAATGTTTCTTTATTTACAGTAATTAATCTTTAATGTATTTTTAGTTTATCGGGTTTTTCCTAAAAGCAAAGAAAATTATACCATCAAATGTGATAATTAACGTATGTTCCAAACACATGTTTGTTTGTTTGTTTGTTTTTTTCCTGTGTTTTAAAAGCTTAAAAAGCATAAAAACACCCTTAAATCACAACCCAAATACCCTCTAAATAAAAAATCTAGCCATTGAGAGCATGTTTAGTTGACATATTTTCAATGAAAATTTTCATCGTAATCAAGGTGTTTTGAAAAACGCGTTTAAATCTATTGTTTTTAATTTTCAAATTTACAGGAAAACTTAAAAACACATTTTCAAGGTTTTTACCTTTTGTTTTCAATCTAGTCACTCAAGTCTATGTCATAAAGGGAGTGAAAAATGAAAACGTAAAAAATATTTATAAGACACCTAAACACATTCTAATCTCAAAAATGTGTTCTCTTAAAAATCATCATGTTTTCATTTTTATAAAAAAACTCCAAACCCAAAATTCTCGTTTGTTAAACGTACCTTGAGGTTTCAATCAAGCTACTGTTACGTAAATCGATATTATAGTTATTTTTCATCCTTTTTCGTTGTCGTTGCATTTGATTTCCAATATTAAAAATTTTATAATTTTGACTTTTGTGAAAGTCTTTACTTGTTGGTTAATTTATATTATGATTTTTAAATATATATCAGATTTTACATGCGTTACATATTGAAAATTTTAAGTATGACATATATGGGATAATACAAGTAAAAAAGTGTCACCAATGTATGTTAGTTCTTGACTTTAGATTAAATTTGTTCAATTTTGGGATTGAATATGCTATTATCTATTCGATTTGGGTTAAATTTGTTTATATCTATTCTTACGGTTGAATCTATTTGATATCCGATTTGAATTTGTTCAAATCTATTGCTGACTTTAGGTTGAATCTGTATACAGTTTTGCATACGCAGACATCGAATCTCCATTGTATTTTGTGTATTGATTGATTTTGCGTAACACTTTTTTGTTATATTTATAAAGACAACATTGTTATTTACTTAATTATCTATCTATTCTATTAAAAAGTTAATAGATTGTCACTTGACATTTAACTAAACCGTCAATTGGCGTAGCCTATATTTGGCATGTGTCTTTTATAATTTTTTTGTTTAAACAATTAATTGATATTTACAATATTTTAATTTTTAAGGATATTGTTAACAACCCAAGGTTAATAAAATCCGTTTTTAAAGGTTAATATACGACACTTGTATAATATAAATTCTAATTTTTAATGGTTGGCATTAATTATTAATAAAGTTAATGATTTATTGTATCTTAATTTTGTATTATTATTAATTTTATATAAAGCTAAGGGTTTTACTATGCTTTTCTCATTTAGTATATGAAGGTTCCTTAAATCATTCTAATAATTTTTTTCATTCTATAATCTACATATCAGGGCTGACCCTAAGCAAGTTTAACACAGGTAACCGCAAAGGGCCCATTAATCATGGGAGCCCAAAAAATCTATTATATACTTAGGTTTAGCGGTGAGCTCGGTACCGGACCGTACCGAACCGGTACCGAAACCGAATTAAGAGTTGTGAAATAACCGAATACCGGACGAATTAATTTTATATGGTACCTGTTCCGGGACCGGTTTTCGGTGTCAATCACGTATTGGGACCGAATTAGGATAAGGTACCAAATACCAAACATAAATTACCAAATATTTCACCCAAATACTGAATACAATATAAAAAATGCTAAACAAATTATATACCGAATACAATAAATTGAGTGAGTTTTCCAATAATTTTGAGAAATTGCAATGCCTACATCAAACCATGTAAACTTTATACAATCAGAAATGCTACCTTTACGATTTAAAAACCACAGTACATATAAGTGTATAACAGAATCTTCTCATTTGTGATGGTCATCGGATTAAGCAATTGAAGATTTGAAGCAATCAGTAGTGGTCGCTCCATATTCGCCCAAATCCCAATCGTCGCCTAAGTCGTTGTCGCTCCATATTCTGATTACTGGTAAGGGCTAAGGCGGTACCCAAATATCCAAGGCAATGCGGTACCAAATATCCAATTGAATATATATATATACACACACACACACACACACACACACACACACAGATATTCGGTTCGGGTCGGGATATTTGGGATTAATATGGTACCGAAACCGTGAGTACCGAAAACCGATTTTTAAGTAATTCAAAACCCAAATACCGGACTGAATATATTAATTCGGTATCGGTCGGTACCGGTCCGGGTTCGGGAAATCGGCTCCGTCGCTCACCTCTACTTAGGTTTATTAACGATTATACAAGATTATTGACTTGTAATACTTTTAGTTTAACATTATATGATTATAAATTTTTGTTGTTACTTTATCATTTTTTTGAATTTTGTTTATTTTGAATATACAAATATAGTTATAGGACCTATTTTAAGTTTTGGCCCAGGACCCTAAAAATGATTGGACCGGCCCTGCTACATATGTCTAAAATTAATATTGAGTCATATCTCTTTCATGATATTCATAGTTTGTTTGACAGTTTATCATCGAATTCTACATTCTAAAATTTATACTTTATTAAAAAAATATTATTCAAACAAATTCGTATATTATACGAATAAATAAACTAGTTGTATATATTTTAAATCCTTCAAGATTTTCACAAACAACAGAACAATATCACAAAAGCCTTCAATTTCATATATAAAATCGAATCCTTGGCACATTCAAAATTTCTTTTAAGAAATCATGCAATCCAATCTCCCTTGAGTTATTATTATTTTTGTTATTAACTTTATTACTTTTAATAAATGTGGAATTTCAATAAAAGTGTTTAATATAAGCCTTTAAAACAAAATTAATATACCATCACCTGAAAGAACCATATCATACATACTGTCCAATTTTTTATATATAGATTTCAAAACTAACCTTAGTTTCCTATAAATAGAAAAAACTTCATCATATGGCAAAACAAAATTATCCAAACACATTAAGTTGCTTTTTCAAGATAATTATTTGACCTTTCTTTATTTGGAATATTTCTGAAATAGGCAATGAACCCTTTTGAAGGCAATAATGTGTCTAATATGAAATCTGTCTTTTTTTTTTTTAAGGCAACAATGTCATTTACTATTGTATATACTAGGTTATAAAAAAGTAATAATAAATATTTATGAAAAAACACATGAAATAATTATTAAAAAAAAAATTGAGTTTATTAGATTTTAGTTAAGACTTTGGCTATTTGAACCCCTCTATGTGCTATTATTTTTATTGTACATATTAGATTTTAGTTAATTATATATTTGAATAGTTAGATTAGAATATAATAGATTTAATTGGATTTAATTTTACTTCAAATTTAGTTTTAGTAATGACATGTAGCATATTGAAGTTTTGACACGTGGTAATTTAGTTACTCATTTAATAGTATAGATAGATAGATTCTAAATCCTTCAAGATTTTCACAAACCAAACAAAATTTTACATGCAAATCCTTCAACTTCATGTCCAAATTCAAATCAAATCTCATTAGAAAAAATCTTGCAATCTGATATCCCCTAAGCTATTATCATTGTTATTATTAACTTAGTTTTTATACATATGGAACTTCAATACGTCTTTTTTATTCTATGGGATAAAATATGAAGTCATGTGTGTAATTTAATCATGTATTTACACGTTATACATCAAACGCATTTATGCATGTATCTATAAATACTATTAAAATAGTAAATATTTTGTCACGTGTTGTCATCTTCTATTGTCATGTGGCATCATCTTCTATCGCCATTTGTAAATTATATTTTTAAAATCTATAGCTACTCCATATAAAAAACAATATAAATGATATTTAATCAAATCAAATCTTATATAATATAAAACTCAAATTTAAATTTGAATTTGAATTTATATTTATATTTAAGTATATTATCTTGTATAATTAGATATTATAAATTTAATAAAATATCTTTAAAAATTATCAATTATACACATGTTATACATGGGTTTATACTTTATAGACTAGTATACATAAAACAAACAAATGTATCTACAGTACATTGCTTTAATTTGTGTTGTAATTTTAGTGTAACTCATTGACCAAGTTTATTAGCTTTCGTTGGAACTAGATTGAGTTTAGGAGGTGCGGAGTGCACACTCATATGAGTTTGGCCAAAGTCAAGACACGACCATTATAGTGGAGGTCAAAGGGGGTCCGCCTCCTTGCGGGGCTCCATCACTGAATTCTTTTCTTTCTTGACATCTGACACGTATGCCAAACAACATTGACAACATTTTCTCAAACACTGTCGAGTCTTTAGGTTTCATTGGGTAAATTTAGGTTGTTAAATGTGTCTCTGAAATTTGGTGGTGTTCTATGTCGTTTAGACTTGATGATGGTATATGGATCTGTCTTTAGGTTTTCAAGGATGAAGTTTGCATAAATATGTTCGGATGTTACTTAAACAAATCTTATATCATGTTAACAATTGATCGTAAGAGGCATTTTAGAATTACTCCTAGGAAGTGCATTTTGAAAACCAAGTCAAATCATATAGAATGTTGATGTGTGGTTTCTCGAATAATATTTCTAAAACAACAATAGTTTGAATACCACCACAATACATGAATGATGAAGATAAATGTACTTGCTTTGATGTTCGGAGTATTATTTTTTTGGTCAAAGCTTTCCCGATAAATATTATAGATGAATAAATAATTACATCCACAAGGTCAGCAACCAGCAAGAGACAAGCAGGAACAATCGCTCGTAAAAAAGAAACAAACAGCATTAGAACAATCAACTAGCCTGGCAATGAGCAAAGCTAAAAACAGACTTAATATGCTCCATGGCAGGCATGTAAGCTTTATGAGTTTTCATGTATAACGCACGCGTCTTGAGAATATTAGAGGACAACTTGGACTTCAAGGTCATGAGTTTTAATCAAATTGTTTCCTTTCAGTGGAAGGCCAAATAAGGGGAGGGGATACATATAGGTATTGTCGTTTATCAAAATGCAGGAAAAATGTTTCCTAATCTGATAACTCCTCATATCTTCTTGGTATGGAAGTCATTGTGGAAAGATGTCTCTTGAATCCCATAACTCCTCATATCTTCTTGACACGAAGTCATGGTGGATGTCAATGATTGGCCATATATATGTTCAACAAAGTTAGTTGCATGGGACATAAAGTTATGGTCTAGAATATTTGTTATAATAAATGATGAACTTAAATATGTGATGTGTTTGGATTAGGAAGATAGAAGACGTCCTAGTGTTTTTCTACACTCGAGTCTAGATTCTTAATTATTTGTTTAGATTTGACTTATGAGATTTTAAAAGCAGATCCTACTATGAGGAGGAACATACCATACTTCGTTTGAAGCTCATGTATCCATGCCATTGCTTAAGATATGGGACTTGCCATCCTTTTGAGTTGGCAATCAATAATGACATGTTTAAACGCTTTGAATTATCCTATGATTAGGAGACATGAGTTTTAAGCATAAGTTTTTATTTATATAAATCTAATATCGCTCTCAGTAAATAGTCAATATACTTTCTAGCTAGAAGAATAATTATCACTTAACCAACTTTGATTCTAAGAGAGAAGGGAGTGGGAAAAGGGGATTTCGACTTGGTCAAGGTGGCAAGCGCCTCGCACGAAAACACACCCACCCACCCCACCCCCTAACGGAAACCACACCGCACCAAATAATGTCATTAATTAATGGAACTTAAACCTTCCTTCACGATTTGGGGTGAAGTGAAAAAGAGAGACTAACTTATGTGACATGTGGTATAATGAGAGAGTTATATATCGTTTCACTCCCCCCACATAAATAGATGTCCTAGGCCTATTTAAGTTATATTTTAAGGTAAACTACAAATTTCGTCATGTGGTTTACAAGAAATTATGGATTGGATCATTTAGTTTTAAAAATTTACATTGACAGTCCTTTTGGTAAAAGTTTTGTTATGGATTTCGTCTTTTGACCATTTTACTTGTTTAATATTTGTTATTAATATTTCTATTATTATTAAATAATAAACTAATCTATAAAAGCAAAAATAGGGTTAATATAAAAAAACCGATAAACTTTCCTTAGTTTTGTGATTAAGTCCCTAACCTTTTTTTCTGATTGTTTAAGTCCGTTAACTATTTTTGTCTTATTCAAAAAATTCACTATCTTTACATGTTTTAGCGATTAAGTCCTTAACTTTTTGTTTTATTGGTTGTGTTTTACATACTCATCCGGTAGCCGGTAAAAAATATATACTTTTGAATAATCCAAAAATAGTTTAGAAACTTAAACAATCAGATAAAAAGTTTAGGGACTTAATCGTGAAAATGAGAAAAGTTTATAGGTTTTTTCAATATTAACCCTTAAAAATTCTAGTAAATAATTTAATATTAAATACATAAAATTGAATAATAAAATACTAATAAGACAAATAAGTTATTATTATTATTATTATTTTAAAAGCTAAAAAATAGCATTCTGAGTTTAGATTTTTAGATTTTTTTTTTTTTTAATAAAAAAGGTAAACTTCTTTTAAAGCAGAAAATAAATATAAATATTGTAAAATTTTGTTAAATAAAATTTTGAACGTTTCTAAAACTTTTTACATAAACAACTTTTTAATACTTTCAGCAATCGTTTATAACATTTAATAGTTTAAACATTTTAAAAAAAAATGTTTAAAAACTTAAAACATTTTGAGAAACTTTTAACTTTTTTAGAAGTTCAAAATTTTTAAGTAAAATATTTAATTTTTGAAAATTTTAAGTAATTTTTCTAATAAATTTCCAAAAAAAAATATCAATTTTTTTGAAAAGTTAAAATTGTTTTGTTGTTCACCAAAATTTTTAATGTTTACTAAAAAATTCAAAAAGAAAACCAAAAGTTAAAAAACTATTTTTTTAATTTTTAATCACCAAAATGATAAAATAACAATTTATATATTTTTATTATGTTTAATCGTCATTAGAAATCTTTTAACGTAAAAATAAATATTAGTTAAAAATTCTAAACTCAAAACGTTATTTTTATCTCTATCATGTCAAAATGGATAATGGATAATTTTAGTTAAAAAGAAAATAGATAAAATCAACTTAGAAATACTTGTTTTAACTATTTAAAGTCGTCAGTCCGTTACACAAGTGGGTGGTGATTTTGAGAGTTGTAGTTTTGTTAAAACGGTCTAAAGATAGTAGTTTTTGTGGTAGAATTTTTAACCAGAAAAGACAATTTTACTATAAGTGAAAGAGGTCCACGACCACTGGTCCAGTCCCACTAGTACAAAGGCATAATGATTAGACAGACTGATAAAAGAAGGGAGCAATAAAGACTAATTCAGACACATTATGGTTAGGACCACGGCCCATTTTCACACCTAACCTTAGCCCTAGCCCCTACACCCCGGGTGACAACTACTAGGGTTGTTCAAAACCAAAAACCAAACCGCTTAAACCACTAGATCCGATACCGAAACATCACGGAGCGGTTTAGATTTTCATTTTTTAAAAACCATGAATAATTGAACCGAACCGATTATATATATACAAGTTAGTAACTTCAGTTTATAATTTCATTGATTCATTCAAATACATTAATACTAGATTTTTTCAAATGATTTTTATATTTTAATTTTTGTTTTGTTAAATATATCTAGTGTAAGACTGTAAGTTTTAAAATTTATAATCAAATGGTTTACTATAACTTTGTACTTAAAAAGAATTCGTATTTAAAAAAGATATATTTCTATAAAAAAATTTTCTTTTAGGCATGTAGTGGGTAACCATGAACCGAACCGCAGGTAACCGCCTTCTAACGGATAACTGAAACCAAAAACACGGTTCACATTTTATCTAATAACGAACCGAATCGTGCACACCCCTAACAACTACCCCTCCAAAACCAGATCAAAACAATATCGAAAATTTTTTAAATCTGAAACCGAGAACATAGAACAGGTACCAGTTTTTTCCTGTTTTTCCCAATTTTTACAACTAGAACTGGACTGAAGCTATCACATATTAATAATCATGCACACATGCCGCCACGGTCTTTGTGACTGTGTCTCCGCTATTTTAAATATTCATTCAAATGTCATTCTTAAATGTTTATAAATTACAAAAGATGCATTGATGATTCATGAACGCCATAATTACGAACATTTGCAGGAGCGAAATCTCAAAACACGAGAAAAAGATGATAGATCGAGAAACACGTATGGGTCTTGCAGGGCATGATCCATATTGTAGGCAAAATAATTACAAGCAGGTTTAATGGGCCATAACCAAACATGTACATGTAAAGTTCAGGCATGGCTTGCTAGTAGGTATATATATATAGAATCAGGTGCACCAGCATACCTATGAGATTCTATTCACATAAATATGCATTGAACATTCACATAAATTTTAAGGACACAGAATGTGTGAATGTATGTGAAATTCATATATCCTGTGTATAACGTTAATTTAAACATGATTATGAAAAAAAAAAAATTGGAAAAACTTTTTAAGATTGGTACCTTCGGGCGAACTTGATTTCGAGAGGTACTTTTTTAAACCTGACTCTATATGTGCATGTGTGTATGTATAATCACCATCTTGCTATATCAATTTCATTATTCAAATTCTCTGTTAAAACAGTATTTTAAAATATAAATATACCTTCGTTGCTACTTTCAGGCACCATAATGACTGTAAGCAAAAAGATGATAACGGAAACATGACTAGATATCTACATTACAAAGGCCAAAATATACCAGGTTTTCGTTACAAAGCAGAACAAGCTGGAACCTGAGTGGTGTACTGGCAAACCAATCACCGAAGCCTTTGTTGCTGAGAACGAGTCATATACGTGTCTTCAATGTATCTAGTAATCAATGAAACACCATAGTGCGAGGCACTTGATGCAGCATAATATGATGTGACACTGAGTTGAGTGAAGTTTGGAAGGCCATATCCTGTAATTTCAAATTTACACATCTTATTCATTAGTATTTCTAGCTCAAAAGCATCTAAACTAAGTTTTTCTTTTTTTTTTGGGCGGGTGGGTTTGAGACTTTTATCCCTCGTTCATGGTTGCGTATCTATAGAAAATTAAAATGATAACAATGCTACATTGCTACACCTGTTTGTGTGAATTATCTTTCTAGATTAATTTTATTGATGCACACTTCATACTTGAACTTTTTAAGTTTTAACCTTAAAGCCATTATGTGGCTACAACCCAACACATCCATTGGCATTTCTCATATGCTAACATCACACATTCCTATCTCTAGGAAACCAATTCATAAATGCATGAGCATAGACTTGGAGAAATCGTAGAAAAGACACAAAAAGGATAAGAATATAATAGTAATTAAATCACAACCATATTGCATACCTCCAAATGCAGCACTGGCAGCGGAGAACATTAACAATGGAGGAATCTGCCAGTACAGGAGATTTATGAATGATAAGATAAATCTGACTTGTAACTAGTAAGACACTACCATAATGAAAATGAAAAAGTAAATACATTAATTGGAGATATAAGCAGTTTTACAATTACCCCTATAACGAATGGAAGCCACTTTGGTCCTTTGACATGCTTCTGGAGAAATGGCATTCCTGGGATGAATTCATGTTATGGTCTGTATACACTTGACCATCCCCCCACCCCCAAAAAGAAACCAAACAAAAAAAGGGAAAAAAACAAACAAACAACCCCCAAATGGTTCAATTTATTAAAGTACCTGTATTGAGACCATAAAAGGCACTAAGCATTCCACCTAAACCACAGCCAGCCTATTGAATCAGAAAACAAATGAAATTAGTTATTTGCACAAAAGTGCATATGATGCTACAATGCATTGACTTGCAAACTCTCTCTTCAGTCTCTTTGGGTCTCTGGGTTAAAATTGAAGAGCACCAAGAACATGAGAATTTGACACATCTGACATGGGAATAACTGTCGATGACACTATCGAAGAAGCCTCTTTTATTAAAGTCATAGGAAGCAGATGTGTTTTATATGACTGGTAGCAAATCAATGAATGGAGATATAATGAACAATGAGGGGTTTTCGTTTTAAGTAAAACATATAGTACGTAGACAAGCAGCTTATTATATTTAAGAGTTTTAGTTAAAACTGATAACTGCAATTTGATTAAAAGAACACATGAGAGTATGTCTACATTTGAGTTCAGGACCATTAAGAAATAGTGTGTGAAGAACATGTCATTTCTGGTAATTTTCTCTTGCTCTTTTGAAACTGGAAACCCACTCAGAAGTCATAACCCCAAGCATTTCTGTACACGTCTTTGTAAAAAGAAGTACAAATCAAGCCAAAAAATATTGTGTTTATGCTGCATGCAAATCAGTGTATGAATTGTGATGCATAGATGCTATCCATTGATACATGTTGGACCTCTTAAGTGCTCTTGGTGTTTTAAAGCAGATAAGTCAAACTCGAAGATGATTAGACATTATATCAAGAAGTTTTCCAAGTGACATCTATTATTTGAAGTCCCCAATTGAAGACAGAGATTTATCCGATCGTATCAGTCAACTCAGCCATGTTTGATTCACGGTTTCTGATAGACCTTGATGGAATTAACAATCTTATCAATTGTGAACCCCTTGATCTTATCCAATGTGTGAGGCAGTTCACTATTCACTGAAAAGTGAAGCTGCCAAGCACACAGCTCAAATATGTTATTATTTATTATACATAATTGTTTTGTTAATATGTTATAACCTTTAACATATAATATTTTATTAAAGTTTGAATATACCGTTAAGATCGCATTGTTTTATCTACATTCGGATCTAAAATTTATTACCGGCCTGACTATCTTTAAATTCACGAATTTTTTCATATTATACTTTCTCTTTATTGTTAATATATAACGGTTTTGCTTTTTTGCTACAACCTCTAATGTTTTGACTATATATGATTATGATCGCACTATATTATCAACATTCCGATATAAAATTTATTTTCGTCTAAACTATTATTAATATATTGTATATTACATTTGTGGATTTTAAAATATTTTCTTCTATGGTTTTCAGATTTAGGCGGTGCACACTTCTGCCCCCGTAACGCAGGGCACCTTTACCTCATTGGATTCAAAACTCCATTATGTGGCATGTTATCAAAGTGGACAGAATTCAATTATCTCGTCATTCCTTCATTTACAGAATTGAATATTGCCTAGGAGGTTGAGTGTTTCAATTCCACATGACCCTTGAATCTACAAAATACAAATATACCATCATGTAGACCTAAAACATAAGACACCTCCATCCCTTTCATCCTTGGTTTTAAGGGCGCACAGAGCGCAGAGGCCCAATGCAAGGTGTGCGCATCATGTACGTGAGGCACACTTGTTTTGATATCATATCTATATCTATTAATAAAAGAAAACAATTTGTGACACGTGTCACTTTCTCAGGTCTCCTAATTTTTGTTTTCCCGCTCATTTTGCCTAATTAATTTACATATTTGATTTTAAATAAAGTAAAGGATTACTCATATAATTAATGATTTAAATACTTCCTAATTTAACCTCTAATTTACCTAAAATATTTTATCAAGAATTATATAATTGATTTATAAAACAAATTTTTTTATTTTCATACTTTAAATTAAATGTTACATGTTTTAATCCAAATTATAATTTATAATTTATAAATAATAATATGGGTTTATTATGAAAAAAAACCAACATGTTTTCATGTATTTTGCGTTTTCGTCACTCCATGTAACTTTTTTGCATAAAAGTTCTCAAGTTAATTTTTTTTCTTTTTGGTTTGAAATTTGGACATTAGAACTCGGTTTTTCAGTTTTTAACCCGGTTCACAAATTAATTATAATCGGGGTCTAATGTCCAAATTTCACTAAACCAAAAAGGAAAATTTAACTTGAGGTTTTTTATGGAAAAAAATAACATCGAGGGGCGAAAACGTAAAAAACGTGAAAACATGTTGATTTTTTCAATAATAAACCCTAATAATAAATAAATAAATTTACTTATTTCTCGTGATATTATGTGTCATCACCAGCAATTTACACGTGACATATCATATTCTAGAATAACAAATAATATATGCATCGTATCTTTCTAAATTTACATTTTAAAATCAAGTGAAACCAAAATTTCATATTTAAATATTTGATAACCACAACATAATAGAAAGTTTAAAGATGATAAAAAAACATATTATTATTCATATATATTTAGAATTCTAAAAAATTCATAATTTATGTCAAATAATAATATAATTCTTATATTTTTGTAATAAAATTAATATTTTTATTTTTTAATTCTTAATCTGTAGTATGTATTTAATATAAACAACTATATATTAAAACATCCGCGTAATACGTGGGTAACAAACTAGTTTCATATAAAATAACATGTTAGTACTACTATAACAACTAATAATCTAAAGTACCAAAATATATATAATACCCACAATCTTTATTACAAAATTTGAATTACTTAAACTATTAATCAAGGAGGCTCGGTTTTAAAATGCGTGAGGCACACCGATGAAAAAGGTTCAAGAGCCTGAGGCGCGAGGCACGCACATCACGTACGTGAGGCACACCTCATAAATAAAAATTTATAAATTATTTTGATATAAACACATTAATAGAACATTTAACAACTAAAACACGCTACACACATACATATATAGAATTGGGTTCAAATGAGTATCACATTCAAAATGAAATTTATTTAGAAAAAATTGGCATAAAATGTACAAAATAACATTATAAGTTAATATATATTTGTATCATAATCAAGTAATATAATAAAAAAAAGTCTTGTGAATGAATGAGTTTTTATCAATTATTCACATGATTGTTTTCTGCATTGTTCCTGCCTAGCTCTGTGTCTCTCTTTCCATCTCATCAATCTGATGCATCTCACTCTCACTCAAGTATCCTAACAAGTTCCAATTTCTGGTAATTGCTTCTGTTTCTGCCGCTAACTTCGCCTCTTCGATTTTATTGTTAAGCGTGTCTATACTTAATACTAGTCAAAATCATTGTCTTGCTACTTTCTCTCTAGTATGCATAACTTGTATTCTTGTAAGTTCTATATTTTATAATTTTTTTACTTATTTTCTAATTTGTAACTTTTGAATTTCATATCTTCATTTTGAGAAGAAAACTTTCCCACCTCAGACAAGATCGTATGAAAGATAAGCACTTCTGCTTCCTATAGACTAACTTCCCAAGAACTATTAAGATATAATGGTAATAATAGCAACTTAGAAATTAAAGTAAGGATAATAGGATTTGAGTAGAGCAATTTGTAAGGTATATGTTATTAATGATCTCAGGGCTGTGTAAACACTACTAAGCTCTCGTCTCTATTTTAAACTATGTTATTATTTACAGACGTTCATGTGGTCATAATTTTAAAGGTACGATCTATGCTTTGAGTGACGCCATATCATAACATAGTGTCAAAGTACAGGGTAGAATGCTAGCCTAATAACCTGAGTCAACTAAAGTCTAAAACCATAGTCAAGAGCTACTATTTGTCCAAACACCTAGATCCAAAGTGAGAAAAAGAAAAGACCTGAACTCTCTTGCTTAGATTCCTGACATCTTCATTTCTCTACACAAAAACCCAAATAGAACCCCATAATCATTATCCAAAGTGGGAAAAAGAAAAGACATGAACTCTCTTGCTTAGATTCCTGACATCTTCATTTCTCTACACAAAAACCAAATAGAACCCCATAATCATTATTCCAAGAGGTATAAGTCCAACCCACTATATCTCAGGAGGTCAGTGCTTTGAAATGCTTTTTAATACCCAATCCCATGGTAGGAGATGAGCACAACAACATCTAAATCAACTAAAACCATGGTCAGAAGTTATTATTAAGCCCACTATCAATGATTTATAAAGAGGCTCAGTATTTCTCAACAAGGACTATGTGTCCGTACTCCCAAACTTAGGTCCAGTGTTGTAAAAATCGGCCTAGGCGGCGCCTAGGCGCTGATCGGAGGAGTACCGCTACGACTCGCCTCTGATCGGACTGGTTTAGATGGAATCGGGCCTAGGCGGGTCAAAAGTCAACTTTTTAAGATTTTTTTTAATAAAAACAGATAATATGGTCAAGAAGATCAAGGAGCATTCATCTAATATTCTAATTATAATATTAATGAACTAGAATTCTATATATGAACTTTGAAGTATGTGTATTTGAAGATTTTAACAATTATGGTTGTCTTATAAAACATATTTTTGGATGTTATGATTAATTATATTTATATTTGAGTATTTATAAATATGTTGTGTGTATAATTCTAAAATTTACATTTAAAAAATCTCAATCCGACTACTCCCTAGTCCCCAGTCGGCCGGCCGCCTCCGCCTAGCGATTTCTACAACATTGCTTAGGTCACAGAGTTATGAAATCTTCTACTATTTGTCATTGACAAAGGAATTCTTTATCATAATTTATAAATATATCTAGGTCAAATCTATCATTCCTATCAGCAGAAGTTTGTTAGGGCTACCACCCCTCTCAAGCTTCCAGAAACAAATTCAGGTCAATCTGCAAATCCTAGACACTGAATAAGGCAAGAAGCCAGGTGAAATAACATAAAAACATGCATGTTGAATCTAGTATGAAGGCAAAATTGAGCCTAAATCCAGTATATATGATATCAAGGGTAAATGTATTAATGTAACATCCACATCTCTTCTATACATTATCAAAGCTAACTTTGGCTCCTGGTCAACAACCAAAATTGATCAGCAGCTTAATTTCGAATTTGACAGCCAACAAACAACAAGTACAGGATAAGGATCTACAAATTACGTAAAAATTTGAATAAATTGGAGCAAAATAGTGGTATTACCACAGCGGTGGCGTCATGTAACACTGGAGTGATGGTCCATTCTCCTTTGTCCTGCTTCAACGAAAACATGTGTATGTATAAATAATCAGCTCAATTTCGACTTACATCATGAAATCGAAGAAATAAATGAAGGAAGGAGTTTCAAACAACTCACCGAATCTGAGTCTAACAGAGAGAGACAACGAGGGCAACGAGGAGTACCGAGACCAGGTTTGATGGTGGGCTCGTGGTATAGATTCCCCGTTCGTAGCTTCTCTTCGTACACTTCCCGAGTCCCCATCGTAAATCTCACATACAGACGTGCAATTCACACAGTCGCATACACTGCGGGGCGGGCGGAGTCGCGGACGGCTATCGGAAATTCGGAATAGCGTGTCACTCCATATTCCGATATCAATTCCATAGACTGGGCCGTGGCCCAAATTCTAACCCAACATAGCTCGTAAGCCACCGGTAAGAGGGGTTTGTACGGTCCGGTTCAGTTAGTAGTTAACATCTGGATCATATTTTTGGTTTCGGTTACTTGTTAAAAGCCGGTTACTCATGGTTCGGTCCACGGTTACCCGTTATATGCTTTAAAGCAAATAAAATTGTAGGAATATATTTTTTTAAGCACAAATCTTTTTAAGTTCAAAGTCATAGTAAACTATTTGATTATAAATATTAAAAGTTACACTGAAGTTATTTAATATAACAATAAAAATAAAAACTCATTTGAAAATCTAGTATTTAATGTATTACAATGTTTAAATGAAATTATAAATAGAAGCTACTAACTTGTATATATATAATCGGTTCGGTTCGATTATCCACGGTTTTCTAAAAATGAAAACCTAAACCGCCACGTGATGCTTCGGTTTCAGGTTTTTTTTTTTTGTCAGATCAAGCGGTTTAAACGGTTCGGCTCGGTTTCTTGGTTTTCTGGTTCTGTTTAAACACCTCTAACCGCTAACATGTGTATATACTCATGAGATCTTCGAGACATAATTTTTAGTGGAATATAGGGTTCAAAGAGATGTATACAATAACCACGTACTTAATTGCTTTTATATATGTATAGGTTTAGGTAATTGTATGTTTCTGTTTGATTTAGGTATTTGTCTGTTCAGATAAATTTGACATGATGTAAAGTTCTATTCTCATTGACTATTAATGGTTTGTAAAAAAATCCTTGATTGGAAAAAAAAAATTTTTGATTGTTTGTTTCTCATTGTTGGGTTTATAGTAACTTATTACAAAATAATTTCACGCAACGAATGATAAAAAAACGTCATAACCCGTCATCCATCTACCGATCAAAAACATGAAAGAACATTAAAAATAAATTTACCTCTTTGAAAATCAATATTGCACGATTTAAAAGCCATTAGATCTACCGGTAATGACGCATTTGAACTCGATGTTAGTTTTTGACTCGTGCTAATTTCAATTTTGGAACCTCTAAATTAAAACATTGTGGTGTGTGTATGTGTGTGGGAGTCCGAATTAAAGTGCCTAACCCCCTAGGGTTCCACCGAATCTAAGAGTGAAGGGAGTACCCACCATCCCGAAATCCATCTTTCTGTACACGTCAGCGCCACATCAGTTTTTCTCTCTCCACCTTTCCCCACCTTTCTCCACATTTCTAACTAGGAAATACCCACCTTTCTTAACATTTCCATCTTTCTTAATTTTTCTTAAAATAAATTCATTTTAACTAACAAATTGTAAAACTAAAATAATTAATTCCATAAATATTTAATAACTATTACATAACTAAAAATTAAAAATTACCGAATTAAAATAAAAAAATACATAACAATAAATAAAAACTAAAATTATGAATGAACATTGAAAAAATACAAACTAACCGTTTAAATTTGGTATTTGGACAAGTGCATTATGTTTCACGAGACTATAATAAGAAAATAAAAATAAAAAATTATACACACACACACATATATATATATATATATATATATATATATATATAGAGAGAGAGAGAGAGAGAGAGGCGGGTTCAATGGAAAACCAGCATGCATCGGAAAACCTTGGAAAACCTCCATGCACCACCACAAATGCATCACAATTCTCGCGTGATGCATCGAATTCCCGTGTGATGCACCGTCTTTTCTGCATAATGCACCTGAAAACTTGTGAAAACCGCACTGCACCACCACAAATGCATCAAATTTCCCGCATGATGCATCAAAATCCCGCGTGATGCATCAAATTTTCCCGCGTGATGCAGCAAAATCCCGCGTGATGCATCACTTTATTTACGATCATGCCACCGCGCTTTTCATGAAATGCATCAAATCGGACGGTATGCGTAGGTTTCCACAGTTTTCCGGTGCATAGTGGTTTTCCATTGAACCCACCCCTATATATATATATATATATATATATATATATATATATATATATATATACACACACACACACACATGTGTGTGTGTGTTTGTTTTGAAGGTATACAAGAAAATAAAGAAAAGAAGGGTTATACCAAAAAAAAAAAAAAGGAAAAGAAGGGGAAGAAGCGCGGGGTGGAGCGGGGAAGGGAGGCCGGGCGGGGTCGGAAAAGCACGGGGCCGCAGAGGGGGGGGCGGTGTAGCCGCCGGGGTGGCAGCCGATGTGGCAACCCCGCTGGTCCGCGGGGAGAGTACTCCGTTCACCCTAATAGGAAGGAAGGGAGATGTTTGAGACTTGTTTGACTCTCTCTTTTTTTTTTTCCTATTAATCTTAAGTGTCATGAATTTTTCATATGTAATTAACTAATAAAAAATAATGTATCCTTTATTATTATCATCATCACAATAATAATAATGCAATAATTATTTATTACTTATTATCTACTAATAATTTATAAGACATTTTAATTATCACTACTAGATAATTTGACTCTTGCAATGTCAAATATTGCAATATCCTATAACATTGGTTTATTTGATTAATCATCAAATGACTAATTAAATTATTCCATTAAAAAATTTTCCTAATTTGATTTGCACATTTGTTCGTTGATACTCGTTGGTATGATCCTCCGATAACTTATGACGTCAACTATAATGCTTTGTGACATTTTCTTGACACACAAACACTAACACTTGATGCTAGTAATCACCTTTAATTAGGATTTAAATCAAAATAATGATATATTTAGGAAACAAAACATCAATAGTGGAAATCATAATCACATTTATCAAAAACATATAAATTGAACCCCCAAAAAAAAAAAAGATAAGTTTCCAAAATATTAATTTCACAGCAAAACAAAAAATAATTCACATTCAAAAGGCCCAATAACCTTTAAAAAGAAAACTAATTTGTTCCTTCTAAGTTCTAAATCCACATTCGAAAAGCCCATTCAGCCCAATTAAAAACCCTAGCAACCGAACATATCATAAACCGCGCGCCACAGTTTTATAGCCTCAATACATTTGTAACCTATTTTGTGTGATCGACAGAGAGAAGGAAAGATGCCGGCGGGACATGGATTACGATCGAGGACGAGGGATTTGTTCGCAAGAGGATTCAGGAAGAAGGGTACCATTCATCTATCCACTTATCTCAGAACCTATCACGTCGGAGATTATGTCGATATTAAGGTGAACGGCGCCGTTCATAAAGGTATGCCTCATAAGTTCTATCATGGACGCACCGGTCAGGTCTGGAACGTCACCAAGCGCGCCATTGGGGTCGAGATGAACAAACAGGTCAACATCTTTTTGCCATCTAATTGCTCTATAAAATGTATCTGTTTAGTTGTAGATGTAAAAATCGATGCAGTAGTTGCTGTAGAAATCTACACGACATTTAGGGTTTTGATTAGCACATGTGTTGTTTGATTTGTGTGATTTTGATGTATTGATCAATTATTTTTTGATTCGTAAGCATTATACTTTAATAATTACTTTACATTCGATTTAATTTATTCAAATGTATATAGTTTATGAATAACAAGTTCGTAAGTGGTTTATTGGCTGTGAATTTGGGGTGGGAACTGACAATAATTCAATGATTATTTGGCATATTCACATTTTGCTTTGGTTTTATAGAACTATGATCATATACTATGTACTGTGATCGATTTTTGAAGTATATAAGGTTGTGATATAGTGGTGATCCAAAAGAATATTTTTGAACTACTTATGGGGAAGCATAGTAAGCCAATTAGTAGAAATTTAAGGTCTTTTTTTAACAAAGATATGATGCATTGATTTCCTTTGTTTTCATGTTTCATTGTTACTCTTTCTGTGCATTGGGACTTTCATAAAAGATGTCTCTTTGACCATCATTATTCAAAAGAATTCAGAAAGAGAAATGGTGAAAAACTTGAATTTTACTATCTGCTGATTGTTTATTTTCTTATGTTATTGATGTCACAATGTGTGCTATTATCAATCTACTTGTTTGATTAGGATTCTATATTTTTAGGGCTACCCACAAACTTGGAAAGCAAAAGAAGCATTTTGGAAAGTTGATTTAAAGAAATGTCACGATTAACTTGTTCGTTATATTCTTTTGATAAAAGATCCTGCTTTTTATCCAATGAGACACAACTGAATCTGTATATGCTAATACAGGTTGGAAACAGAATCATCAAGAAGAGGATTCACGTTCGTATTGAGCATGTGATGCCTTCAAGGTGCAACGAAGAGTTTAAGCAGAGGATTAAAAAGAACGATCAACTAAAGGCCGAGGCCAAGGCAAAGGGTGTGGTGATCAGTACCAAGAGGCAACCAGTCGGGCCCAAGCCAGGGTTTATGGTCGAAGGTACTACCCTAGAGACCGTAACTCCCATTCCTTATGATGTTGTCAACGATCTCAAGGGTGGATATTAAGTTGAAAGGTTGTTTGAAAACTTTGTGTTGGTTTTTGTTTTATGACATTAATATGTTTTGTGTTTAATTTAGACTGGATGTGTTTTTTTATTGAGAATCAAGTACTGGGTTGAGAGTTTTGAATCAATCTCAATTATCATCTGCTTGCAGAAGCTTTTTTAATTGTGTGATTTGATGCAGTTTTAACTTTTTACAGCCAGTATATTTTCCATCAAAGTTATTTCTTTTGTTGTGGAATAAATGAATAATACTAGGATGTATGAACCACCTTTGTACAAGGACCCATCCGAACCAATGGTGTGTTGTAAATGCTGGCTTGCCCTATTTAGGACGAATCGACTAAGAAATGGTTCTTGCGGAGCGCGTTTATTAGGTTAGTGGCTTATATGCAGACCAAAAGACGGAGTTGAGAATGACTTGATTAAACTTGATTGATTAAATATGAATAAGGCAAGGTTAAACCTCAAAATGGTGTATATATTGGTTACATACTTACATCCTTACATGAGATCCATCGTGAACCATTTATTAGTTGTGAATAAATAAATAGAATACATATAAGTATTATATCAACAAGTGTTTGTAACAAGATTCATATGATTCAAAGGGTCCATTGAAATGTCTATAACAAGATTCATAACATTCAAAATGTTCATAGCAGTATTTGTAACAAGATTCACAAGAATTTACAAGATTTTTAAGATCAGACAAATTCATTGGATTCAACAAAAGTTAGGATCCAACAAGATTCATAGGTTAATAGAAACGTTTAGTAAATATCTGCAGCAAGATTCATAAGATTTAAAATTATATTATGGTTGTTCACAACGAATAAAGTGTTCACAAAAGATCTTACATGTATCTATTAAAGGGTTAAGTTTGTTTGTGCATTATTTTCAAACACCAATTTTGAAGGACAGGAAACTGTGTATTGTGTGGAAAAATTAAGACCTTGTTAATGGTTTGTTCCTTGTGCATGTAATTGTAAATACATTTATTTATCAAACAACTTGTATTTTATTTTTTTTAATAATTTTAATGGTTTTAAGCATTTTTGAAAACATAATCAAATCTAATTATTTTTTAATTTTGTAACTACACTTTGAAAACTACTTTTGATGTTTCTAATTTTTGTTCTCAATTTTCAACCCCAAATACTGGTGCCAAATCAATAATAACAAAATCTCTGATAGATCAAAATCAAAAAACCACGTGCAATATAGATATATACATATACAAAAAATTAAAAGAAGATCGATCAAAATAAGAAAACCATAGGCCTTGACCGATTGACTTGAACAACACAAATCGACACGAAAGTCGATTAGAAACACAGATCAACTGAACACTCCATCGAATTAGAATAGAAACACAGATCAACTGTTTTTCAGATAGAAAAAATCCATCTTTTTCTACTTTTCGTTGTTCCGATCAGGCTTTAGTTTTTTCTTCGTCGATTAGGGTGATGCCATTGGAGGCAAAGGTGAGGAAAAATCATTTCAAGATATAGATCTAAAATCATAACACAATTTCGGACATAATCCATTGAGCACTTCAATTTAGGAGTTCTCATTTATCAATCAAGATTTGCTTTCTCTTTCTCAGTCTCTAGATTTGCTATTTGTTCTGGGACAAAATACTTCCAGCCGATAGGTAATTGTGGTGGAGAGAGATGGGTAGAATCATTCGAAAGATAAAAAAAAAAGAAGAAGAAGAAACAACAAAACATTTTTTAACACATTTTTTTGTTTTAAACTATGTTTTAGACAACAAAACATGTTTGGTTTTTTAAAAAAAAACTCAAACTAAACTAATTCGCAATTAAACAGCCCTTTAATTTATTTTAAAATGCAAAACTAGGGTGCGTTTAGTTACCGAAAATTTTCAAAATTTCCATCTCACTTTTCAATAAAAATGAAAACTTGTTTACTTAACAACAATTTCATAAATTTTCATTTCACTTTTTAAAATACCACTTTTCATATTCTCTCTCTTACTTTTCTATTACCTACCCTATTTCTTTATAGGGTTAAACGCAAAAAATGACAACCATCTTTCATCTTTTTAACGATTATAGCAACAATATTTTTTTCTTAACGTTTATAGCATTCATCTTTCAATTTTTTAATGTTTATAGCAACTAACCTGTTATAACAGGTTACCAACAGGTATACTGCAAAAAATAGCAACTATCTTTAATTTTTGTTTACGATTATAGCAATGATATATTTTTAACGTTTATAACATTTTTGTTTATTATTATTAAAAAACATTTACCAATTTAACTTTAAACATTTTAGATTTTGTTTCTCTAAATTATAAATTATCAATAGAATTAATTAACAAAATAAACAATTATTAATTGGATATATATATAGTGTATTTTGACGAGTCGCGGGGATTTTTAATATAAAAAATATGTGACATTGTGACAATGAAATATTTTAGTGATTTATAACAACTTATTTTTAAAATAAACTATTGTTAAAATTTGATTTTTGTTAATAATATTTTTTACACGTGACTGATTATTTATTTTAAACAAATTCAAAATATATCTAATATTGTGGTATTCTGTTCTAAAATAAACACGATAACGCACTAATTTTCATACATATTTTCTTATAGACGACTAATATATCTTAATTTGAAGCCTCTTTAACAAACTCCACTAAATACGGATATGCCACTACAAGCAAAGTGTCATTTAGTGACACATGCTTTTAGTGACACAAAAATAAGTATCAATATATCTTACTTTTAGTGACAGTTATAAAAAGAGTAGGTATAGAGCAATATTTTACCCACATTTTTTTCTTTTTTAGTGACACAAAAATTTTGTCACAAAATACTTGAGGCCTATACCCACATACTTTTTTAGTCAATAAATATCTATACTCACTCCACTTTTACCCATTTTTTTATTGTGTAGGTAAAAGATTTTGATACCTATAGTGACACTTTTTTTATGAAAAAAAGAGTGGCTAAAAGTGGAGTGAGTATAGATATTTAGTGACTAAAAAAGTATGTGGGCACAGGCCTCAAGTATTTTGTGACAAATTTTTTGTGTCACTAAAAAAGAAAAAGTGTGGGTAAAAGATTGCTCTTTACCTACTCTTTTTATAAGTGTCACTAAAAGTAAGATATAGTGACACTTATTTTTGTGTCACTAAATGACATTTTTTTTGTAGTGTGCATGATGCGGTTTTTGTATGAAACTGAGAATATGTCGAATGTGCGGTTTTAAAACGTTGTTAAAAATTTTTTTTTAATTATTCCTATTAATAATTTATAATTTAGAGAAACAAAATTTAAAATGTTTAAAGTTAAATTGGCAAAAAACTTAATATTAATAATAATAACAATAATAATAGAAAACAAAAATGTTATAAACGTTAAAAAATACATCATTGCTATAATCGTAAAAAAATTAAATATAGTTGCTATTTTTTGCAGTTAACCTGTTATAACAGGTTAGTTGCTATAAACGTTAAAAAAATGAAAGATGAATGCTATAAACGTTAAGAAAAAAAGATTGATGCTATAATCGTTAAAAATGTGAAAGATGGTTGTTATTTTTCGCATTTAACCCTTCTTTATAATACTCTCTTTCTCTCTCTTACTTTTCCATCACCTATCCTATTTTTTTTTATTTTATAATCACTTATCTTATTTTTCTAAAAACTAAAACTTCATCATCTAAACAAGTTTTTACTTTTCATAGAAACCCTTGTTTTTTTCTAAAAACTATAACTTGAAAACTGAAATTGAAAAATGACTGGTTTTCGTTAACTAAACGCAACCTAAACACCTCACTTCTTTTTATCTTTTTGAATAACAATGGTAGTAAGAATTATCAATTTGACTTCTCTTCCGATATTATATAAATATTGAAAACTCATTTTAATAAATATGTTTTTTTTTTAAATATTATATACAGGATAAGTGCCTAACCATCAATATTTTAAGTTACAAAACGAGAAGATTAAACATCTTTTAAAAAAGCAAAACCGTATAGAGTTTAAGAAGCATCTTGGAATTGTTTGATGAAAGCTTATAAATGACAATGAAACTAAAGGGGAAGGGAGTAAGCACAAAGAAAAGAACATGGTACCCAAACTCACTTCCACTAAACTCACCAGAAACTTGACTTTCATGTGACAATTAATATGAGTTAAGTATCATTTTGACTATTTAATTTTTAAATTTGTCTCATTTAGCTACTAAACTATTTTTGTCCTGATTTACCTATTTTGGGAAAAATGAATAAAACTAATGGCTAAATCGGTACAAAATATGATAGTTTAGTGGCTAAATTGAGACAATTTTCAGTGGTTAAATTGGTAAGAATAAAGTTTAGTGGCTAAATATATATATACAAATTATAGTTCAGTGGCTAAATCGTGACAAAAAAAAAGTTTAATAGCTAAATTAAAAAAAGAGTAAATTACATAAATGGTCCCTGTGGTTTGCATAAAACTTTGGATACGGTCCCTGTAGTTTCAATTTTGCATAAACAGTCCTTATTATCACTGTTTACTTGCAAAAATGGTCCCTCTGCCGTTAACTTTAACAAACAAGAGGCTAAATCTTTTATAATGACCATTTTACCCTTTTCTTTGATAACATTTTGGTCCCTCAAGTTTGTAGTTCATTTTAGTTTTGGTCCCTCAAGTAAATTTTTTTATTTAACTCTTTTATTATTATTATTATATTATTATTATTTTTTTAACTATTATTATTATTTTAACTTTTTACATATTACTTTTATTGTTTATTGAGTTTCCTATATTTTAATATATTTCAAATGAAAATTACAAACATTTAATATTGTAGTTTCCAAACCAAAAAATTTTGAACCTTAAGTTTTTATTTGTTTTTTCAAACGAAAAGAAGTTACTAACCATACATCATACATGTTTTAAGTTTTTTCATTTTAAAACGTAAAAAACTACGAAGACCAATCCGTATCTTTTTCTGCACCAAAAATTCAACCCATTCCGATTTTTTGTTTTGGAAAACGAAAATAAATACAACAATTCTGTTATTAGTTTTTGCAAACGAAAAAACCACGATTAATTCTGATTTTCAGTTTTTCTAAACAAAAATCAATTTATTTTTATAGTTTTTCAACCAAACCATTACCCTTTATTTTTTCCTCCGAACGAAAAATTACGAACTATTACGCTTTAAAGTTGTTTAAAAAAATGAAATAGTGTTTAGTCTTTTTGTTTGGAAAAAGTAAAAAAATGGAATGGTTTTTAGTTTTTTACTATTGAAAAAAGTTTAAAACGTAATGATTAGATTAACATAAAAGTCAAACAAAAAATAGACTCATTTTGATTTTTTAGCTTTTTCCAAACGTACAAAATACGAGTTCTCAAAAAATGAAATAGTCTATTTTTTTGTTCGGTTTTTATGTTATTCTAATCATTACGTTTTTTTTACTTTTTTCAATCGTAAAAAACTACAAACCATTTCATTTTTTTTTGTTTTTCCGAACAAAAAGGCTGCACCCTATTTCATTTTTTAAAATAAAAATTAAAACGTAATGGTTCGTAGTTGTTCGTTCGGATAAAAAAAAAAGTAATGGTTTGGTTTGAAAAACTAGAAAAATAAAATGATTTTTTTTTGTTTGGAAAAATTGAAAATGAGAATAATTCGTAGTTTTTTCGTTTGCGAAAACTAATTAAAAATTGTTTGTATTTACTTTCGTTTTCCAAAACATAAAATCGGAATAGATTTAATCTTTTGGTGCAGAAAAAATAAAAAAACAGATTGGTTTTCGTAGTTTTTTACGTTTAGAAAATGAAAAAAATTAAACATGAATGGTTACTAACTTTTTTTCTTTTGTAAAAAGACATAAAAGCTTAAGATTCAATTTTTTTTGTTTTGAAAAAAAAACAATATAAAATACTTGTATTTTTTTCATTCGAAAAAGTTAAAAAACGAAGTGGATTCTAATTTGATACTATTGTTTATAATAAAAAAATTAATAAGTTTGTAATTTAAACTGAAAAATATATTAAAATATAGAAAACTTAATAAACAAATAAATTAATACGTAAAAAGTTAAATCAATAATAAATAATAATAATAATAATTTTTATAATAATGATAATAATAATAATAATAATAATAATAATAATAATAATAATAAATAAATAAAAGAGTTAAATAAAAAAATTTACTTGAGGGATCAAAACTAAAATGAACTACAAACTTGAGGGACCAAAATGTTATCAAAGAAAAGGGTAAAATGGTCATTATAAAAGATTTAACCATTTGATTGTTAAAGTTAACGGCAGATGGACCATTTTTGCAAGTAAACAGTGATAATAAGGACCGTTTATGCAAAATTGAAACCACAGGGACCGTATCCAAAGTTTTATGCAAACCACAGGGACCATTTATGTAATTTACTCTTAAAAAAAAATCTGAAAGTTAAGAGAGTCAAAATGACACTTAATCCATAATTTTAACCTAAATCATGCAAATAGACCAAACAAACTGAATCTTAAAATTCGTTCTCTGTTGGTCTTTCACTTTTTAATATTTTCAAACTCGTTAAAAATCCACAATATACAAGCCAATTGGCCTATTTTTATATACCCAAATCTGATTTAGAGGGTGTTTGGATTTGCGTTTGAAAAATTGTTTTAGCGTTTTGGAAACTAATAATCAGATAATAGTTGTAACAAAAAGTGCTACCAGAAATGTAGTGTTTGATTTAGCTTGTGCTGTTTGCTATCGTAATCATCAAATAATCAGTTTTTTAAAGTGTTTGGATTTGCGTTTTAACTTGTAAAATGATCAAATAATCACTTATTAAGCAAATAAGTTACATTTTTAACTTATGAAAAAGTGTGGTAGAATTAACTCTAAACGCAAATAATCAATTTTTAACGAATGTAATCCAAACACTTTAAACCAATTATATATGTTATTGTAATGTAATAAGCTGATAATCTCGTTCATAACGCAAAATTAAACATTCTCTTAATAACCAATGAGTGCAATACATTTGTATGCATAACAATGGTTGTCTTGGACATAAAAGCATCACAGAATATTGTTCAAGGGTTGTTCAATCACTTTAAATAAAATTATTTAGATGTCATTTTATATCGTGATAATTCTATTAAGAAATAACCAAACCTTTCTGTACGTTTTAAATGCCATCTCTCAACATTGTATAATGATATCTGTTGTATTTTTAGTAAATATGATATTCGTTTTTGTTGCTTGCTAGATATGAAATGCAATATGCAGTGGTTAAAGAGCCTAATGACTAGTTTATGTTTGGCATCCATATGTACATAATGTGTACATCTATGTTAAACTTAAATACATCATTCTTATCCTCCAAATCCAATAAAAACATTTTAACGGAAATATCACATATGAATTCAAACCGGTTATTTTGATTTACATAGATGTCATATAAAGACTTCTATCTGATTACAAGTAAAGGTAATTAAAAAAAAATTTAGGAGGCATTTGGTTCGCGGATTTCCTAGGATTTGCATTTAAAATTCTGTGTTTGGTTTGCAGATTTCAGTAAGGATTTAAAATCCCAAGATTTCTTAAATCCCTCCTTTGTTATTTAAAAACTCAGCCTTCCCCCTAGGATTTAAATCCCAGTTAATTTGCATTTTTCATATTAGCAATTTTTTTCTAAAAGATAATGCAGTATCTTTGACAAAACCCTGAGAAATACAAATGTTACATAATGCCAATCCTTTGACAAAATGCAAATCCCTATGAGAAAAAATCTGCGAACCAAACGCCCTCTGAGAATTAATTAAAAAAAGAAGTCAACTTCAGCATCTTTTATGCAAAATCCCTATATGTTATAAGTTTTGAAGTGTACATGTAAAAATACCTAAATTCAAATAGAGTTTGCTCAATGCTCATATTCTAATGAAGTTATGGGTCAATTGTGCAAAAGTAAGGACAACTTAAAGTGTAAAGTATGTTATATTTTCATGTCATTTGCTCTGGAATTAAATTAAAACATGGGTAGTTTGGAGGTTTCTAAGGTGTTCAATGTTCATGGATTTATACATCGTAACTAAAAGTTCATAAACTAAAATATAAATGTTAAACAGTTGAACCCTAATCCCAAGGTGTTTGGATACACTTAAAAGTAATTATAGCAACTTAAATTTGTAGATAATAAGGCTTATACAATATTTGGTCAAATTAGTTTGACTATGCACATCCAAACACCTCTTACACAACACAATAGGGAACACAGAGTAAAGCAGAAGCTTAATCAAAACAACCCTTTATATGCTAAACATTCCTTCCTTAAGCCTAACCATCAAAGCTAAAAATGGAGACATCAAAATCAAGCATATTCCTATTTCTGATGTTTCTGCTCCTGCTCCTTTTCTCAGGTTTTTTACTTCTCCGCTACTTTTTGTTTATGAATTATGATTTCTCATTCAAATATAATAATTCCAACAGTAATTCTTTGATTATTTCTTTGAAAAATATTTCGTTGCTCAACCACAAACACAGTGATTGGTGGTGCTCATGCTGTTAGAATCCCAGAACACATGTGTCAAAAGAGGATCGGTGGGAGGAAGTGCGAGCTAAAAAGATGTCATCATAAGTGTAACAAAAGAGAGCCATTTGGTGTTGGAAAATGTATCGGCAATATGTGTATCTGCTCGTATTATTGTAAGCTACCACCAATCTGACCAAAAGAGTCTTTACTATCTTCACATGGATTTTGATTATAATTCTGAACATATGTATGGCTTCCCATTCTACAAATAAGATTTTATGATCAGTGTTGGGAGCCCAAAATCTTTCGATATGTTTAACGTTCATGATGTCAGCTTATGCACTTGTTAATGCAGCCATGTACAATAAAGCATATAGCTTGAAGACTTGAATGGTACTTTAAAGATAGTGGTCTTAAAATTTAATCAAGTCCATATGAAAAAACAAATACCTTTATGTGCAAGAAGCAAATAACTTGACCGAATTGGATCAGGGAAAGCATTAGCAAACAAATAGTCAATTTTGTTGCATTTTCACATTACAAGATACTAATGTTCAGTGTCTTTGTCGTTCATCTTAAATGCACTGGTATGTAGCCCTGTGTCGGTCAATTACATTCATGGAATCATGGATGGATATAAGTACCTTGATGAGAAATATAACCACTGCCAGCATCAGAAGCCCTTGAATCTGCAGTACCGATGACATTCAATCTTTGACTATTGTTCGTAAGATTTTCACATCATGGATTGGTCTGGAACAGAACAAGAGATTTAGAGAAAGAAAAAGTATCGAGTGTAACAAAAATAGTCACTCATGGTGTAAAACTGTAAATAAGAATATAAAACCAACAAACTGCATTCTTAGACAGGCTCGAGTAAACACGTGATAACATTAAAGATCCTGAGCCCATAAGTTCTTGCTCTTTGATGTTTCTTTGTTTTGAGTCATTTTATCACAATACTAACGAACTATATAGAGGATGTATCACGGGGAAAGCACAAAATTAATAGATAAGGTCATGCTACGTCATTTTGAACATCCAAGTGCCATACTGATCTAAAGGCTTAGCAACATAAAGGCCGTCCAAGCACTTACTAAAAGTAAATATTAAAAGCATATAGAAAAAGAGAATCGTTTATGGGAACAAATTTCTTTGGCTATTGTATTATTGAATAAAATACTATTTGGACATCTCTGCTGTTAAATTTATTTGTTTGGTCATCGTAATCCTCATCTTGTGTTCCAATCCCTTTTTGCCCACTGAGCATATTTCAAGCCAAAAACCAACGTTTCTTTTAACACGTTTACCCTTAAGTTGGACTTGCAAAAAAAAAACTGATCAATCCACTTGCTTTTTTGGCCAAAAAAGAGGATAGGTAGGCAAACAATGGTTGGAACTTGAAACATGCGATACTACAATGGGTCAATGGCTAAACAAAACACTCTTACAGCCTAATCGCTAAAAGTGATCTTGGGCTCATTTTAACCTACCCCAACCTCTCCTAAGGTTTGTAACCGTCACATTAAGTCTGGTTGTTAACACCAATACATTGAGGACATGCAAGTTAAAAACGAAGAAAAGAAAATTCAAATTATGCTACCTTTTTTTACGATTACTTTAATTGAAAGCATTAGAAACAATGAATAAAAGAGCCTAAAAAAGAAACAGACCTATCGGTATTATCAGTCTGAACACTACCGAGTCTCTTGACAATCTCCATTCCTCTGCATACTCTTCCAAATATTGTGTGCTTTCCTGCCAATAATATAAAATATTTTAAATTGAATAAAAAATAGAGTTAGATATATCAGTGTTGTGGATTGCATGGAAAAGAATAAATTATCACAGTTCACATAGTTCGTATACGATTGACATTAGCAATCGACAAATAAATTCGCCAGAAGCCTTCCATACGCTAATATTTAGCAAATACAAGTTTTACTCTAATTTCTTCAGCTAGACTAATATCAGTCCAAAAAAACATCTATAAATATAGAATGCAAAGGTAAAGAAAATTGATATCGAAATGAAATGTTTTCTTCTTCTCAAGTGGATCTATTTATACATATTTGCATACCTAAAGCGCATGTTCCCAACACACCTTATAATCTTAATCATATAATGTTGAAAGCACATGGATTAATTAATGCCAATAATAAACGATGAACCATATCCCAACTTGACTAACGAGAATTCAGAATTATACACATTCCATCATTTAGTCTGGTACAATGACAAGTGCAATAGCGCATCATGTGACTTGAACTTTAATTAATCTATTTATCAAAACCATCAAATCTTATATGTAAGTTGTAAATTAAATATGGATTACACTATCCCAGTACTAAGATAAGTATTTAAGCCACTAGGCACTAGCATGATAGACAACTTTTTTCCCCATCTTCATATGATTCAGAGATATCGAAGAAAAAAAAAAAAGAAATTACCATCAAGAGATTGGGCAGGTGCCAGGGTGATAAAGAACTGACTCCCATTTGTATTTGGACCAGCATTAGCCATAGATATGATACCAGCTCCAGTATGCTTCAACTTTGGGTTGATCTCATCCTCAAACTTTGAACTTCAACAATAAACGCTCATATCAACGGAACATTCAGACTTTTTTGGAAACATAATAGGGGCCGTTTTGTTCGCGGAATGGAATTCAAAGGAATTGGAATTTAAGTTTAGTTATTAGTGTGTTTGTTGGAGTGATAGAAGATAACTTTTAATGTTTGGCTAAGGATATAGATTCTGATTAGTTGGAATCTAAATTCATGTATAAATTAATAGGAATTTCAACTTCCTATAAACAAATACTTTGATGGAATATAAACTAATTTTAATACTTAATCTTTGTAATTCAAAATTCCAAACAAGCTAATTTAAAATCCAATTCATCAAATTCTATTCCGCAAGTCAAACTCACCCTAAGAGAACACTTCAAAGCATGATCAAAGATTCTGCTCATGCAATTATGCAAAAGAATACACCAGGAACAATCAGTGAATTCATGAAGTTTACATGCTCTTGTTTACAGCAACGTATTGAAGACAACTTACAGATCCTATATAAGTACAGATGGTTTCAATAATCCAACATTTGTATCACTGGACAAAATAGAATTAAACTACCGTTTTCTCTCAGCCGAAACATTAAAACGTGAGTTGAACTAAACGTACCCATAAATGGACTCTCCACCCCTTCCTGTGCCAGTAGGATCACCTCCTTGAACGATGAAATCCTGTTGCAATTAAACTTTTTTAAAATGTCCATATAAAACTAGCATTCTGTCAAACAGATTATTATTGTTCAACAGCACACACAAAACCACGGCGTGATACAAAAACGAAGAGCTCAAATTAGGGATTTTGGGGTTGTATACCTTGATGATTCTGTGAAATTTAACGTTGTTGTAATAACCCCGTCGAGAAAGTTCAACAAAGTTTTTGCAAGTCCTAGGAGCGTGCTTATTGTACATCTGATCAGTTTAACATTAATCAATTCGTCTGAAGATCTTTTGTAACAGTAAGAAGAGCTCAGGATAATCGAATATGTACCTCGACGGTGAAAGAACCCATCGATGTTTCGAGAGTGACCTCCGGTGGACCTCCTTCGGCACTCGGCATAGTCGACGGATATGGCGTAGAAGCTACAGAAGTGGCAATGGACCAAGGGTTAGGGTTTAAGTTACTGTGATCTATACTCGATTGGCCTGGAGCCCTGGACTCTAGAGCCGTGGATCCCGGGGTCACGTAAATTGCAACAAACTTAAAACCGCACCGAAAATCCGACCACCCATAAAACCGGACCGAATCAAGTTCATCTGGTCGACTGGTCTGATTTTGTAGTCAAATCTCACTATGAATCGAGAACCGGTCTAAATATAAAATGGTCTTGCACATCTTTTAGTTTTTCTATTTTTCCTAATAGAATACATCGAATTAGAACGAACCCGAATTACCCGAAAACAAAAGCGTTAAGTATCATTTTGACCATTTAACTTTTAAATTTGTATCATTTAGCTACTAAACTGTTTTTTGTCCTGATTTAACCACTAAACTTTAGTTTAGTGTCTTATTTTGGAAAAAAATGAATAAAACTAATAGCTAAATCGTTACACAATATGATATTTTAGTGGCTAAATTGTGACAATTTTCAGTAGTTAAATCGGTAAGAAAGTTTAGTGGCTAGATATATATACAAAATATAGTTCAGTGGCTAAATCGTGACAAAAAATAGTTTAATGGCTAAATTTTAAAAAATCTGAAAGTTTGATTATCAAAATGACACTTAACCCAAAACAAAAAATGTGCAAAATCAAGAACCGAGAACCCGTCTGAATATAAAACGGTCTGGTCCGGTTCGGCTCCCGTTATATTCCGGATTTTACAAAGGAAAAAACCGGACCGGACTGAACCCGATGGAACCGAAACCCAAGTTGTGGAAATTATAGAAACCGAAAACCGGTCCAAAAATGGAACAGTTCGGTTCGGTTTCGGTCTGGTTCCGGTTCAGTTCATGATAAAACGGGTATGGTGTTCATCCCTAACTAGAAATGACAAATATGAGAGAGATGACATTCGTGGAGAAGCCATCAATAGAGGGGCGAAGCATGATGGATTGAAGCGTGAAGAGAAATTGACCACTCCGCATGGAGTGGTGTCAATTAGTCACATACAAATTGTTATTGTTGCATCAACAATTTAGGGGTGAGTTTGTGAGCATGATCTAATTTTTGTATAAAATTAAAACCAGAACTTGCGGTTTTTAAAACCTAAAACCCGTGGGGTGCTGTTTTTTTGTAGTTCGGTTTTTTGGTTTTTCCATTTTCCCTTTTTAGCTCTCTTGAAACCTTAATTTGTAGAGTAAATTACACAAATGGTCCCTGTGGTTTGGTACTTTTTGCTCTTTTCGTCCCTCAAACTTTTTTTTTTTACACCAATAGTCCCAAAATCACAAACCTTTAACACAAATGGTTCCTGCCGTTAAATAGAACCGTTAGACCAGTTAAGTCACAAGGGGCATTTTCATCATTCTTCATTTAAGGGACCATTTAGGTAATTTTTTAATAGTTTATCATTATTTTATTTTTTTTAATCTCATTTCTTATATATATATATATATATATATATATATATATATATATATATATATATATATATATATATATATATATATATATATATATATATATATATATATATCAACATCATCATCGTCGACGACATCAAAGAAGAAGATTCATTTGGCCATGAATCTGTATCTATGTAAGCAATCGTTCACAACCAAAAACTAGTTATGAAGACCCATTGGGGTTTTCGATTTCCTTCGGAGGGACGATGGCGAGCGGCGGAGGAGTAAGAAGATGTAAGGATATTGTGCCCGATACCAATTATAAAATATAAGAAATGTATTACGAATTACAATTCAAGAAATGAAATTACAATACACAGAAATAAATAAAGTACGGAATTTAAAATTACAAATAAAAGAAATAAAATACGAAAAGTAAATTACAATACGGAAAATAAAGGCTGAGTCTCGTGTTTGACACGATTCCCTTAAAACAGATTCGAAGTCTGTTTCCCAGGGTACAACAGCCAAAGCAGCGTGTACTGCCGGAGGTAACCAACTTGCCTGGAAAAACACGTGAATTCTAAGTGATCTTCGTTCTTGGAAGCAGCAACGTCTTGCCGTTAAAGTGAAAAAGTTTCAAGAATGCAAAGTTTTTCCCAAATCTTTCAAGTGTTTCAAGTGTGTTTTGGTGTTTGCATCTCCATCCCTTTTATAGGAGATGAGTTGTAACAACAAATTAATTATATTCAATTGTAGTAATAATAAAAAATCATTTTTTTATTAATAATTAAATATAATAATTCTATCATTAAACCATGAGTTGTAACGATAAATTAATTATATTTAATTGTAATAAAAAACATTTTTTATTAATAATTAAATATAATAATTCTATCATTAAACCATTTCTGTAACGGCTCTAGAATTGTCTAGATTCGTTCAACACACGAACGCGGCTCACGCAAAAAAAAATACCTTATACAAAGTACGAGGCAGATGCTAGTGCACACAAGTTTAATGATTTGCTACTGTTTGGACCCAAGATTTGTCTTGGATTAACTTGTCATGCTTGTCAAGGCTCCTCATTATAAACCACTCATGGTTTGGTCCATCTTCCTACGTGAGACAAGTTTTCACACTTTTAACTTGCATTTTCCCACATCAAACACCAATCTTAGAGCATCGATATCTCATTCATCTTAGCTCCATTTTGGACGTTTTTTATATCGTTGTAATCCTCTCTTCAAGGAGAATACACACCCATAAAATATTAATTATATATCTCACAACTATATATAATTATATTTGGTCCAAAAACATGGAAAATACACTTTTTCCTTTGAAAAATTTACACTTTTTTCCAACAGAAGACACCGGAATACACTCCCTCGAAATCGGCGGCAGCACAGGCGGTGGAGCAGCAGCACCGCCATCGGCTGCGGATGCGGAAGCATTACTATGACTACGAGCTTCCATGGCGAAGGATGGTGTGTATATATATATCGTACGTCTTGACTAAGAACGGCGGCGGAGAATTAACACTCAAAATCGGCGGCGGTGGAGCAGCAGCACCGCCATCGGCTGCGGATGCGGAAGCATTACTATGACTACGAGCTTCCATGGCGAAGGATGGTGTATATATTGTGTGTGTGTGTGTGTATGTATATGTATATATATCCGTAGCTTCCATGGCGTGCTCCATCACGCAGCTTCCATGGTGGGTGTGTGTGTGTGTGTGTGTAACATCCTCGAATTCAATTACTGTAATTTGGATCTATTTAGGCGGATAATTTATAATTAAGTTGAATTATGAGCAATTATTATGTATTTGGGATATTTAGAAAGTTTGTTGTTATTTTAAGAAAATTTGAACTCTGAATTATTATTATGGAGTATTAAGATTATAAAAGTTAGTAATGATAAATTTAAGAATAAATCAGTATTTTATGGAACCGGTTAAGTTGAGGGTGAAATGTGCAAAAATGATGAAAGTTGAATAAAAAGGCTAAAAAGCCATTCATTTTCATATTGCTCTCTCTCTCTCTCTACTTTCTCTCTCTAGATAAATTCTCTCTACTTCTCTCTAGATTATCTCTCAAACCGACCGGCCGATTATCGAGATTTATACGTCATCGGAAAGATCTCGAGGAGTACTACAACAATCTACGGTTGGATTCTTGATTTCATACGGATTGAGGTAAGAATCGACCATTTTAAGTTTATATATCTCGGTTTTGAAAACATGAAATTCGAATTTGACATTTCTTGCATGAATAAAGCCGATTTTGCTTGAGTTTTAGCTAGAATATGATAGAGTATGCGTAATATAATCAAACCTAGGCATAATACATGACATATTCATGATTCTTAGGCTTTGAAATGAAGGATTTAAGTGGTAAAGATGAACAAACTCGAGAATACCAAGAACATAGTCGAAATGCAAGAACAAATTCGATTTTTGAGCTAAAATCGAGTATATATTCGAATCTAACACCAAGGAATTCGAGTTTATGTCCCTAAATTCGAATCTAGGACCCTAAATTCGAATGATGTTCGAATTTAACCCATAGGGTTCGAGTTTGGCCTCAAATTCGAAAGGAAATTTGAATTTAACCCCTTAAATTCGAATTTAATGCCTAAAAATTGAAACTCACTCTCTAAACTCGAATATTATGAATGAAACCCATAGACAATACATAAAATAACAAAAGTCATTCAAAGGATAAGGTTTGAACTTGAGTTGGGTTCAAACTTAGTTGTGGTTCGAATTTGGATATGGATCCAAAATGGGGAAAATATTGCAGAACTTGTAAAACTTGGTTTTATGGATTTAAACAATTATTGACATGATGTGTTGTTACAAATGAATTACAGGTCCCTTGTGGTGTTATTTAACCCACAGTGGGGTACTTTGTGATCCGGTTGAAAGCCCGAGGAGAAATAAAATTTAACTTGAGGATTATTAACGCACCCACTGTGAGTACCTCTGATTTTAACATGTCTGCATCTGCTTTATGTTTGCTTCGCCTGCTGAGGCATGTTGTTTCACTTTCGTTTGACATTCTACTAACTTGCGTAAATGTTGATGCACATTCATACTTGTTGCATGCCCGTTTCTTTGTTGTGCATCTTATTGATGGACCTGAGGGTCGCATCTGTACTCCGATGTTACTGTGCTATATGACCAAGAGTTGACACCTCTGGGGTCAGGATAGGCAGTAGGTCATCCCCGATCGTACGTTTGCCTCAGATGGATTGTTTTTCTTATGCCGAGCGTCATCTCGAAGGAGTTGCGGCTCGGGTTTGCGTACTATGTGTACGTGTGGAAGTATACGGTATGCGTTACCGGTGTTACTTCTGGGGGCATCATAAGGGTTTGTGGAATGTGTAAAATCATTGGTATTCACTAAGCATTCGCTTACCCTCTCAGTTGTTTACTTTTTATAGGAAAAAGGGAAAACTGCTGCTGGACCTTCTAGCTAGGTCGTCTGTTGAAGTAATTGAAGATATTTGCTACTCACTCGGTATTTGGTTTATGTGATTATTGCTATGATATGTTTGGGATGATTGAAATAAACTTATGAGTATGTAGACTTAGATTTGGTACCTTGTAGCACCGTAGGGTGTTTGACACTGTTGCGTTACTTTATTTATATGCTTTCACACTTAAACTAGGTTATCAGATCATTATGTTATTGTATGACGGTGATTAATCCTGGGTGATATTTAAAATGGTGGTTATTGTGGCAAGGGTGTCACAGTGTGTGTCTGTGTTGGAACCAAACACCCCTTCACCATCGTCAAAGCTTCCATGGTCTCTCTCTCTCTCTCTCTCTATATATATATATATATATATATATATATATATATATATATATATATATATATATAGGAACCAAACACCTCTTCACCATAGAAAATTACACAAATGGTCCCTGAATGGCAAAAAGACGGAAATGGCCTCCTCTCTAACGGTCAAAGTTAACGGATGTTAGTCAGAGGGACCATTTGTGTTAAATGTTTGTGATTTTGGGACTATTGGTGCAAAAAAAAAGTTTGAGCGACGAAAAGAGCAAAAAGTACCAAACCACAGGGACCATTTGTGTAATTTACTCTAATTTGTATTGTTTTTTAATTTACATATTATCCATTAAACCAACCAATTAATGTATTAACATCAATTCAAACATTTGAAATATTTTGTTAATCATACATAATACGTTAAATTTTGAAATAACAAACTTAAGAGTGTTTGGATTTGCGTTTGAAAAAGTGTTACAACATTTTTAAAACTAATAATTAAATAAAATATGTAACAAAAATTGTTGCTGAAAATTTAGTGTTTGGTAGGGGTGAGCATGAGATGGTTCGGTTCGAATTTTGTCCCAAACCGAAAACTTTGGTTTTTGGATTGGAAGAAATGTTCGATTTTCGGTTTCAGTCTTTTGGTTTTCCGGTTTGAATTGTCGGGTTTTCTATTTAAACCATGGGTCATTTGTTTTCGTTTTTTTATTCAGTTTGGTTTTTGGGTTTAAATCTAAAAACTTAGATTTTTTTTGTTAAGATGGAGTTTGTTAATTTGATACTTGATTTATTAAAATTTAAAAGTGGTTCTTGATTACTAGTTAATTTGATACATTAATTTATTAATATTAGTCCTTAAATTCATCCAAACCTTTATTGAATTCAAGTATGGCATATCTAAAACGAACACAGAAATTCCACAAATGATGCACCCTCCTTAGGTTGAAACCTCTCAACGTACTTTTTCCTACATAAACGTGCATCCTTTTAATTCAGTTGGAAGATTAACAATAAATCCCTTCGTTCTTCATAGCCATATAAACATCTTGTAGCCATCGTGGTCAACAAGGCTATCAACCTCATTTTTAGTATGTGGTTGACTATAGCCTATAGATTTCAAGTTAATACTTATAAATAGTCAAATAAAATATTAAGTTGCAAGATTGAAACTAATCAAGTAATAATTCTTTTATAAAACCTAAATATAATAATCTATACAAATTTATAAAATGTGAAATCAATCTCACAAAACATGTAAATCACAAAATACTATCATAATACTATCAAAATATGAAAGTATGAAACTTAGATTGAGAGCAATCAACCCCTAATAGCTTAGTTCGAACAGAGAAGTGAAGAGCAGAAGTTTGCAGTCGACGATGATGGGGTGGAATCGACGCTTCAACGATGGAATCAACAGCGGAGTGGAATTGACAGTGCTGGAGTCGACTAAGGAGCAACTCACAATGGCTAAAGTTCGCTTCTGTATGGGTGGTTGAAGTGAAGAGTAGAAGTGTAGTCACAAGTCTCAACATCACGTCTCTCCAACCCTATCAATATATTGAATTTTAGACTAATAGATTTAAATATAAAAAATTAAATACATTAATTAAAGCGGTTCAGTTTTTAGGCACAATCCAAAATCAAAACCGTTTGAAACGGTTTTTCCGGTTTCGGTTTTTTTGTTTTTTGTTTTTTCCCCCGTTTTTCGGGTTTCTGTTTTGGTTTCTACTCATCCCTGACGTTTGGCTTTGTTTTTGTTGTATACTATCACAATTATAAACTAATCAGCACCATAGCAACATTGTTTATTCAATTTAGACATTATTCAACCAAGTAGCTTATAAATCGTTCACAAAATTTCAATTTCCTTCAAAAATTTAGTCATTTATTTTAACTCTAAAATCAAATAGTTGATTAAAAAATAGGAAAAGTATTTACAGAGTAAATTACAAAATTGGTTCATGTGGTTTGTTCAAAATTAAATAAACGAACACTCAACTTTCAAAGTTGCATTGACATTCTCTTAAACTACTGTTTATTTTCACAGATGTCCCTCATGGTGTTAATTTTTAAAAATGTACTAATTTGTCAATTTCACTTTTAGTACGTTGATATTATAATTATTCACTTTTACTAACTTTGTACTTTATGTTTAATTCTTTCAATTTAAACATTATTATTTTGTTATCTTTTTGTTTATTTTTAGTTAGTTACTTAATTAATTATGATTTGATCAATTGTCTCATTAATTAAGGTTTAAACTTTAGTCCATTGATATTATAAGTTTTTGTTTCGGTTTTTTCAGTAAGGTTTTTCTATTTTGTTTGTTCACCCCTAATTAAACATAGAAGGTTTATATCCAATACACACACCCCGCATACACTACTGAAAAATGCATAAAACTGTTAGGCGAGCTGTTATAATCGGAAATGGTGTCGCCGGCGCTGAGAATCAGTGTTATGGATTGGTTCGAGCTTTGGGCTTATCTAATCGGCATTCTTTATATGTAAGGTTTTATCTCATGCTTTATGACTCTGTTTTTGAGCGTCAGTAATTCGAAAACAATCTTATTTTCTACTCCTGGTGTTAGGATGAAGGTAGCATCGTCGAGATTATAACATTTGTTTAACCACTTGTATCTAATTGCGTACTAAATTACCTATCAGATGTATTGGATCATCCTGGAGACTTGAGAGTATTATATGTATAAATCCAGGATTAATAATCGATTTTTGAAAATATGATAGAGTCATAGAGTTAAGTACCATAAAAAGTAGTAGTGCAGTACTAGCCACCAACAATAATGTTTTTGGTTTGATATTTAGAATTGTATTAGTATCTGGTACTTGATCTATTTAGCTATAAAAGTGAAAATGTATATATAACTTGGGATAATCGTAGTATCAGATGAATTTTGGGTTTTGAGCCTTTAAAACTCGAGACTTCATGATCCTATCATTTGCATTGGCAAGCCACAAACACCTATGTTTTCATAGTCATAACATAGTTGTAAGTTGTCATATTTATTTTGACATTGTTATGATTTATTTTCATAAGTTTGTGTGCTGTCTGTTTTTATTGCTTGAGCAGCGTGTTCGTAGGCCAAAAGAGGGGATCAATAAGTGGCTTAATTGGCTCCCTGTTTCTATCCACAAAAGATTAGAGCAACTAAAATGGCAACTCTTTGATCCACAATTCACAGTTTCTAATCATGGGCTGAAGGAAGTTGTGAATATAGGTAGCACGATTTACTCATTCCTCAGATTTTCGTTAATAGTTTATAATTACAATGAGCAATAGGATGGAAAATATTCAAAATAATATCTTTTCATATCATTAAGTTTCTATAGATGGATGTGAGGAGCATACAATATTGCAGGAGAACTGACAATTTATTCTACTGCTTATCAGCTTATGGTGGTGCAGGTCAGTCAGGTATCTTAGAAGCTGATGCGAAACTAATCGCTAACAATGCTAGTGAAAATATTGAGAAGTATGCTTTCCTTTTGTTTTATTTCCTCATTGAGATCGTATTAAAATTTATCTTAATCAAAATCACACTTTTAAATTACGTGGCCTGGTGTATTTCAGTTATATCACAGCATATATAGTTTTATGTGGATAGTGGTATTGTTGCTGTTTACCATATGAAAGTATTTTGAATAAAGTGGACCAAGGCACCAAGGAATAAGAATAGTTAATATGTTTGAAAGGTGCGAGTGACCATCGAAAAGCTTTTTGTATAAAACAGAACTTTAGCTTTAACACAATTACCCTGTGCTACAATGACAATCCTACATTGAAACAGATGCGTCAATACACCCCTCCGGTTTTTGGTTTTTTTAATTAGTTCATATGTAAAAAAAAGTTTGGACCCAAAGGATTTTGAAACAAGCTCAGCCCACATTAGTTTTAATATCTATATTTAGATTAACCTTGTCTTTAGATGATATATGTTATGGTATATGATTAGATATGTTTCATTCATTGCAATTTGCTTGAAATTTGGTTACAGTTTGATGAATTGATGTTGAATTTTAAATTTATGAATGACCAATTTGCACAACAAAAGGGTGATCAGTTATGAATGATTGTGTAGTGTTATATATTATGAAAGGCATGTTAGATGGTATTACTAATGATACACCAGTTTATTTTGAATGTATGGAAACTAGTCACAAACAAATGTAAAAACCTTAATAGTAGCGTAAGTTTGGTATTTCAGTTATAGTGATAAACTTGTTTTTAAAAGTAATAATTGTGACCCGACCCGTTCATTTTACCGTTGGAGTTATATCTATAGCTGTGAGATTTTCATGGTTGCCCCTCTAATACTTTGTCATCACTCATTAGCCCATGCCTCTTGATGTGCATGCATTAGGAACACAGTTTCTTAAGGAAGCAGTTGTATGGATCTAAGTTGATGTTTGTTTTTTATTCTCCTAGAGACGGTCCATTATTGGTGGTTGCATCTGGCCAGGATACTATCTCTGTTGCATGTTCAATTAAACGGCTAGCTCCGGATCACGTGTTCACTATACAGGTTTGAGTGGTGACTTTTATTTTATTATGTTTACTTTGATCCTTCTTACTTCTTTTTCAGTTGAGGAAACTAGTTATATAGTGAATCTTATGTCCCCAAAAGGAAGTTATGCTACTTCAGATTCCCCCCTTCATGAAGAGACATTCTATGCTTTATACACACACACATACATATGATTGGTTGTCTTATATATCAATTCATAATATAAACTCACCCATTCTGATGAGATAGTGCCCTCTATGTTAACTCTGTCATTCGGTTAATCAGTTTTGCTCTTGGTAATTTGGTATGGCCATTATCACTGCCCTAACACGTATTGCGAGTTAAGGTTGGGGTGTACTTATGAACCACAAGTTTGCAACAGTATATTATTTGTATGCTTTGTGATCATTTTGTTCTTTCAGTAGATGGAAATAATTTTTTAAATGAAGTTCTATGGCACTGCTGGTTATGATACTTTTAGCTATTTATTTAACACCCCCACCCCCACATAATATAAGTAAATAATAAAACAATAAAAGTAAAGAGATAGAAAAATGCAAGGTTTCACTTGACATGAGGTTTAATAAGACCTTTCGACTGATTACCTTAATTGCCCCTAAACACAAAACTGAGAGAACTTGGGAACCAAATTAATCCTGCTAGAATTTTGTTTGGATCTTGTAATTGGAAGTGTTGCATTTTTTGTTGGACGGAGGGAGTAAGAAGTAGCTGCCTGCTTAAGTAGTTTTCAATTTATTGTATTTTTAGTGTTTAAAATTGATTATCATGATAGTCATTTACCATTAAATTAAAAATCATTACTAGAAAATCTATTATTTGATTACACTTAGGTACAACACCCACGGTCACGCCTGAATAGGTTTGATTTGGTGATTAGCCCTCTTCATGATTATTATCCTTTGACTCCTGAAGGGAAGGAACAAATTCCTTGGTTTCTTCAGGGGTGGATTACTCCTCGCCGATCTCCTGGAAGAAACGTGGTAGGTAATCTCCTCCATGATGAATATTACATTATGCAAGTGCAAACAAATATCTAACATAACTATTATTTTAATGCAAATATACTTATGCAGCTTGTTCTATATACAATCTCAGGTCCTTACACTGGGATCCCTTCATCAAGTCGATTCAGCTACACTACAAAGTGCAGCTTCAGCCTGGCATGATGAGCTGGCATCATTATGCAGACCGTTGCTTGTGGTCAACATTGGAGGACCTATTCGTGAGTACACTTTCAGATTGTAATCTTTTCCTCACACTTCTCTCCCCCTTAAACTAGTCTGTTAAACTTTTTTACTTTCACTTCTTTGCAGCAGAAATTCATTTAAAAGAACAAAAAATGTACGGTTCTACTTGTGCATTCTGCTCAGTTCTCTGAATTAATAAGGCCATGTGGATATTGGTTTGCGTATAGGTCACTGCAGATACGGTGCCGACCTTGCAAGGCAGTTAACTGCATCATTAATGAATGTTCTTCGGACTTGTGGGAGCGTCAGAATTTCATTTTCTAGACGAACCCCCAAGCAGGTACATATTATGTCTAGTACACTATTACTTGAACTCTATAATCAATATAAAAAAATTATTTCTGAATTTTTAAAAAAATGACAGGTCTCTAATATCTTGGTAAGGGAATTTTGTAACCATCCTAAGGTTTATATCTGGGATGGTGAAGGTACCACCCACCTCTCCATGACTCCATCTTTAACAATTAAAGATTTCCCAATAGAACTTGTTGCACAGGAATAGGAGATCCTGATACGGTTAATGCATGATACCGTGTAGATCCTAATCCACACATGGGACATCTTGCTTGGGCTGATGCTTTTGTCGTCACTGCAGATTCAGTGAGCATGCTGAGCGAGGCTTGCAGTACTGGGTAGTGATCATTTTGTTTTAAAAAGTGAAATTTCTTTTTCTTCCTCTTATTGAAGGACTTGTTCTTTCTGTTCCAGAAAGCCCGTTTATGTGATTGGAGCCGAGAGGTGCACATGGAAGTTTGCATACTTCCATAAATGTCTGCGAGAAAGAGGAATGGTGCGATCGTTCACGGGTAACGAGGATGTAAGTTGCAACTATTTGCTTTGCATACAAGGAACACAACATGACACAACAACACTTTGATTGCAAATGCAAAAGAACTCCCTTGATACATAGTATTTGATTTCCCATTTTATATGCACCTCCTTAAGTTTGTGGAAACATGAAGCATTAGAATTTTTAATTTCTTTGATTCTTACAAATATTGGCGGACCTAGGTTCTAAGGAGACCGGTTGCACAATTTTTTGTCGCGTTCCCGGTTCAAAAATTCAAATGATCAGATTGATCGGTTCTGGTCAACAAATGAGTATTTTTTATTTAAAAATAGGACAAATAATCTTAGAATAGCAAATAAACTAAAAGATTTAATCAATAATTAAGAAATACAAGTTATCCGATTTGTTAGTTTTGAAAGTTGGCCATCATATATACCATTTTCCGATAACTTCATATCCAAAAAATATTCCATTGATAATATTATGAAACTTACAATTAACAATTAATTAGTTATAATTAAAAATTAACATTGCACATAATTTTCAAAGTATAAACATTCCACACTATAAAAATCAAACATTCCACTTTACTTTAAAAAATTTAACATTCCACAATACAATCATTATTTATAAAGTCTATACAAGTATACAACTATACACATAAACTTAGGGATTTAGGGCAAAAGTATAAACACATAATTACAAAGATTACTGATTTTATTTAGGCCTTTAGGTATTGGGCAAATTTATTAATTGGGTTATTGAATATTTATTTGTTGGATTAACACTATAGGTAATTGGGTTATTTAAGTTTTAGTTTTGTTTGTTTTATTTAATATTTATTTTGGTATTATACTTTAAGTTAAAATTTACATGTTTGATTTGAGATTATAAATACTTTTAATTAAGTTGCACACTACCAAAAATTTGTCAATATTTGAATAATATAAGTTGCACACTCAAGAAATCATTAGTTGTACATATATAATTTAAAAAAAATCTTACACTACGAAATGGAATTATTGAAGAGGGAACCCATTGCACGTGCTACCCCTCAAATGTGTATAGGTCCGCCCATGTGACTACAATCACTATTATCATTCTTTGATTATACATGTACAAAACTGTAAACTTAAACTGAAAACGATATAAACATAACGAGAAAAATTGTTCTCATGTCATCCATTGCTCATTTGCTTCCCATTCTGTAGCTTAATCATTGTAGACTTTGTAGTTTTGTGGTTTGACTTGACTGACAATCATATCATCTTAATAATAATTTCTAAGTATTTAGTTCATGGTATTATCATGCAGATAACTGAAACATGGATGTATCCTCCACTAAGAGATACATTGGATGCAGCTGAGCATGTGATCAAAACACTTGCCGAGCGTGGCTGGAAATTGCAACCTTGATGGGGTCACTTTTGTCTGCTTGACCAGCGCGATTCAGGTCAGAATGCTGTTATTTGTCCCTTTCCAGGCATCACTTTGCCTTTTAAAAAGAAAACATTGATGACCCTCATGATAGCTTAGCAGTCGGAGATATGTAATCTTTAGTAGACGTTGTACGATCAAATACCAACTGATGCCCCCCTATATTGTTGTTTGTTCTGTTTACATCTAGCACTTCGTGGGGCATAGATAATGGATTACCCTTTTTTTTGCCCAAAAACACATTTCTAGCGATTTGGAATGTATTATGAAATTTACAACACTTGAGATATATATAATAAGGGAAAATGTCATGAAATACCAATGATCTTTCATGGTTGGTCCATTTTATGTATGAAACCTTTTCCGGATCTGTTTTTTGGTCACTTAACTTTCATGTAACAGGCTAATTTGGTAATTTTGATGATTTATAACTTATGTAACGGATTCTTGACGATGTGTGGTTGCCACATCATCACGTCATCAACAAATTATCACCACATAAGTAAAACATTACAAATCATTGACAGTTGAGCATGTTGATCGGTTTAGCAAGTAACTGATCATCATAATTAACAAATTAGCCTGTTAGTTGTTACAGAAATTTTAATCAATAATAATTAGAACAGAACACCTCTTGAAAGTTATTATGATATTTTCCCAATATATATGACATTCATTGTTAAAATCTACTGGTGCTGTTGTTTATGTTTCATTCAAGGACCAATTGACAAAATAACAAATTTTTGCTTTTTATAGTTACATTATTTATATTTAATCAATAATAGGATCAACCCTATATATATAATATTCATATTAAATAATTAAATTAGTAATAGAACAACTAACAATATAAAATTTTAGACATTATAAAACTTGGACTTTATAGTTAATAAAATGAAGCATAAGATAACAAGGATATCAGGGTCGAAAATTTTTCGACTATATATATTATCGGGGTCGTTTGACCCCACACTTTGTGGGTGGATCCGCCCCTAGATCCATGGCCATCGATTTCTTGTTACGGTGGTTTCCGTGGTCGTCGGTCAAGGTGATTTCATACATTCTTGTCCCATATTGCATATGAGCGAAGCATATGTTGAATTTATATATGCAAGTCTTACATCAACCGACAAAACTCGTTTTGGGTGGTGGTATGAGACCATGGGCGGGTTTGTATTAGGTTTCAAGATTTCATACAATCCATTGAAGATTGATGAACAAATTCATCCCAAACCAACAAGGAGACAACGAGGAGCGACGGACCACATATGTGGATGAAGGAGAGGGTACATGTGGAAGCTTCAAGGCCGAAAGTGAAAGGACATGTTATTTGTGGCTTTTTCACATGGCCGACTGATTTTTATTTTGGCCGAATAGAAGTCTAAAAAAAAACACATTAAAATGAGCTTACCAATTAAGTGTTTAATGCCAATAAGCCCTAAACAAACATCCAATAAGTTTAGTTATAAAGACAAACTATGTTGGCTATTGCATATGTGTTCATAAATTTTAATTTGTCCAAAGCATATGTAGCATGCATCTTTTGGTATTTGTTTTATAAAAATGCTAAGTAGTGTAAACCAAAATATCAACCATACACGTTTTTTACAAACACAATTTGGATGTTCTTGTGAACAAACATGAAAAAATATTAAAGTAGCAACCGACGTTAGAATGTAGACCTGACAATTCGTGTATTCGTGTCGTTTTCACGTGTCAGACACGAATTTGACACGACACCAATACACGAAGCGCAATAAGTTTTATCTCAATTTTTAAGATGTATTCATGTCGTGTTTCACAAACTCGTGTATTCGTGTCTCCAATTGTCAGGTCTATTAGAATATAAATAACAATGTTTCAAATTAAGGGAGACATATAAACTAAGGTTTGGTTTGACAGAGAAAATCGAAAGAAAGAAATGAAAACAAATTTTTAGTTAGGAGACTCAAATTAAGTATATTAGTATTCTATGAATTCTCAAGTTGTATCAACATATAACTTAAAATTCAATTTCTTCATTTCTCTAGCAATGATGGAGAATTAAATAGAAACTAAAATTAGAAAAAGAGAAATACAAATTGTATTTTCAAGTTTCATGATTTAAAAACCAAAGATTTCTTTATCCTCATTTCTTGTTTCTTCAGTTGTTTATGCCAAATGCAACTTAAGTTCCAACATCGTATTTTCCTTTAGTTAAAATGCATGGCTAAATGAAACATATATTTGGAATCCATGTTTATAATCGTATTCCAGATATAGACTTACCGGTTTATAATTTATAATTTAAGGTTGTATCTTTTCACCGATTAAAATTCTAGAGGATATACATGTAAATGACTAATCTTAAAACATATATTTTTAAACCATAATGTCTTCTTTTGGCTTGCCAAATGTAACTTGAATTAAACCTTATTTATAGTGTGTTTGAATTTTCAGATTACAAAGAGAATGAACTAAAATTTGTATAGACTCCATCAATATCTAAGGTTAAGGAAATTTATCATTGTTAAATATTTGTAATAGAATTTAAAAGATGTTTGATATAGTGGAATCAAATGAATTGAGAGAATGTAATCAAATGAGGTTTATAAGTTTTTTTACCGAATGAAAAAGAGTAGAAAGTTGGGTTGAATATACATTTTAATTTTCTTATTAAATGAAGGGAATCAAATTTATGGTGTTTCATTGAAAATAATCCCACCAGATTCAATGTAATATTCTTAAAAGATTTTCTTTAAATTGGTATAATCCAAAATAGTTTCTTTATTTAGCGCGAAGAAAGACCCATATAGAGATCAGATTACTGAAACCCTTGGGCAAAGACGGTCCGTCTGCATAGGCGCACAGAGACCCTAATCACCGATTGATTTTCTCATCAGATTAGAAACAAAACTCTCTTTACTAGGGTTTCGGAAAAGGATTTGATTGATCGCTTATCAATTGTTGGAAAAAAATGTCTCAAACTGGAAAATTAATGCCCAATCTTGACCAAAACAGTACAAAGGTCCTCAATCTTACTGTCCTTCAGAGAATGGATCCTTATATCGAAGAGATCTTGATCACTGCAGCACATGTTACCTTCTACGAATTCAACGTCGAGCTCAACCAATGGGTGCGGTTTTTCTTTCTTTTTACTGACAATTTATCATCGGTTTTTGTTATGCGTCTATTCGTTTGTGAGATGTTGCTTTTTTCATATGTTAAAGAGCTAGAATGAGTTATTATATTGTCAACTTTACTCTCTGTATTGCAATGCGAAGTTTGAAATGTTAGATTTGTAGTATAATTCAAAAACCTTGTAAAATTAGTATGTTTTTATCAACTGGTTGCGCGGAAATAAGCGGTTCTAGCATATATGTTGGCTGTATTGCAAGTGTGGCTATGTGGTGCATCACCCTGCTACCAGAGATCATGATTGAGTATCATGCGCAACATACAGCTTTGTAAATTTATACTTTTCCCCTCCTCTAGCTCTAGGTACCTCTTGCTAGATTTCTGAAGATTAGGTTTTTTAATGACTAATAAATATGGGAAAATATATCGAGTCACTCAAGAAAATTGGTGCAGTGACACCCAATGGTGCGCCGAATGGGCGACTATCATCAAATTTTGCAGGTGGATGATTTCCAATGACAATAACTATATCATGGATAAGTAGATAACACATACTCCTGCCATACCAGATCATTAGTTACAATTTATTAAAATAAATAGAAAAAAAGGAATGTAAGATGAATCTCCAAGAGGTGGTGATGTTAGTTGGTTTTATAGGAGAAGGTAGTATATTTCACTTGAATTCTCTTGCAAATTGGACGTTATATAAATACGGAATATTAAAAAATAAGGGGTTGTATAAAACATGAGATGGAGGCAGGTGGGGTTATAGAAACCATACCACATAACAATGGACACGGAACATAAAGGAGGCATGTATATCACTGTAGTGGAAGTTTGCATCCCACTATTTTGGTACTAAGATATTCAGTGATTCCATGAAATACGTTAGTTGTAATTTTTTATTTCATGATACTCAAACATATTCATGACACAAAAGTTAAGATATTTTATATAGTATTTAGGTTTGGTGCTTGTACTTGTTTATGCCGATTTCAATTAAATTATGTACTTATTAAGTTAAGAATTAACTAAAAGCATCATGATACTCGTACGCAGACTTTAGATTGATGAAGGATATTCATTTTGGTTTATCATTTTTTAATACCATATGCCTCATATCATTGTGTTGATCATAACTTTATGGTGGGGCTTACGACAAGGTAACCCCAGCTTTTCAAACATCTACTTTCTCAAAGCTGAAGAAAACAGCAGAATAGTATGCCTTGGGAGATGTGAATGTTCACGTGACACATGTTTGTGTTTGCACATTGGGGTGTGTTTTTAGTTTTTACTACTTGTTCTACTCTCTTGTTTTTAGCAAATCTGTGATGGAAAACCCATACCCATGTTAGCATTAATGTTGATTTTGAATCCTTGTTCTACTCTCTTGTTTTTAGCAATTCTTGATCATTCATAATTGTTCTTCAAGTTCCCTGAGAGAGGATCATTTTAACGTAAGAACTCTGAATATGTACAGATTGATGTTGTAAACCTGAACTGGCATTCCAAAAAGATCTTTCTATCACAATTTCATAGTTGATAGTCTCATTTGTCTCTTTTTTCCAGAGTCGCAAGGATGTTGAAGGGTCTCTCTTTGTCGTTAAGAGGTAATAGTGTAATGCTTAAAATTTTGATATTGCTAATTCTTTATTTTATCTTTCTATTTACCTGCTTAAGGGGTTTAACTATTAAAGTTTAATAATCATAGCCGATGACAAAAGATATGTTGCACACTTGGATGAAAACGTGTCAACTTTGGTTGCTTTTTATTTCTTTGGATCATACTGTCAGAATATGATAAGTTAGCTAAAAAGGAAATGGGTTAAATAGATTGAACGGGTTAAACGTGTTGAAAGGCAGCCAAGAATGTGTGCTATGTTTACAAACCTTGTTAATCCATCTTAATTAGCATATTATTTTAATAATGTTTTTGTAATCACATTTAATACATTCTTAACACAAATATTCACAAAAAGTGTGTGTGCTCAACCCAACCCGGCCCTGACACTGGCTTAACGGTTACCCGTTTAAACACCCGCCTAATTTGCCACCTCTAGTTTTAATGGCGGTGTGTTGAACCAGAATGGAACTTTTGTGTATACACTTGATTTTTTTTTGGAAAGGCAAACCAATTTGTAGCTTTTCGGAAAGAAAAACCAAGTTGTATGTGGAATTCAAGTGGAGCTTATATACACACACTTGTTTTTATGAATTGCAGGAACACCCAGCCAAGGTTTCAGTTTATAGTAATGAATCGGCGAAATACAGGCACATATTCGTTTATTACCTTGTGCTTTTTATTGTAGTAGATGACAGTATGACAAAGTCTTATGGTTTCTTTAAGATATTCATATGTGTTTCTCTTGGCTTTAGATGTGAAAAGCTAAATTATCTGGTTCCTTAGTTGTTTGAGATGTTCTTGCACTAAAGTTCTTTTAGAACTTGCACTTCCAGTTTCCAGGTGCCTAGTTGTGCAGTGTGATTTTTTTTTTCTGTATATTCTAATGGTTGTTATATGTTAAGTAAAACAAAAAAAATAAAGATGAACATACACAGTGGTTGAACAACAAATCGTGGATCTTGGAAAACATTGATGACTGGAGCTAAATCGTGTATTTTGATTTTTTTTTTTTGCCTATCCTATCTGTCCACCACTGTATCAAATGATCTTTCTAGGTCAGACAGCCTGCTGACTTTTCTGACGATTACATCTGTTGACAGTCTCGCTTTTAAATCTTTGCAACTGTTTATAATTCATCTGTCAGTTGTTTTATGAGAGCTACACTGATTTAGAAGTTTATAGGAACCAAGCACTCCAAACAGTCAATATGTTTTCTTGCAATATGAAATTAGATTTGGATGAGCAGTTCATTTTTATGACATTTGACATATAAGTTAACTATCAACAGAAAATCTCGTGGAGAACCTATTGGGAGATTTTGAGTTTGAACTTCAAGTTCCATATTTGTTATACCGGAATGCTGTCCAAGAAGTTAACGGTATTTGGTTCTATAATTCACGTGAGTGCGAGGATGTGGCAAATCTGTTTACTAGGTACTTCTCTTATTTTCTATTCTCTGTGTGACTCTATGTGGATGGAATTCACATATCACGTGTGTGGTGTCCATTACTCATGTTGACGTGTTGATTGCAAGCAACCATATGTCAACTGACACTTGCGGATCTAAACTTTGTGCCGTAAATATATCCTTTATTTTTTAAAAAAAAATATAATTTTATTGGTAGTTGATACCAGAGGAATGTTTGTCAATGTGATCGTAAACTGTTTTATGTAGCTTTGCTGCTTTTTATTATTAAATATAGGAGCTAGAACCGAACAGTTATGTGCATGTTACATTTCAGCTGGTATAGCTAAGTTAATGTCAAATTTTTTGTTCAGGATACTCGGTGCATATTCAAAGGTTCCACCAAAGTCAAAAGTGAACAAAAGGTTTGTGGTGTTTACATTAATGGTATACATTTCAGCTTGTGTAACGAATTTGTTGAGTTAGGAGGTCTGGTTTTTATGTGATCTTATCAAAATTTAACATTTAGGCTTATATAAACTTGTTTGATCTTGTATCGACATTAGAAGTGTAACAATTATTCCAAGATACTCTATCCTGACTTCATTCCAATAATTTCATTTATATTCTGCTACAGTGAGTTTGAGGAACTCGAAGCTGTACCTACCTCTGCTGTAATCGAAGGACCGTTAGAGCCTCCCTTCACTACGTCCAGTTCTACAGATGTACCTGAGGACTCTTCATTTGTGAACTTCTTCAGCGTATGTATACATCAATATTGATCTGAATTTGCTTTACTACACTCACTCTATCGACTGTGTTTGATTGTTATAAAGCTTATTAGAATTTGTGGTGATATGCTGTTAGAAGTCTCAGTGCAATGTCTTTGTCACTGCAGAACACTATGAATCTGGGACACAATTCTTCCAATTCGGTCAGTAATGTACAACCTTACCATAATTCTACAACAGTTCCTTCATCTTCTCGTGTTGCACCGTCTCCTGTGCATAATGGTTTGACTACACAAATCCCGTCACGTGCTCCATCTACCACTGCAATGCCTCTCCATGACAATGCTGACCCAGTGAATAACAGCAATCGTGTCACCAATCTTATTAAGCCCCTTTCTTTTTTTACACCCTCATCATCCTCATCCCCTATAATGCCACAACCTACTTCATCTGTACCAGTTACTGCCCTTCAGCCTCCCCTAAATGTACAACGCAGTCATGGTGTTCCGTTACTTCAACCATTCCCCCCACCGACACCTCCCCTGTCTCTTACTCCTAATTCTACTTCACCTACAAATTATGGCCCATTGAGCAGAGAAAAAGTTCGTGATGCACTCATGCTGCTGGCCCAGGTAATATCTGACTTCTCCAGTTCTCAGTTTCTACAAAACCTGTAGTTGTCATCCCTATTTATTTTTATATGACTTCATAGAACAATATACTTGTAGTTCTGGGAACCAACTTGTTAATCATGTTATTATTTTGACCAATTTGAGTGCACAAATATGAAATTACTTCTGCATTTACGATTTATGCTGATGACCTTGCAAATTTTGTCTGCTTAGAGGTTGTGAATAATTATATGGATTTGGTAACCGTTGTGCTTTACTTTAGCTTTCACTAAAACCGTTGTAGCTGTAGAGATCCCTAAAAATACTATGCTTGGTAACTTGAACACTTATAATCAATGACTTGTTTTTTTTTTTTTTTTTTTTCAAAAAGATCTATTGCAGAAATTAGGCAAAAGATTGACCGAGTTTTTCTGTATAGTGTTTTCTTGGCAGTAATACTGCAACTATAATGAACTTTTTGAAATCTAAAGCCATATGTCCCCACCACTCTGTAGAATTTTTCATTAAGCATATCGAAAAAATATTTATACACTAAATGTTGATATGTACATCTAGGGAAAATTGCATATAAAGGTAATGCATTATAGGTCAATTTCTATTCTAGGTCAGGAACTATTTTTACCTCATTAAAGGTAATGAACTTCTAAAAATTTCAAAATAAGGTTATGTTGGTCACTAGTGACCCTTTCACGACTAGTATTGATGATTTTTCGTGGTACTGTGTACTACACTACGAAATACGACCAAAAGTACCCTTTTAAGCCTCTTTTTTGGAAAAAAGTTAGAAGCATGTTGCGTTTTACCGGGACAAAAAATAGTCTGTTGCCTGAAATAGAATTTGACCTATAGTATGTTTTCTTTCTTTGCAATTTTCATGTACATATAAGTATATTGCAACTCATTAGAATAATGGCAAATTACCAAGAAAGGTAATATAAAATCCAAAAATTGACAATAAAGGTAATATAAAATTTTTTAGGCCGAGAAAGATAACATAAAATTCAAATTTGACAAAAAAAGTTATTGATGACCAATTAAGAAGGTAAAATTTTAATTTAATGCTCCCTTTTTTGGTAAAAGAATAATATTTGATCATCTTTTTGGCCTACGATTTGAATTTCATGCCATTTTTCGGCCAAAATAGAATTTTATATTAGGTTTGAATTTCGATAATAACAAAAGCTTTGATTGTTCTTTAACTCTAGGTTTTGCTTTTTTGGCCAGGATAATCAATTCATTGATATGTTCTACCAAGCTCTGCTGAAAGCACATCAATCATGATATGTTGGTGAACCATATGAAAATTTCATCTATGGTTATTATCAAGTGCTTGTAACATCACCACCCTTGCACATAGTTGGCTTTGCACCCTAACAATCATCAGAAGCATTGCTGCAGTTCTTGCCTACAGTTGGTCGATATAAAAATTGATGCTACGTTCTTGAGGGAAACAATGATCTGGTCGAGTCAGGTCATAGCGAGTTTTGCATATCAAGGTGATAATAGACTTGCTTTGTGTTGATGTAATGGAATTATGTAAGTTGAAAAAGTTGGTTGCCATTTGAGTGAACCATTGTTGGAATTATGTATGCAGCCGTTGTTATTTGTCTAGCTTGCAGAGTTGAGAGTTGTAATTTGGTTTCTCACATGCTAGGAGTGATACACAGTAAATTTATCATTGGCAAAAAGAGAGAAAAGGAATTGAACATGATGAATTACAAAGATAATTAGATGAGTTGATAGTCTGGGTATGTTTGGCACGACTAGCTGGAGCTGTGAGTTGAGCTTTTGGAAGCCGTAGCTTTTTATAAGAGTTGGGAGTTTTTTGTTTTTATAAACGTGTTCGGTAAAAGTAGTCGTAGCTTTTAGTACTAAATGACAAAAAAACATTGATATTACTTAAAAGTTGTAGTTTATAATTATTTGAAGAGTATAAAAGTAATTTTGTTTGATCAAAAGCTCAAGTTGAAAGTTACTTCAGATAGCTTCTCGTGAAAGATCTTTCAAATTCGAATCAAAAGCTTAAGTGTCTATCAACCAAACGGAGTTTATGAGCTTAAGCTTCCAAAAATCAAAAGTTGAAGCTCTTAAAAGCTTATTGTCAAATGCACCACCTTTAGTATAAAAGAAGAATTAGATGCGATCACATATCTTAATATAATAGCAACATAATTTAAACCTCATTTCATGTGGAATCGGTTTTGGGTGACATCCATAAGGTTTCATTGATGGCATCGACCACCATGATATATATCGAGTGTATCATAGAAATGTCACATCATTTAACCATAACATTCTCATATACATTTAAATCATTTTAAATGGGATGGTACTATTATTATTTTTAAATGAGATCAAGTCTTAAATATATGAATGAGACCCATTTTTATTTCATGATACCATATCATACAGATGATATGAGTAATATATTTTTTATGGAGTCCAATATCCACATTTATATGGAGTGTATCATTTATGATGTGACACTTAGGATGATAATACAAGCATAATTATACCATTGTGGATTTGTTAGACTTGGTTTCAAAACAACCAAATTAGTGATTACAGAGAAGTAAACCATACACACACAACTGAAAGTTACAAAGAAAAATAATATGATTTACGTCAATTCTTATTGTCAGTAAATATAAACAAACAACCGAAAGGAACCATTTAAATGTATTTCCTTGCATGGTGGAACATAGTTCTTGTTTTTATCGATAATCATTTATATTGTGTCATTGAGGAGGATCCTAGTGACAACAAATTATAAAAAATGATAACCAATTTTACAAGAAAATAAGATGGGAATGCAATCTAAATTATTTTCTTCTAAATGTGAGAAGAAAATGATAAAATAAATTGAAAAAGAGGTGGTCATATTCATTTACACCGGTAAATTACCTTCTTTTTGTTTTCTTTACGCTCTTTAAACTTTTGAGAACATAACGTTTGAGATGTATAAAGATTTATCATTCATTTATTTTCGTTATAACATATTAAGGTTACTCTATCCAATTTAAGTTAATATGATTAACATGATGGATCGTTTTAGGACAAGAGAGTGGTCATTTATCACATCTTCTTTGTTAGAATATAACACTAATATTTCGTTTGGATTGCATTAATTTAAAATGATATATTTTAAAGATATGATTTTAAAATAATTAAGAGAATGAGTGGATTATGAAAGTTGGAGAAATGAGAAATATGAAATACTTTCGATTTTTTTATCCAAATATGGGAGAAACTCTAAATTCAAAATAAGTTATTTAAATTCTTCAAACCAAACCAAACCAAACCTAAAATTATACAAGAATGAGAAATGGAATATAAAAACACAAAATGTTTTTTATTTTGTGTAATTTGCAACATGTTTTGGCCCAAAAATATAAATTCACAAATGCTCAGGGACTAGACTTGTATTTCCCATTTTATCGTTGTGCTCAGGGAACTGTCTTTCCACTTCCACTGTTCGGTATTTCTCACTGGCGACGCCTTCTCAAGCCCTAAACAGATGCACGCAGCTATGGCGGCATGCAGAAGGACATTAAAGACTGTTTTGGGCAGTTACTTGTCACGATCGACTCCAGGATATCTATCATCATCTTCTTCATTTGGACCTCCTTCTACTCTCATTTCACGAAGGGGCATTGCTTCCAAGCTTTATGTTGCAGGTTTGCGTCTTTTCTTCACTTGTTTCCCTGATCATTTGTTTTCCTATGGTCTCTTACGAGCACTATTGAATTGCCTGGAGAACTGCACACATACATGTGATATACTTGTTCGGAAATCTACGTTTGAAATTTGAAAATACTGTTCTTAGATTTTATAGCTGCAAGGTCAATGCGTCAACGAAGAGACTTACCTACTGGTTAAATATGTAAAGTACTCATGGCTAAAACATAACTCTGGTGGACTAAATCAATGTGTTTGTACATTTTCTAATGATCAGTAACACCTAGAGTGTTAATTTCAGGTTACGACTTTGGAAATGTTGTATTCATTTTGAATAGTCCATTAAAAGATATTGTTCAGTTAGTGGGAGATGGACGGAGTAGCAATCATAATTCTCTTTGTTTCCATTCCAGAATACTTGTTTTCAATATTGAAGTCAGTATAATGTGGAACTTTTAGGTACAGAGGTCGTAAGTACCATCTGAAATTGGTCGATGATTTAGGGTATAGAACAGTAACCACTCCACAGTGGATGCTAATTGCTAAGTTTGTTGACATGATGTTTCATCGAACATGGAAAATTTTTGTGCTTTTGTGGATGGCTCAATATGAGTGTTTAGGGTGTGAGTCTTGGGCAATTGGTAAAATTAGTCAGATAGAAGGTCACTAAGTAAACCAAAGAGCTTGTTACAAATTGCAACAGAAAGTCTTCATACATTGACTTCCTTTCATAACCCCTATGCTTTCCAAGTCAGGGAGCTTCCTCCAACTGGGCTGCCCCCTTTTGTGGATTACTTGAAATGATATTGTGTATATAATACTAAGATGGTTCAAAAAGTATCTAGAAAGGGTAGGTTGGTGTTTTCTAAACATGTGTCTGTGAACTGAGCTTTGTCGCAAGGTTCTTTGATATTTTTCATAGTCCATACTATTTTTCAATAAGCATCACATATCTTGTAATTGTTTGTCAACTTTCGTGCTTTATGGAGCTGGTGGTTAGTTTTAAAAAGTTACGTTGTGTTTGTTTTCAATTAAGAGGCTCTGAATTAGGTCTGAAGTCTGAACTTCAGATCTTAACATAATTTCTATTGTTTGTTTAAATTCAGACTTAAGAGGTTACAACCTCTGAATTTCCCTCTGAATTTTAAGAGAATGAGACTAGTCTGAATTAAATTCAGAGCCTCTTAATTTCAGACTTTAAGGTCTCCTCTTAATTTCAGACATGGTTTTCAGACTTCAGACATTTAACCTCTTAAAAAACAAATATCACCTTACTGTTGTAACGATTGCAAAAAGGAATAAAGTAGGCCTTGTTCTTGGTTGATGGCAATTAAAATTTCCCAGTTGTTACTTCCACATATATTATATATTTCATATACGCAAGCACACACATAGTCACGCACACATACATTTACTGTACGTACATAGAGTCATACACACATATGGAGATATGCATAATACATGTGTGTATGTGTGTGTTGAGAAGCCAGAGAACCTAAAGCTTAAATGTATTGATGAATGAACTCATGCTATGTGTTTAGAGCTATTGACTTTTCGAACCATCATCCTTGGCTTTTGGACGCAAAAACACTTAGGGTGCGTTTAGTTTATGAAAATTTTTAAAATTTCCATCTCACTTTTCAATGAAAATGAAAACTTGTTTACTTAACAACAATTTCATAAATTTTCTTTTCACTTTTTAAAATACCACTTTTCATATTCTCTCTTTACTTTTCTATTACCTACCCTATATTTTTTATAATACTCTATTTCTCTCTCTTACTTTTGTATTACCTAACCTATTTTTCTTATTTTATAATCACCCATCTTATTTTTCTTAAAACAAATACTTCATCATCTAAAGTCTAAACAAGTTTTCACTTTTCATAGAAACCCTTGTTTTTTTCTAAAAACTATAACTTGAAAAATGAAATTGAAAACCAACTAGTTTTCGTGAACTACACGCAACCTTATAGTCTGCATTTTTATCCAAAACTGTCCTTATTTGCAAAGTGTTGTGCATTTTTTTTGCAAGAATAATGGGTTATCTGCAACAAGAAGCTAAATATGGTCTGAAAAAGTTAATAACCCCATGTTTATAAGATCTTGCTTGGACCTTCTGCATTCTAGCCTCGTTAAATGTTCAACTCTTGCATTTAGTCACACAAATATACTAGAGTTTTTGTTTGGTTCTTCTCTTTTAATATGTTGTAGGACATTCTAATTGCATTGGATTTGAGGCATCAGATTGTTTATTCTTTGTCTTGTAATTTACTTTTCAGGACTGTCATTTTATACCACAGAAAAGGCATTACTAGATGCATTTTCTCAATATGGCCAAGTTATTGAAGGTAACTGCATACATGTTATGCGTTTATCATTCATGTAACTTCAGTTGACTATAAGCTAAAATCATTGTTATTTGCAGCTACTGTTATGATGGACAAAGTTTCACACAGATCGAAAGGGTTTGGGTTCGTTACATATGCATCTGAAGATGAAGCTGAGAAAGCCATCACTGAAATGGATGGAAAGGTTTTCTCTTAAATCCATGTCCCTATAAATTTGAAAATTGTATTAGTATGTTTTCCATTTTTCATTTTATCCCATTCCAGGTAAGCGACTTTAAAATTTGTGTACACAGTGCTTCCCTGCTCCATGCACATGGCAACATTTTGACTAAATATACTAAAAAGTCAACTTCCAACAAAATTTATTAATTCTAACATTCAAATATGTTTTTACTTTTCACCATCCACCAATGCACACATGCACATAAAAAGCCAAATGAATGTTGTACAGCCCTCACTGCTTACTGAAGTGATATTGTAGATAGAAGTATATTTTTTTGACAACTTCAGTTATACCCCCTCCACAGCGCAAGGCTTTATGGAGTAGTTCTAGTTTCAGAATTCAGGCTATGCGCATATAGGAGGAACTAATTGTTAATTTATGGTTGCTTTCAGCCATTGCATGGGCGTGTCATATGCGTTGAACTGGCAAAACCACGAAGACCAACTAGTATCGGAGTGCCAATGGCTAGGGGACCGCCTGAACCAGCTACCGAGCAGCAGTAAGCACGTGTATATTGGATTTCATAAGCAACCAGGGTCAACCATACAAGTAATCGTAACATTTTTTCACAAGATGCTCGTTCGATTGCACTTCTACCCTGATTGCTGGGGTAACATGCATGATCGCTCAAGTGTTTACATGTCCGTTGTGACACAATGGGAGTACAAGCATAACATTAATTTGTTATCTAAGACAACTATGTTTAGTAGTTTCAGGCTTTTCATAGAAAATATGTTGATCCCATCTTTTCTTTTGATAGTCTTTTGTTTGACTTCAAATTTTAGGTTATCATATGGTAGTCGGCTATAGTTTTATATTTGATTTGCATACCTATGGCTATGTATATGTTCATTTTTCAATTGATCAAACTACACATATGTAGCAGCAAGTTTCAAACTAAACACGTCATAGTTATATAAAATGATGCGAAATGGTCATATATAAAAAAACTGAGCAGCTATGAACTCTCTGTGCTTTAACCGCGTGTTACTAAATCGCAAGGCATTGGGTCCCAAAATGTCGAAATATCTCTACTCAGAAGGCTTAACTCTGCTTTGCGTAATCATTCGACCACTCCCCCAATCACAAACCTATCAAGTTTGCTTGCTCCTTTTACTGCAGTCTTTCCTTGACGGATTAGGAGATGTATGAAGCCTTTTGCTTTGAAGAAAGTTATTGAAGAGTTTGTTTTGACAGGCTTCCACAATTATGAAGATGAATTCGAATTCTAATCCAAAAGTAGCTTGTGCTTTGAAGAAGTGGATGAAACCATTTCTCCCAATTCATTTTCCAAGATCACAAATAAATTGAAACTACAAACACAGACCTTCGTTTCAATGACGATTTTTAGACCCACCAGGCACCGACCATTTGATTTACGAAAACTGAACGGACCACACCATACATGGCCTCGGTCTATATTTTGCTATGATAATACCAGGCGTTGCGATCAATTGACTTCCACACAACCATTGTTAGTCTCAAGTGTCCCGTGATATATCATGTGAATGTGTTCTTTTGGTCAATCACTCGTGCTTTTGAAGTTGTGGTTTTTCTTGAAATCTTGTCAACTTCTTCTTGATCTATACAAGAGCTTTTGAGTATTCACTTGCTTACATATCATCTTTTGATCAAATTTAGAGGTTCGGGTGAATCAACGATGACAATGAACAATAGTAAGAAAACCATTCGTTCTCATCTTCATCGGAGATTGTCTGAATTTGCATAACCAAAAACTCAAGTATCCTATGTTTCAACTCTCTCATCTCATACGGAAAAGAATCAAGATTATGGTTAGGAATCAAGCACCCTCGTGAATTACTACTTATATTCAGCTAAAACATATACTCGCTTCAATCGAAAAAACGAACAAACAAAATGCATTTTTAAAAAAAAAAAAAAAGTCTTTCGTTTGATTTATTCTAGATGATATTATTTATGCCTTACAGACAAAAAAAGAAAAGGATAGAAAACGTAATGACATAATTTATAGGGAACCAAAGAATTGGTGGGTTAAATTAGTTTTTAAGATAAGAAGTTGGGTAGATGAAAGAAAAATATTGATCCCACATCGGAGAATAGAGAAAAGGGAAAGGGAGGAGTTGGTGTATAAAAGGAAAGAGAGGGAAACGGAGAACATACTTACCTGGATGGGGTCAATGGGTGATCAAAAAGGCCCATGGCCTAGGTTAGTGACCTCCATTGCACTTAGGAGGGGTGCTACCCTAAGGTCGGCCCAAGTGGTCGAGCCTACATCATAATTTGTGGCAGTGGGGGCCTGCGTTCGCGCGGCCCCTGCACAATTCTATACTCCAAAGTTTCTGTTTTCTGAAGTTATTCCTCAAGTATCTTCAAATTCAAACATAGGTTTACTTTTCAACTATTGGTACAGTTGACTTGATTTCAAGAACCCAAAATCTCTGGTTTTACGATCTGGCCTGGTTTTTATAAAGTAAGTTATCAATGAATCCTCGTAGGACTAGTTTGGTCTTTTCCCTTAAATTTTACAAAGAAAAATAACAAAAAATCGTTAATGAAAATTTTAATTATACTTTTCAAAAAAAAAATATATTTTTATCTAATAACAATTTTTAAAAATTTTTATTTCATTTTTAAAATATCACTTTTCATATTCTTTTTCTTGCTTTTATAATTAATCATCCTGTATATTTATTTTTAGTATTTTCTCACTTATTGTTCTATCAATTATCCTATTTTTTTCACTTTATAAAATCTCTCTCTTACTTTATAATTAGTTATCCTATATATTTATTTTTAGTATTTTCTCACTTATTTTTCTATCAATTATCCTATTTTTTTTACTTTATAAAATTTCATCGTCTAAACAAGTTTTCGCTTTTTATTAAGGGGTAAAGCCGTCCAATAGTAACCTACTTTTGAAAATTTATCAATATGGTACGTCTACTTTTTTAAATATCGATATGGTACCTGTACTTTAATTTTTCATACGGATATGACCATATTTGTAATAGACCCCTATTTTTTATACCATTAGAACCCTGTTTCGTATGTAAAAACCGGGCTCTATTATGTAGAATGACCATATCGATACAGAAAATTGAAGTACACGTACCATATAGACAATTAAAAAAGTAGATGTACCATATCGATACATTTTTAAAAGTAGGTTGCTATTGTAAGACCTTAACCCTTTTATTAAAACCCTTATTTTTAAAAACTATAATTTCAATGAAACTGATAAAAAAAATGATTAGTTTTAGTTAACCGAACAAACCCAAATCCGCAACATTTACAAAGTAGACTAATAGTTATTCTTTCTTCTTCTAGTTCTCTCATTATTTGGCTCTGAATTATTGGGACAAAAAGTGATGTATAGAGTTCATTCCAAGGACCCGTTTATCATATTTTTTTCGGCATCGAATACGGAGTTGAATAACCGCTAGCTTATATTTTAGATTGTATATTGGAGTGAACCCACACCTCAATTCCCCTGTTAATAAAAAATATATAGATTTCCACAATGTGTTAAAACTTATAAACAATAGTGTCAATAAAGATTTTTTGTTAAAATATCTATTCCATTTACTATGATCTTGAAGCTGAACTGAAAACTGGAGTATCCTCTGCAGGAGTGGTTATTCAACACGACGTACCAATCTTGTATTCTGTGAAGGTTCAATGGTTCGATCGTCTATCAAATGCCTTCGTTCTAAGAAAGAATTGAAAGAACACGAACCATCCTTGGTGTTGGCTTGAGCCATCAAAGGTGAACCACTTTCGTCTTTCGGGGTGCCAATGAATAATGGCTCACGGCATGATCGAGCCACCATTGAATAAATGTCCTCTATAACTGTCTCAATCAAATCACCTGACTTTGAATCCACTGGACAAAAGTTGAGCATAAAGAAGTTCATTCCAAGTGTCGGGGACACCGGGTAGGCACCAGTGGCTACAATCTTGTGGAGCTGTTACTGGAGTTCCGGGCTCACGGTGTCTTGAAGGATGACCATCTTTCCTCATTGCTGTTAGATACGTAATGTTCAAGAACTGAACTTTACGGTTTGCAGTTTCCATCTCTTTGACAACTTTCAAAATGATCTTATTGTTTAAGGGATTGCTTCCCATCTTTACATATGCTTTTTCGGGTGCTGTACTGCGATCACAATGACCTCCGGTGTTCCATTCTCCACCTCTGCATCAAAATATCTTTCAAACAAGTCTTGTTTAACCTAAAATTAAGTATTCGTAAACGAATGTTTTGTGTTATTTACTCGCCTGTAATGCACCGGTGAATAGCTACGAAAGAAAATATGGCTGGTTTCGGGATCACAATTGTTGAAAGCCCATGACTTTAATGTTTGAAGAGACTTCCCAAATGCTTCCATGACATCCATTGTCATGTTCAATGTCCCTTCTTCCTGGAAATACCATCCCCTAGAAAATAAACAAAAAACAAAAACAAGAATATTAGTATAACTTCTATAGAGAGATTTCAATCTATTTTTAAAGAAATGTATTAAATTGGTTTTTATATTTGATAAGGGAAAATGTCATAAAATATAAACAAATTTTCAAGATCAGTTCGTTTTAGGTATCAAACATTTTTCTTAAGTCTGATTTTGTCATTAAACACTCTGACCAACTAATTTGGTAATCTCAATAACTGATTTTGCATTAAATTAAGACATTTTGTCTTAATAAACATGTAAATGATATGAACTAGCCAATTATAATGCAATTTTGAAAATATGTATATTATATTTTTACATGAAATTTAACATTATATCCTAAAGGGAAAATTACAAAGAAAGGTAATATAAAATACAAAATTTGACAATAAAGGTATTGTAAAAAATTTTTTACTAAGAAAGGTAATATAAAATTCTATTTTGGCCGAGAAAGAACATGAAATTCAAATTTAAAGCCAAGAAAGATAATCAAATATGATTCACTTACCAAAAAAGGGAGCATAAAATTAAAAATTTACATTCTTAATTTGTCATCAATACCCTTTTTTGTTAAATTTGAATTTTATGTTATCTTTCTTGGTCTAAAAAATTTTACATTACCTTTATTGGCAATTTTCAAATTTTATATTACCTTTTTTGGTAATTTGTCCTATCCTAAAAAACATGTACATTAAATATGATTTTTCAGTACTCAAGTTTAATATACTACTCCATGGATCTCAATCTGTATATATATATAAAGAAAGCAAAACTAACATCTTTAGAGTTTTGTCATGGTTCCACCAGTGACCGGCACTGAAGACAAGAACATCTGCTCCGGCCCACTTTGAAGAGAACCGGTGGAGTTTATCAACCCTAATGGCTCGCCGGACTTCTTTAGCAGAATTTTCCGGTGGATCATCGATGACAACAAGGAAAGGCACACGGTAGTACTGAATGGTTAAGTTATAGTCATGAAATCTTATGGAAAGGAAACCTTTGTGTTTGGTTATGGGGTTTCCATGCTCTTCATATATTGTGGATAGGTTTGAAACTCCATGAGAAAGCATGCAAAGTAGAGACTCCCATTGGTTTCTTCCGATGGAGTCTCCAGCGAAAACCATCCGTCCGTTTCGGCTTCTTTCGAGAAAATCTTTTGCATCAAATCTGTTCCGATCGCAATCATTTTAATAATGATACAGTTTTCGTTATAACATTTTGAATACAAAAGCACAAAATGCAACCATGCTAATGACTTATATACAGAAGTATATTCTAGTTATACTAATTATGATCCATAAATCCATTATTAATTATGGAATTATTGTTACATCTTTCATATATAGAGTTAAAAGAAAAAATTTGAAATTTCATTAACTAACAAGAAGCTAGAAAGACATAAAACATCGAAGTTACAAGTCATACAAGGTTTAGACACCCGAGTAACCCACCCAATCAATACTACGACTATCTTTACGACACTTATTTGATATTCATAAGTAAATATATATAGTGTCATTTCTAGACCTAGAAATTTTTTTTGGGCTGACGACAATGTCATAGCTCCTGGCTTGTTATCTTTTTGCTGTTAAAAAAAAAGGTTTCTAGACCTAGACTCAATAAACATATTTCAATTCTATACCTCCATTACTCCATATCGTCAAGAGAGTTGTTTGAATAGCAACATCCTTCCTTATTTCCTTCAAAAAATTGGGAACACAAATTATATTTCGTTATAATCGTTGAAATAATTCTCTCCAAAAATCAACTCGGGACACATTATATGTAAATTCTGTGTATTCAATTTCTAAAACAGGTGATCGATACGAGTTAGGCTCTTTGACGTTAGGGAATTTGTAGCCTAACTTTTATTTTTTTTGGAATATCAGATGTTAGTGGTTAGTTATTAGCACCATTGTTAGACAGTAACCTTGAGGGTGAGGACCAAACCCCACACCTCCACCTAAAGAGAAACGTCATTCGTGGGGCTCAAACCCGAAGCCTCAACCAAGGGGAACTTCTCCCACCTTTGTTGGTGACCACCTGATCTAAGTCAACTCGTTAAATCTGTAGCCAAACTTAATGAAAAGGAATTAAGAAGTTCAAGTCTCAAAGTGATAAACTGAATCTTTATTCGTCGGTACTTTTGTGAACAAAATTCTCTTTTAAAATGTATTTTGTCGGCAAAAAAAAACTTTAACATCCCAGTCAATACTCTTATTTTTTTATCACATGAATCTAAAAAAAAATAAAATAATTGGCATTTACTGGTTTTGATTAAATCGATATCACAGAGCTAAAACGGTACGTACGTGCTTGCTAGCTAGCTACCAATTATATATAATATTATTATATAAAAACACGTAAAAAGATACAAACTTATAGAAAAAAAAACTTATCTTTCACATGCATCTAATTATGAACATTCAATCTTCAACCATTGAATTTATAAAAACTACCTCGAAATTCATATTATATATAATAAAAAAAAGGCATGCATGCAATTTAATATTGCATAATTAAACAAATAATCTAGCAACCAATTGAAAGCCAAAACCCATACCTTGGTAGATCACACCCATGAGGCTGCCATCGCCATTTAACATATCCGGCATCCGACCGCCCATTGCGGTGGCACCGGAATCCTGGATCAAGAAACGGGCAATCTTCTGTGTACTTTTGGGTCGGGTAAGTTTCGTCCCAAACCCAACTCCCATAGGAATAGTCACATGGGTTTGTGGGTCGGGTATTGGGTAGGGTTTTTGAGAAGGTAAAAGGAAGAAGAATGTGAGGGTAAAAAGGGGTTAGGAGGTTGCAGAAAACAATGGAGGTGATTAAAAGAGAGATGAAGATGATGAATGTATAGGCCAAGTCTTTTTTATTGGGAAAGGGTTGATTGAAAGTGAAAAGCTTTTGGGGTTGAGTTTCTTGATGATGATCCATTAGAAGAGGAGCTTTTGGGATTGGTTGAAACAGGAATGAAATTAAAGATTAGGGTTTTTTTTTTTGAATTTTTTTTTTTGTTAACAAAGAGAGAAAGAAGGAATTTGAGTTAATTTATGGAAGTAATCTTGTATTCTTTCTTGTTTATATATGAAGATAATTTACATTTTGGCCCTTACTTATTTCTTATGTATGAAATTCATGTCTTAAAAGTTAAAATCGAGATTAAGTTAATTGGTTTCAAACCTTTAATTTGGTTAAAGATTGTCCATATATAAATATACCATGATACATTCAAAAGAAATTATCTTATGTTATATCTTGTTCGATTCGTTTATATGAACTTTATTTGAGAAAAGATTTTTTATATCATGCATTTAAATATCAAGATTTTTTTTTTCATGAGTGATCGTACTTTGTTTTGATTTGATTACGATTTGAAAAACACAATTATTGGGAATAACCCTTGATATATATAAAATTATGTTGGAATTGAATGCTATTGTTACAAATTCATTTTATGACAAAATTTTTTGAAACATGCTATTGATTTTGTAAAATAACAATACACATGGCTGTACCGTGGATTTTAGGGACCTTGTGCTATAAACTTAAAATAGGCCCCTAAACACGAATTTTTTAGAAGTATAAACATATTACTAATACAAATAATTGTATAATTAAATATCCAGAAAAGTATTATAAATAATGCAAAATGTTTTTATTTAATTTATAAACATCATCTAAAAATAAAATGAGTTTGATATTTTCATGTTGCACCAGAAAAAAAACTATACAATATCGATGAGGACCTAACAAATCAGGAGCTCTGTGACATCAGGCTTATTACCCACCTCAAAAACCGGCACTGACAATACATTTTAATTATAGTAAATATTGTACGAGTTAGCAAATTTATGTTACTTATAAATAAATCTATATTATTTATAAGATAAAGAACATATCTAGTTTGAGATTAAAAGAGCTAAATGGTTGAAAAAAGTTGGTCATGACTTTGCATGTGATCTTTACAACTACTATACGTTTACTTTCTTGGAAAACATTTTATACTACAAGGACTTAAAGTGCTTGATATCAAAGTTTGATGAAGAAATTACATATTAATATAATTATAGGGACTTGTATTAGAACTTGAGTTTTGAGGATACAGATTTGGACCTCAACGTGCAGCCCACTAGATTTGTTTAGGTCCTCACCTTGATGGGAAAAAGAAAATCAAATCCAACAAGAAAAAACAAACATTAAAAAACAATTTTTTTATGAACAAATTATTTAACGTAACTTATTATGTTCTTATATATATGTTCAAGTGTTCAAAAATTCCTGTAAAACATAAATTCGGAAAAAATATTTTGCCCAAAATACTATTCATAAATGGATTTTGCTATTTGTTTTTCTCACGTCAACAATGAAAAAGAATTTATAAACGAGATTTGCTAAAATGTGCTATAGAGTAAAATTTAAGTACTAATGATTTTTTATTGTGCTAAAATGCTCCAGAGAAAACTTTTGTAAAACACTATTTATTTTAGGGATTTGCTAATGCATGCTTATATCTTTTTTATTAGTTACATGTAAATCATATATAATTAGAATGTCTACATGTTACATTAGTATATAAATTTTTAGTTTGTTTAAATACTAATTAATCATTAGACATTTTAAAATTTTATTTTTGACATATTATCATTGTAGTTTTAGTGTTTTCTAATGGCTTAATTTGGTCTTTTGTGTTCAGTTTTAAAAATTTTGATTTAGCATAAATGTTTGATTATTTTTATTTAATTTTTAGTGGATAGTTTATTAAACTTGGTTTATATTAATAATATTATTATTTCAAATATTAACCAAGTCAACAAAAAGATTTTAAGAAAAATATATTGGTATAGTATATCATTTGTTTATCGTCATTTTCAGTGTAAGTGTAAGTTCATATCATTTTTAAGTAGTTAGGAGATGTGAATGTATGTGAAATTTATATATGATCTTTATAACATTAATTATAACATGTTTATGTGTTAGTATATGGTGTGTAAAGATGACATTACTACTGCATCATGACTGATTTCATAAAACACTTGAGGGTCACACCGATGAGCACAACTGAGCAGATGCAATTAAACTATTGAATAAATAATATTGGATATTGTTTATGACACGAAATGATCATTGAGATTAAATTAATGTGTGATTAATTATATCTCAAAGTACGGGGACTAAAAGTACAATATAAGATATTGTAAGTGATTTAATTGTCATTGGATGATAATTAAATAAATAATTATCTAGTCTTTTATTTATTATTGGATATTAAATAAAAGATTGATTTATTTGAATTAGTATTATCATCTATTATTAGATAATTGGATGGATATTATAAACAAATAAATAAAAAATAATTATAAATAATTATCTAGTCATTTATATATTATTAGATAATGTATAAAAGATTAATATTATTTAAAGGGTATATAATTATAGAGATAATTATGTAAGGTTTAAATAATAAAGATAATTATTAAGATATATATTATATTTATATATTAAAGTTTTAATTAATATATATAATATATATATATATACACGGCCCAAAAATATATATATAGTGATATATATATATATATATATATATATATATATATATATATATATATATATATATATATATATATATATATATATATATATATATATATATATGAAACAAGAAGAGTGACCTAATGAGGCAGACTCTTTGCGGCGCACACACACAGTTGTGTGTGTTGTGGTGTGCTACGGCCGTACAAACGAACCAAATACGCAATTGAGTGTTTGGTTACCCGTGACACAGGACATGACCACGAATCTAATTCTCAATTCCTTATTGAAGGAATTTTAGCAATTTGTAATTTGTTACAATATGCACTGAGAAGATGATCAATGGGCTGCATCGGATGCTATAGACTGCTGAGGGAGTGATTGAGGAGAGAATATAGGGAAAGAGACGGAAAGGAAAGTAAGTTTCCAAGCTGGAGGTTAAAGCTAACAAGTAGCTAAAACCTAGAACCAGAGAAGTCAAATCCAAGGATGACAAATTCTTTGAGTGCTAGGAAACTGGGCACTGGGAAAGGAATTGTCCCAAGTACTTGGAAACGGTCAAGGTTGACCGCATTGAGACTTCGTGTATCTGAATCAGTCACTTCTATTGTTCTTGGATATGTGATACCCTGAACAAAGTTTTATGCATAATTTCTTCAATGAATAAAATGAAGTGAAAAGAGATGACAGATTCAGTGGGAGCATAGAGACATCTTAGAGAATACTCTGCTGGACACTATTTTCATGTCATTAATAGTTTATCATGGTGTAGTAAACAACTTTGTAGTTGAATTTCTTGCAAATATTTTTGGGATAAATAAAGAAATTTTTGGAGTTAAAAATTTATTGCTTGAAATTCCTATTGTTTAAGATTACTAAACCATGATTATAGACTATTGATTCAAGTGGAGCTTGAATAGTAACTTGTCAATGGAGATTGGACAAGCTAGTAGTCATATTCAGATAAAAAGGGTTGCCATGTTGTTGTGTAAATTGTTCAAGTGTTCAAATGCAGTTTCATTGAACTTGTTAATTCTTGAAAGTTAGTTCAAGAGATTATATGAGTTGGATAGTCATCTGTGATTATATAGAAACTAATAAAATGCAGAATTAAATGTAAAGGAGTTACATGGAGGTTAATTCACTTCACTTGTCAGAAATAATTAGACTTGAGAAGTCAGAATTGTTTAGACAAGAAGTAATCGCATTTTATAAAATTACATGTGAAATGTATACAACTTGTGTGATGGTTAGTCAAGTAGTAGCCTTTGACTTGTTTAAACACTCGTCAGCAAGCTTGACGGAATACCACAACGAAATGTTGTAGATAACCAGGTTCTGGTGGTTATGGATACATATCACAAATTTTGAACACAATGTTATTAAAGATATCTTGTTAAGATATAGATAAACCGCATACTGTCATATTCAAGACTAAACATCTAAACGTATCACTAGTAGCAATTAATCTGAATTGCTAGAGCTCCTAAATTTTAATCCTGGTGTCTTTATGAGTGATTTACCAGTTCTCTAAAGATAATGGATATAAATTTGTATGGAGATTCAGATTGGATCTGAATAATATTACAAGAAGTTGTAATAAAGAACTAGTGTAATTTTTCAAAGATAAACGGTAATGGAAGCTAAGTCAGTTAACTAGAGAACACTCCCACTAAGATCATGTCTGAAATTAATTTTTCGATAGATCGTGTTACCGTTACATTTGATAAAGGAACAGTAGCATTAAATTGATGGAAGTCATGTTGTGTTTATTGAGATAAAGGAGATCAACATGATATATTTAATGTCGTTTTATTTTGCATGTTTTAGAAATCCAAGAATAAATTTGAAGTTATTCTAAAACTATTCCATGGATGCTTGTTGTCGTGGGAACCACAACGAGAATTAAAAGGCTACTGTGGTTTTTGGTTGATATTCATGGGTGATGAATATAGCAAAGGTTGGACCAAATTCACAGGTATTTGTTGCGAACAAATATTGGATTGACCCACCGATTGAGACCACTTTGTGGATCATAGTCATGAGTCGTCTCGAAAAGGTAATCCTTAGTACCTGAGATGTCTACATACTTTAGTGCGAGTGCTGCTGTACATTTGGCCTAACCTAACGTCATCCGTAACCGGGTGATCATAACGGTTCGAGGCTGGTTGCAGTGGGAGTCGTGCTGGAGGCCTAGATAGTCAAGATTGGATTTGCACCTTCTTTTAACTAAGAAGAGATATTTCTGGGCCCCTCGGCGATCGATACTGACAGAAATGCATGGCCATGCTCGGACAGAACTGATGTGTTCTAATCTGTCTGTTTCAGTTTAGTATGAGATCAGGGAGTCGAAAAACATAATCGTGTTTGCTACGGTTGATCTAATCCATGCCTAGCTATCACATTGAAATATCGCGATGCATGGGATATAACCTAAGTTTCTTTTTGGAAGGCTGTTTCAACAAGAATGCCCGAATGGGAGTCAGAGTTTTTATGACCTTGGTTGCCTAAAGTGTCTAGCCATGACCTCCTTTAGGCGCATGCTGCAGGACAGTGTGTCGTCTTACACAAGTGGGAGTATGTTAGTATATGGTGTGTAAAGATGACATTACTACTGCATCATGACTGATTTTATAAAACACTTGAGGATCACACCGATGAGCACAACTGAGCAGATGCAATTAAACTATTGAATAAATAATATTGGATATTGTTTATGACACGAAATGATCATGAGATTAAATTAATGTGTGATTAATTATATCTCAAAGTACGGGGACTAAAAGTACAATATAAGATATTGTAAGTGATTTAATTGTCATTGGATGATAATTAAATAAATAATTATCTAGTCTTTTATTTATTATTGGATATTAAATAAAAGATTGATTTATTTGAATTAGTATTATCATCTATTATTAGATAATTGGATGGATAATTATAAACAAATATATAAAAGATAATTATAAATAATTATCTAGTCATTTATATATTATTAGATAATGTATAAAAGATTAATATTATTTAAAGGGTATATAATTATAGAGATAATTATGTAAGGGTTAAATAATAAAGATAATTATTAAGATATATATTATATTTATATATTAAAGTTTTAATTAATATATATAATATATATATATACACGGCCCAAACATATATATATATATAGTGATATATATATATGAAACAAGAAGAGTGACCTAATGAGGCAGACTCTTTGCGGCGCACACACACAGTTGTGTGTGTTGTGGTGTGCTACGGCCGTACAAACGAACCAAATACGCAATTGAGTGTTTGGTTTTCCCGTTCTTCGTGTGTTTGATTGCATATCTGGCGCCGCTCGATCGTGTCATCACCGGTGGATACCGAAAGCGTCTCATTCGTGTATTCTTGTCATAGAATACAAAGGTACAAATATTTATTGCTTTCTCGTTTACTTATCTTATGTTTTACTTGATGATCCGTGTACGGAATTCGTGATTTTTAAAAGCTTCCGCTGTGCGTTAATAAGATTAATGTTTATGTTTTTATGAAAAACCATACGATTTCCCAACATTATGAAATAAAATTTCCAAAATATAGGGTTCAATGGAAAACCAACATACATGAAAACCTTTGGAAAACCTTAATGCACCACCACAAATGCATCACAATTCTCGCGTGATGCATCACCTGATCTAATGGCTATAAAGTGGTTCCCGAGTTTTTCATTAAACCCACCTATATATATATATATATATATATAATATGGTTCGAGAGAGTACTACCCAAATGCAGCGCACCAGAAGGTACCACCTTTAAAAAAACTTTTTTAAAATTTTTTTTTCATAAACATGTTTTAATTAACATTATGAAGATCGTATATAAATTTCACATAAATTCACATCTCTTAGCTCCTAAAAAATGATGTGAACACACACTTACATAATTTTGAAGACATGTGAACATGCATTTATGTGATGTGTGTTTTCATGCACTTAGAGTGTTCGGATTTGCGTGAAATTCACATATGATCTGTGTAATGTTAATTAGAACATGTTCATGAAAAAAAATTTCAAAAAAATTACTTTTAAGGGTGGTACCTTCTGGTGCGCTGCATTAGAGGTGGTACTCACTTGAACCTAAATCTATATATATATATATATATATATATATATATATATATATATATATATATATATATATATATATATATATATATGTATATATATATATATATATATATATATATATATATATATATCTTCATTCTTCTTGGTTAAGATATGTTGAGAAAAGAAAGCCTCTTCACTACCTTCATTCTTCTTGGTTAAGAGATGTTGGATGAGACTAGGGATGTAAACGGTTCCGGAACCGGACCGAACCGGACCGGAACCGATTTAACCGAAACCGAAAATTGAAGATTGTAAGAACCGATAACCGAACCAATAATTATAACACGGTTCCGGTTCCGGTTCGGTTATGGTACGGGTATTTCGGGTACGGAACCGATTAGAACCGAAATTTGCAAAAAAATATATATGTACTATATATATATATATATATATATATATATATATATATATATATATATATATATATATATATATATATATATATATATATATATATATATATATATATATATATATATATATATATATATAGATTGAGGTTCTATGGGGCACCATATGCATCGGGAACCAAATGGGAACCAAAAATGCATTGCTTGTTTACAAAGGGTGCATTAAGGGCATTTTGGGATTGCTTAATAATATATTGTTAAATTATAAAATTTAATTTAATATTTATCATTTATTTAGGATACTAAATAAAATGATCAACCACCTTCCCATAAATCCACGTTTAAATGTCGAAATGCATCACGATTCTGGTGATGCATAATGATGGAACAAAAACGAGGATGAATACGGCCGAAATGCATCACGATTTTGGTGATGCATAATGATGGAACAAAGACGAGGATGAATATGGTCGAAATGCATAATGTTTGAAATTGAATTGGATGAAGATGCATCGTGTTTGATGACTAATCCAATATATTGGATGAAGATGCATCATGTTTGTTTAGATTCGGATAGAATATTTTCTGAATTAAAGCATCTTCCGATTTTGCCCTTCCGCGCGCGAGAAGTTATGCACCCGTGCACCCATTTTCAAGTTAATTACCATTTTGCCACTACAATCTGAACCATTAAAATTCAAGATCTAACGGTGCATACAGGTTCCCAAAGTGTACAATGCATACAGGTGCCCCATAGAACCTAACCCTATATATATATATATATATATCATAACAAGATATAAACAAAAAAAACACGATTAAAGTTTTATTATACTTTTGCAAAAAAAAAAAAATACTTTTGTTATGAACGTCAACGTGAAGTATGGATTTTCAACCCGAACAATTCCTAATGATTTTCAAATCTAGATTGCTTTTGGTTAACGTTTTATTGAATGTAAATCTTGATAAAATACCATTCTGAATTACTTTTTTAAATAGAGTGATATATTCTTAATTATTGATTGTATTTTAAAATTTGCTTGTTTTTAGAACAAAGTGGATTTGATCGATACAATTAATTCTTCCAAGTGTTAGGTATGGTGAGGATTGAAGAAGACAACCATCAAATAATCTTTTGTTTTTCACAATTCCCATCATGGGTTTTTAAATTTTCTTGGTATCCATGTCATGGACTTTTCGAATTATTGGTTCCATACCCGATATAACCGAAACCCGCAGAACCGTTAACCGAATAACCGATAACCGAAAATTAAAAAATATAAGAACCGATAACCGAACCGAATACTAAAAATCGGTTCCAATCGGTTCCGGTTCCGGTTCGGTTTCGGTTCGGTTCGGTTTTCCGGTCATTCCACACATCCCTAGATGAGACTACTGACGACCCATCCTAACATAATTAAGAATAACATAAAACAATCCTATTCATTAAAAAGCCCAATAAAGCCCATTGTTTCTCACCCATTCAAATTTTAAACATGGAATTTGATGTGATAAATTTTAATACTATTACTATTCACGGAATTTGATGTGATAAATTTTATGACCCACACGTGGATATTTTTAATAAATATTATTTAGAATAATGTAAGAATACTATTACTATTCTTGCTTTTAAAAGTTTATTTTTAGTTTAATGTATTTTATTTTAGTTTATATATAATATTATACTTATATATTTTACTACAAATTAATATTTATAGACTAAAAATAATAGAGTTATTTATCTTTTTAAAAAGAACAATTGTATTTATATTATTTATAGATTAAAAATAACATAATGGATTTATCTTTTTAAAAGTGATAAATTGTATGTATCTTTTTTTTTTATAATAATAAGTTGTATTAATCTTTTATGATGATATGTGGAAGTTTATTAACTCGTGTTTTACATGAACAATTAAAAAACCTAATTATTTTTTTGAGAATTTAAACTTATAAACGAATACACAATTGTTATATGCATGTGATGTGATAGAAACATATATTTATGTTATCAAAAGTTCAATTCAACTAAAACATTTATAATGTTTATCAACTATACCATTTTGTATAAAATCAATGTATGATGTCACAAAATACGTTATCCAAATTTTAACACAAACTTAATTTTACTTTTTTAATTATAGGCATGTGAGATTAATTCAATATAAAAAATAATAAAAAAATGCGTGCTCGATTTAAATTTAAACGCATTAACATTAAACTCGTCCAAACATAGAATTTAAAAGAAAATAGTTTATCTAGTTATTAATACAATAAGATCAATTATTTTTTCTAAATAGAAAAAGCTCAAACATGTAATCTAAATCCAGTTTATAAAAAAGTAACATAACTAATTTTGTAAGAAGTAATAATAATAGAAAATTTTAAAAATAAAAATAGATTCTAAATTTTATAAATTAGTTTAAATTTTGAAAGTCAATATTTATGAATGAAAACATAAGAAGAAGGAAAATTTGTATCTAATTTGTCAAGATTTTATACTTAATATGATTTAACTAATAAATTTATGTTATATTAATAAATAAATATCTCTTTTAAGATATTAATTATACAAAACAACTACAATTATAATATGCATGTATCAAATTTAAAGACAATATATATGTTATAGTTATTAGTAACCTAATGTTTTAATTGCTTTTAATATAATAAATTGAAGTAATTAATGTAAGGAAATAAATTAGGAAAGAAAGATAAAAGGTTATTTATATATATTTTTAATTAATTTAAATTTATTATTGAATAGTTCTAAATTAGGAAAAAGAGCGGGAAAATTAAAAAGTAATCTGCTAAGAAGATGACACGTGACAATGTGATGTTCTCATTTATTATAATCATATAGATTCAAAATATGACTATACAACTATGCCTAGTATATATACGTTGTAATAAATTGAATAGGTTGGAGAAAAACAACTAATGGCTAACCAAAAAATATATATGGGCACATGACATGAGCTACAAAACACACGTTTATCATCTATCGTGATTATTACAATAAACAAAAGTTATGATATACTACTTAAAATGACGATAAACGAATTCTCAATGTAATTTGAATTCAAACTCATTTGGATTCGTTACCTCGAATCGAACTCGAAAGCTTATTGGAACCAAACCAATTTAAGTAAAATAACAAAACGAAGAACAAAATTTTAAAAACTTAATTAAAAAAACCTATAGTAAGATACACTTACAGACTTTAGTTAGTTTGTTTATTTTTAAAATTCATTTGTTTATACGCAGGGGCGGTCCTGAGAATTTTGATGCCCGGGGCGAGATAGATGAATAATGCCCTTTAGAATTTTGAACATACAATATACTATGTTTTTAAAGGCGTTTAAAAATCCAAAAGTTGTGAACGTGAAAACATGCTAATCAATATTATAGACTACAATGAAATAAAATATAAAACAAGTAAACAAATTATAAGCATAAAAAGATAGCACCTAAATGTCTTTTGTTTGATCCTTTCTAATCTTTTCTTCTTCTACTTCTTACTAAATCAAGAGACAATAATCAACTCCTAGAAAATTAAAGAAATAAAAAACAAATTATTAAATAACGAGATAACAAGTTGAAGTTTTCCATAAGATAATGTCAATTTCTTTAAACTATAATTTCACTATCATAACTCATAATTTCACTATCATAACTCAAATTAACTTGATATATGTAATTCTTCACAAATGATATAACTAGTAAATCGTCTAACTATCTAAGGCAGTAAGGTTATGACTAATCAACAATCAAATTAACTTGTTAATTGTTATAACTTATAATTCTCCAAGGCACAACTACAACAGTAAGCAAACACAGCCACAGTCACAGAGGACAAATACTGAAATACATAAACATTAAACAACAAAGAAAGACAATATAGATAGATTCAAATATCCAATCGACTATCAAGGTAGTACAACACACAACAGTAAGCAAGCACAACATGACAGCCACAGAGGACAAATACATAAACATACTAGAATTGAATATTGATCGTCTGATCGGTTACCTCTTGTTCTTGAATCTTAATTTTCGGTAAGGTAATCGGTAACCGACGAACTGTGAGTCTGTGACAGCGATATCTAGTGATCGTAACTTCGTAAGCAAATTGGAACTTCCAATCTGCTTCAGTGATTGAGAATCGAGAGAGGCAATCAGGCAAACTCTTATCACGGACGGCAAGGTGTAGACGTCAAGTCGTCAAGCTGTTTTCCAGACTTTATATATTCCTTGAATGTTTCAAAGCAATTCATATAGTCCTTGCCTGAGCAAACCCACCAATCATAACACTCCAAGAAACTGGGTTTCTTTCAGGCATTTTATCAAAGAGGCAGTAGGCATAATCCAGAGCACCTAGTGTACGTATACATACAAAAGCTTGTTAATTAAAAAAAAGGTCGTTGAGTAAGCCATTTACAGACAACTGGGCATGGAGGGTTTAATTTGTTGCAGAGTTTTACAGTTCATTAGAGCAGAAAGGTAGAATCTAAGACAACAGAGCCAAGAAATTGGAAATCGCCAGACTCGCAGATTGAACAGAGCCAAATTCCAGCCAAGAAATCAATGAGCAAAGCAAAGAAATTGATGAATGATGAACTTTGAAATCGATAACTTTGAAATCGATAAGACGATAACTTTGAATTCTAAATTCTGATTTTTGAGTTGATAATTGATGAACAAAGCCAAGAAATTGATTATTAATGACTGATGAACCTATTCACCTGATACACTTATGAAACAAAGTATCGAACCCAGTGATTGTCCCGTTGACCACACAGGCGGCAGGCGCCGTCGCCTTTTCGTTTGCCCACCGCCCACTCGGCCACTCCTTGTCGCAGACTCGTAGCGCCGCTTCGTTTCCTGTTTCAAACGTCCATCTTTGACTCTTCGTTTCCAACATCCGCGTGATCGCCAATCTTCCAGAAGCGCTGAAGCGGTAGCAGTGCTGAAACCTAACCAGAGGCCTGATTTAAAACAAATGGGCTTAAGGGCTGTAAAAAATGAGCCTACTACTATGTAACATACCTAAAAAAAATTATGCCCTAGCCCAATATGATGCCCTGGGCCGAAGCCCACTTCGCCCCCCCTATTGGGCCGGGCCTGTTTATACGGTTAATTATAGTATATTTAATAATTTGTTGATGAATAAAATATAATTATATTTAATAATTTGTTGATGAATAAAAAGATACCCGTTTTATTAATAATTGTCTAATGTTTGGTTTAATAGGATTGTGTTAGATAATGTTATTAGTCATACGACTCTAACGAATATACGGTTTTTATAAAAACTTCACACACACACTCTCTCTCTGTTCTGTACACACAAAAACAGAGATGAAAATTTTTGTTAATTTATAAAAATCAATCATATATTATATTTTTATTTCCATTTGATAGAACGTGTGAAATCAAAAACAAAAGTAAAACTGAAAACTAGCCGAAAGTTTCTTAAAGTACAAATGAGTACCACTTTCAAAGTCATTAGATGAAAGAAAAACTGGTTATTATAATATAGTTATTAATAATATACAAGTAGAATAAATAAGCAAATATATATAAATATAGTTGCATAAAACAGAGATTTGACGCTGAAAAACACATGTTTTAATCTAAATATCTTTGAAGTGGTAACCAATCCGTACACCCTTTTAAAAAAAAATATATATTAAAAATATATAAGACTATAGAACATTGAAGTGTCCATGAAGAATCATTATATATTAAGAATCTTTTGAAAATGTTCATAAAAAATTGACAGATGAGAGAGCAAAGGGGGAGGGGGGTTGCATATAGATTGTAGGCTGCAGCTTTTAATTATATATTGGACCCATTTTTTTGGAAATTTCTGTGGCCCAAACATAACATGTTGTTTACATTACAAATTTGAAAAAAATAAGGGTTAATTGCGTTAAAAGATAACATACTGTCATATTTTTTTCAATTTCGGTAACATACTAATTTTTTTCTAATCAGGGGCCGTTTGGTTCGCTGGAATCTGATGGAATCTGGCGGAAAAGGAATGAATTTTCCATTCTGATGGGTTGTTTGGTAGTCCAAAGGAATGGAATGACCATTCCACATTTTAAAAAAAAAACCCCCCTTTTGAAGGAATGATCATTCCATAGCAAAATGAGAGGAATTTAAATTTCATTCTCAATTCCTTTTGATAGGGGTGTTCATAAAAATCCGAATCCGAGCATCCGAAATAAAATCCAAAAATACGATCCGAAATTATCCGAAATTTTGGATTCGGATAGTAAAATTCCAAAATTTCAGATATTCGGATAATCCGATATCCGAAAATCCAAAAAAAAAAATTTATTATTTTTAAATTTTTTTATATCTTTGGTATTGATTATTTACATAATATTTGAGTGTTTATTATTATTCTAATGTATATTTTTGACTTTTATCTTAATATTATAGATTTATTAACTAATATTTTATATTTTTAGTTTTTTAATATTTTTTTTAGTCGTTTTGGGTAAAATAATTCCGGATACATTTAGTTTGTGATATATTCATCTTTAATATGTATTTGGATATATAAAATTTGTGTTTTAGATATTCAAAATTTTGATTTAATTTTTTAAAAAAATTAAAAATATGAGTTTTCGGATATCCAAAATCTCCGATTCGGATAGCAAAATTCACTATCCGAAATTTCGGATATCCAGTTTTGAACACACCTACCTTTTGACAACCATCCGCTCACTCTCAACCTTAGCAGCCACAAAAAAAACTTGTTCTTCCTCTCCGGTGCCGATCTGCTAGCCGCTGGACGTCTTACCGCCGACCTCCTCCATCTCCGGCGCCGATCAGCTCCATCTCCGGCGCCGATCTGCTCTATCTGCGGTGACTAGGGTTTTGCTCGTCCTCTCCTCCAGCTCACCTCCTGTTGTTGGTTCCACTACCACTTTTTCTTTACAAACTACCATGACCGTGAGTAATTTTTGTTGGAAAAGTTGACAATCATTTAATAACTTTTATATATATATATATATATATATATATATATATATATATATATATATATATATATATATATATATATATATATATATATATATATATATATATATATATATATATAGAATATGGTTCGAGAGAGTACCATCCAAATGCAGCGCACCAGAAGGTACCACCTTTAAAAAAACTTTTTAAACTTTTTTTTTCATAAACATGTTTTAATTAACATTATGAAGATCGTATGTAAATTTCACATACATTCACATCTCCTAGCTCCTAAAAAATGATGTGAACACACACTTACATAATTTTGAAGACATGTGAACATGCATTTATGTGATGTGTGTTTTCATGCACTTAGAGTGTTCGGATTTGCGTGAAATTCACATATGATCTGTGTAATGTTAATTAGAACATGTTCATGAAAAAAAATTTCAAAAAAATTACTTTTAAGGGTGGTACCTTCTGGTGCGCTGCATTAGAGGTGGTACTCACTTGAACATATATATATATATATATATATATATATATATATATATATATATATATATATATATATATATATATATATATATATATATAATCAATACTTAAATTATCTATCTTAAATGACCAAATATATTACAATCATGTTTTCTGTTGTCTTTTGTATTGTATCACATATTATTTTGGTTGTAACATTTTAATGTATTTGTTTTGTGACTTTGCAATATAAAAAATTTATTTTATAAAGAAATTGATTAAATAAATCATAGTTTTAAAATATTTTTGTACTTCAAGAAAAAAATTCATTTTGACAGATTTATCAACCAAACGGAAAACAATTAAGGAATTGCATCTGAAATTCATTCCTTTCCTGCCAACCAAACAAACTATAGTATTTGGATTCAGACAGATTCCATTCCTTCCAGAATTTCATTCCTTTGACAGATTACATTCCATTCCGTTAGATTCCAGCGAACCAAACGCCCCCTCAATGTAACATACTTTCCAAATCAAGTTAATTAAGGTAACCATATCGAATTGAAAGGTAAAAATTATTGACGTGACAGTTTCTGTGTTCAGTTAACATTTTTTATTACAGAAATGACAGTTTAATAGTTATATGATGTGCACTATTTTGTGCAATTTAAAAATACTTTTGATAATGCCTTGCTATTTTGTGAAAATTTTAAAATAATTAAGCAATATTAGAAATTAAAAAAACTGACAGTCTTGATAAAGAAACTGTCATGTTAGTAATTTTACCTTTCAATCCGATACGGTTACCTTAATTGATTTGATTTGGAAAGTATGTTACCTCAAATAGAAAGAAATTTAGTATGTCAGCCAAATTGAAAAACAGTGACAATAGATTACCTTTTGACATCGAATTTTCATTTTGTAGATTATATATAAATCTATATATATATATATATATATATATATATATATATATATATATATATATATATATATATATATATATATATATATATATATATATATATATATATATATATATATAATGTATGTATGTATTATTTAGGTATTGTTAGTGATATGTATAGGTTAATTATGATAAAATATATAAGAGGATAAACACATGATGGTGGTAGTGATGGTTTTTTAGGTATTGTTAGTCATATGTATAGGTTAATTTTTTAGGCATACAAATCATTTTTCTTATTATTATTATCTTGGCTTTTTTACTTTATATATATGATTCATAAAATTGAGTTTTTCTTTTAACTTCCTAAATTGAACGCTTGATATATGGGGGCTATTAATTTCAGGTAGCATTGTTGGTCAATGGCTTGGGTTTGATGCCACCTCAATTAGTGTTTGGGTTTGACCCAATCTATAATTTGAATGGTCTATTTTATTTTTATTAAAATTAAAAAAAGGGTTTTATCCATTTTCTATAGATAGGACTTAACTACACTTGGGTGTTTTCTTTAAAAAGTCTTGTGAGAGAGATAAGTATTTAAGAATGTTGAAAAATGGTATTGAAGAGTTAGATGATAGGAGAGGGAAAACAATTTTACGAGAAAAATGTGTTAAAGGTTTTTTTTTTTTTTAATTTGATAAGAGAACGCTAAGCGTTTGGTTGTACTTTGAGTGTATGAAGATGGAGAAAAGAAAATTTATGAGAATATTAAGAATACTGAGAAAAGGAGTGTCTCCAATCTTATAAAACCTTGAATTTGTGGTTAGTTTTTAACCATGAAAACATTATAGTCAAACCACTAAAATTTGTTGTGATGTGTTTTATTATTCGTTTTTGTTTTGTTTCACTATCATTGTGTCGAATTCATGTTGAACGTGTTCGATCCAACAATTTACATGACCAATTTCATACTGAAGACAAAAAGTTAAAAGCTCGAACATCTCTCAATCTCCTATTAAAAGACATTTTCATTATGTCGTTTGAAGAGTTCATTTAAGAAATGACTGCTTAAAAACAAATCATTGTCAAGAAATTAGGTGTTTTTGTATTCTATGTTGATTTTATTCTATCTTTATCAAATAATGGCTTTTGGCTTGGCGGTAAGAGGGTGGAGTTATAAGCGAGAGGTCACGGATTCGATCCCCGTCGGAGGCAAGTTGAAATTTTGGTGGTGTAAGTAAGTCTGGTGGTAAAAGGAGTAGTTTAGGAGTAGGAGTAGGATAGTTTGCCGTTCAAAAAAAAAATTAAATCGTTAGTAATATCAACTATTTTTGAAATTAATTAGATTGTCCTATATATATGTTCGGCTTCTTATGTTGTTGGAATAATAAATTTGTTGTTGTGCCTAATAGTTTGCACCTTTTAATCTCTTTCACACGTTCACACAAAGATCAATCTTCTATTCGTTCTAATAAAAAAGTAAATAAATGATATGTGGCGTATCACTAGGCAGCCATTTGGCAAAACCTCGATCTTCTTAACATGTGTATACTATTTACAACTAGGTTATTACCCATGTATTACATGTGTTAATTTTAGAAATTGATATTGACATATATGTATAATATAATAATTATATGAATAATAAATTTTGCTTAATTGTACTTAGTTAGTTATTAAATTAATCCATATTAGATTTACATAGATTTGATTTGCTTTAAAATTTAAATATAAAATGAGTAAATGATGTGGCAAAAGGAGAGAGCGACATGTGGCAAATTAAATGAGAGCATGTCATGTGACATTTAGTTACTATTTTAATAGTATAGATAGATAGATTTTAAAATTTTCAGTTTTAGAATTATATTTTTAGTAATTATCGTAAAAAACTGTATATAAATAATATATATGTTCTTTTATCTAAGTAATTTATTTGTATATAAACCTTTACACAAAAATATTATATTAAAACAAGAATTTATTTAAAACAATATTTAAGTTTATTTTTAAAATTTGAATGAACGACAGTTTAAAACCTAAATTTATAACGTTAATTATTATGATTGTTTTTTATAACCAGAGAAATAAAATAATAAACAAAAACAATTATTATTAATTATATTAGAAGTATAATAAAATTTTAGACATGTAATTAATATATTAATAGTAATTATGATATAATAAAAAGTTTTTATAAGGATGATAAAAAAGAAACTATTATACATATACATATATATTTAAAAGGCTATAAAATAATAGTTTATGATAAATAAATATATTATTTTATATGTTTTAGGTTTTTATTTATATTGATACTACATAAACATCTATAAATACTATTAAAAGAGCAACAAACTGACATTTGTCGCATTCTTATTGAATGTGTTTGAAATTTATATATCATATTTGTAATGTTAATTAAAACAAGTTTATAATAAAATTTCTAAAGAAATAATTATAAATTGTATAGACACACATACACATACGTACATATCATGGTTTTGCACGCTCCGAACATTCAACTTCGACTAAATGAAGGTTATTTGTACAAACCTAGCTGTATACATTTTTGCACGACCTCTTTCTTGGCTTGTACTCATGATTAGATTTTCGTCTCATGGCCTTCAACTTCCTTTTATGCGTTCCATTCAGTTTACTTCTATGACTTTCATAAACTGATATGATTTTCTTGTATAAATTTTATAAAAAATTTCCACACATGCTCTCTTTATAGAAAGTTTTAGATTTTTTGTTGTATCATTTAAAATTACCACCTGAAATTGGTCAATTGTTTTTGTTTAATTTGGATGAACATATATATGGATGTAGATTAATTAGCTTTACCTTAGATTAATTATTAATAGAATGTTAACAAATTAAACAAAATAAGCTTTTAATAATCAAACAGCTTCAATTTATTCTTTTTTTGAAAACAATATTAAATAGAAAAATAAAAAAGAAGATACTTGTAGATAGAAAGAAAATAATAAATAAAAGTAAAATTAGAAGTGGTACATAAAACATGGGGAAGAGGATAAAAGGAGGATGGGAGTTAGTAGCATTGGTTTCATCCATACTACAGCAGAAGTAGCAGAGGGTAGAATTGTACTATCACCAAGTACTACTACAGCAAAAATCTATCATACAGAATCACAACAGTTGCCCAATACCTAAATGGGTCCCATCCATACCCTTTATTTCCTATCATACCCCTCATCATTTTTCCTTTTCACTATTTATCAATGGTGCTATTAGTGCTTCCAAATTTCACTCGCAATCGACCAATACGTTGACTTGGAGCCATCGATCGTCAACGTTTCAAGGCTCGAGTAAGTCATGCAATGGCAACCCGTAAGGCTTTCCTTAGTCATTTTTCGCTCGAGATATATAGTGGGCTTGTTACACTGTTCGGGTTTGATGGCTCAAGAAAAAGTTGCAATTTTCTATTTTTCTTTTTCGGGTTTTTTTTTCTATGTACTAAGTTTTTTGGAAGGGTTAAAATGTTATTGGTGAAATGGGTGAAAATGTGTGGGATTTCCTCCAATCTTTTGGGCAGCATCCAATGGAAAATAATTGGTGTTTGTTGACAAAATTGTGAAATCCAATACATGTCACATTCCTCAGATCTTATCCTTGGTGTTGGTGGTACCTCATCTGGCTGAAATTGATGTTCTGTTACAAATACACAGTACAAACCACAAATATACTATTAATATGTATAATAATATTTTTTATAACATCCATAAAGCAAAAAGAAAAAAAAAACAAGTAATTACACTTTTGATCTTAACATAAATATAACATTTTGATATAGAAATGTGTAGATGTTATCAATCACCTAAAAAAGGCAATAAAAAAGGATCATGGGAATCAAAATCTATGCTATTAGCCTATTTATATCATGTAAAAACTATAAATTAATCATGCAAGCAACATTGTTTAGATAAAGTTTTACTCAAAAACTATATTTTATATATGTTACAAAGAGACAAAGTAATGCATCAGAAAAGCTATTCACAAAATAATGTTTCTTGCATTTTATGTAACTTTTATTGTGTATGCATAGTTTTTAAGTATTTAAAAAATAAATAATGATGACAAACGTTAACTATTATTATTACAATCAAATAAAATTATATCCAAATCCAATATAAGATTTATTATAAAGATTCTGATAAGGCAATTTTAAAAGTACATTTTGGTGTTGTTTGTTTTTGAAGATGTTAAATGTCTGAAGTTTGAAAATCATATCTGAAATTAAGAGAATGCCTTAAAATTTGAAATTAAAAGCCTCTTAATTTCAATTCAGACTACTTTCTTTCTCTTAAAATTCAAAGAAAAATTCAAATGATAGAACCTCTTAAGTCTGAATAATAAACAAACAATGCAAATTAAATTAAGATCTTAAATTCAGACTTCAGATGATTTTCAGAGTCTCTTAATTGCACACAAAGACACCCTTTGCATGGATTTTTTTTTTTAATTTTTCACATTAACTATCTCTCAATTAACATAATTAATCAAAATAGGTAAACAATAGTGTTTATAAAGAATGTTTTCCTACACAACATGTGATGATTGAAGTTGAGCATGAGGAGAATCTTAAAACACATGAAAGATTGTAAAGCTGGTTAGGATTTAACTAATAAAGGTTGAGTTTGAGTTTGGGTTTCGTTTGGTTTAGAATTGCTACAAGAATTATATAAAGTCAAAACATTGGACCACACACTCCTTTGTCATGCAGCCTGCAATTTCTTTATTTGCATTCACACCAGCCATTCCTCTTCAATTCCATCACCTTTTCTATAAATTTAATTTCTTAATTTCCTATAAATACAAATAATCAACATACATATATATAACTTCCCTTAATTAAGACGTTTGTTATGATGAAATCATTAATGAAATTGTTACAAGCTTGAATTTTTAGCTGATGAAAGTTACACATGAATAAAAATTAACAAAACAAAGGAAAACCTATTAAAAAACTCTTTTCCATTGTTCTGTTTTTGATTTTCATCAATTTGATTATAAAAAAAACAAGAGAAATAAAGTTAGTTTTATTTATTTTTTTCCATTAAGAATAAAGACTGTTGTAATCGATATGATAAAAAAAACATGTAAAAATCATTTGATTCTATTCTCAAGATTTCATCGTATCAAATGCATCTAGATTACTTTTCTATATAAAGATTGTAAAAGCATCAAACTATATACAAAATTTTTGTTTATTAAATTGTTTTACGATGGTAATTTAACAGTTAGGAATTTATAGTAAAGTTAATTCCAACAATAAGAACTTAACACATGTCTCTTATAATCGAGAGTTACGTGATTTACTGGTTAACTATGAGACTAATTGGTAGGGGCTCTAAAAAGATGGTTATCGTTTTATTTTTTTTAAATAACAAGTAGTAATATACCAATAAATGTAGCTTTTTTCGAACAACAGATGTTAGTGGTTAGTTATTAATACAAATGTTAGACATCTGAGGGTTAGAACCGAACCTCACACCTCCACCTATGAAGAAACACCCTTAGAAATGCTTGAACTCGAGACCTCAACCAAAAGTAACCACTCTCACGTTTGATGGTGACCACTTGATCTATGTCTAAGTGGTTACCAATATATGTAGCTAGTCGGTTTTTCCCATATTGATAGATGATAGTTATGACCGATGACAAAATTATAGAAAGAAGAAAGTTTGAATTGTATAGTAATTAATAACATTTATTTAAGATGTGGAGGATCATTTAAGGTGCATTTATTAGTAGAGCATAAATTAAACGAGTGATAATGGTAATAACTATTCATGCATGATTTACAACATAATATCATCTAGACAATGAAAGATTCTATCAATATGTTGTTGCTGCTCTTTTTATTTATTTGACTTTTTCATCATATAATTAAATTTATTTTCTCCCTTAATTAGTCTTGCATAAAAATTCAACTATGCCGCATAAAATTCATGATAATTAATTATAGATCTTACTTAGTTCTCATAAATAATGTTACACAAAATAACATTATTAATGTATAAAATTATATTTATATCATGCAACTTTAAAAATAACTTAACATTACCAATACATATGAAAACTTATATATCTTGTGAATAGTTAATTCGAATGGTAACACTCATTATAATAAAAAAAAAAATCATTTTTAGTTTAATACGGTTAATAATAATAAATAATATAATCAAAATAAAAAATTCATAACAATCTCCAATTTCTCATTTAAAATGTGATTTTCACTTTTTCAGTATTCCTAGAAATAAAAATAGCATGTATAGGGTATCAATAGTATTAGCATAATACCTGTACCTTTTTCTTTAAAAAAAATAGCATGTATCTACAATGATTACATAGTATTTTATTTTGTATAGGTAAGAAATTTTTATTAAATCTGGCAAAATGCATGTACATCTGGTTAAAATTTAAATATAAAATATGAATGGCTAGCTATAGATGAAAATATAAATATAAAATATGAATGGCTAGAGACACAGTACTTAATTAAGGGTTTGACTGGTCTAAATTTGATTAATTAAATAGATGAAAATATATGCTTCATTAGAGGAGGCAGCAAAATCATTTATATACATAAATAGACACTTTATCCTTTTAAAAATAAAAAACTGCAATGGATCAAGTTTAATTTATTTATTTAAGTTTTAATCATCAGTTAACAATTTATTAATTCATATTTAAAGTTTGTCCCAAACTTAAAACTAAAAAATTAATATTTTTATAGTATGATAATTTGGATCAAATTAACAAACAATAAGATACTCTTTGTGTATTAATGAAATTATGTTTGCAATGATCATCTGATTATTGTATATCTATGATCGATCTATCTATAATCTATAATAACTATTAAAAGATTAAATAAATTGCCATTTGTCTTTTTCTTTGATGTCAAGTGAAATCTTTACTAATGATATATGTTAATTACTATTTCAAGGTTAATTAAAGAAGTTAAATTAAATTCTTTTTAAAATAAAATTGTGTTAAAATACTTAGATCGCATAAACTCACAGCAAACAATATTATTTTTTTATTAATAGTTATTATAGTAACAATAAAATTAATATTATTATTAATAAAACTTAAAAGTTATTAATGATCATCTTATTTTCTAAATGGTTTATACATAAATAATTAATTATATAAGATATTTAGTATCATTAGTATTAAAAGTTTAAATATTGATTTTTAATTTAAGTTTATATATATATATATATATATATATATATATATATATATATATATATATATATATATATATATATATATATATATATATATATATATATATATGTTTAAGAAAACAATTTATTAAAATTATATGTTTAAGTAAACTAGTTTCCTATAAAATAGTAGTCTATCTTTCAAACTCAGTGCCAAACGCTTTATGATATTTTTAGCTACAAAAATTTATAGATTAATATTGATTTTGTATTGTTTTTATTTTATAAAAATAATAATAAACGGCTGACTTTTGTAATGAAAGTGGAAGTATATAGTACTAACACTATTAATTTGTTTGACTAAATGTAATATACATGATTATTTCCTAGCTGGCTTAATTCATTAATTAGTCTCTATATATTCCCACAAAAAATTAAAAATCAAACTCTTCTTAATTATTATGAAATAATAAACGACTCCGTATTTAATTAATTAGGCTTATTAAATTTAGTAGACTAATTAAGGACAATTGAAAATAAAATATTCAAAAGTAACTTACCATATTATGATTGAAATTATCGTTGGAAGTTGAGTAATACTGGTAGTGGGGTTGACCACCATGGCTCGAACCATCTGGGGTTGATGGCTCAGAATCATCTGGGCATTCAAGGTTCACTCCAAATAGTCTAACCCTCCTTGGGTTCCCACTTGTCACAACTTCTCTTTGATTGTTTTCCACATTTTCATTTGTAATTACTCCTGCATTATATATCACCATTATTAATTAATTACAATATATTTTTAATCAATTATTATAAAACAATAACGTATTTTTTTTTTTTTTACAAAAGATATGATATAATTTCCCTAGCTTCCTTCCAAATTCCAATTTTTTAATGCATTAATATCCAATAATTTGTTGAATAAAAAGACAAGTATTTCAATTTAACTTATCTCTATGGTTTTCAGTGTTTCTACTTTCTAGAAATATAAATTAAAAACAATTTCCTAAATTAATAAAATTTTTATTAGGTTCTATATCATTCAATACAAAAAATATATTATTTTAAAGAAATATTATAACGAGTAACTTGTAATTAATTATCATCCCTTTATATTTATATAAAAAACAACTATAAAAAAATAAATAAGTATATTAGAATTATGTAATAAAATGCTCATTTTTCTTAAAGAGGGGGGGGGGGAGTAATTATGTGATGAACTCCAAAAATTTTGGTTGGGAAGTGGGAAAGATTTATAGATTATAATTAATGTGCAATCAATCTCACACGTATACATACAACATAAATTGAGGAAATTTATTATATATATGAATATATAATTTTATACATACACACACACACGAAATACTAAATATCTTTAGTAAAAATTAAATAAAAATTACCTGCATGAAGAGAGTCACGTTGGTATGGATGAGGAAGAGATAGAGGTAGGTGGTGAGAAGGATAATTATATAAAACCCTAGTGGTCCAGCCATTAATCTGCAGACCACCACCACTAGCTGCCGGCGGAGCTACCGCTACCGCTACATTATCTTGCACCGGCAAGGTAGCAACAGCTGGTCGCCGTCTCCACCCAATAAACAGCCTGTCACAGTCAAACCTATGTCGTTCAAACAAAACGACGTCGCCAGCATCCAAACGTTTTTCCTTCACAAACCGGCTCCATCCTTTCGTCAAAACATAGCTTTGACTACTGTTCCAATAAGAGTACCTGAACCTCCACGGCTTTCCGGTCTCGTCCTCGAAACTGAGCAGCAATCCTTTCTGTTGGTCGACGGCGGAGGAAGAAGAAGAAGAATCAGCGGCGGTGCCAAGCGGGAAGTATTTCTCGGCGTGTTGTTTGGGAATGACTAGACGGTTGAGCTTTCCGACGTCGCTTGGTGTTAGAGGCTTCTCGAACATGGGTTCTTTAGAGAGGGTGGAATCTTGTTGGTGGTAATTGGTGTTTATGTCGAAATTGAAGGTGGAGGTGGGTGGTGGTTGAGGGTGGTGGTCGGAAAAGATAGGATTTTTAGAGGGGGAATTAGAGTCCATAATAGGGTATGGGTGTTGATGGTGGTGAGTCCACCAGGGTGAGTCAGGTAGGTTGGAAGAAAAGTGAGTTAGGGACATGTATGTATGTAATGTAATGTAATGTGTGTGTTTGTGAACGTGTGAAAAGTGTGTGTGGGGGCAGTGAGAGAATAGAGGCGTGAGGAATATGGTTTTTTGATGTGGAAACTATTTGAGATATGTATATGTAGCTGAGAGACTTGGGGATGGGGGTGCCTTTAATTTTTCTATTTTCTTTTTTTCTTTTTTCTTTTTTAATAATTTTTTTTTTTGGTAAGGAAAGGATGGGAAGTAAGACAAAATGTCAATATAATAAATAATATTCCATTTATCATTACAGGATAAACGATCTAGCTAGTGTTTGAGCTTGTTAAAGGTGAGGGGGTGAGTTTGTGTTTTCTCAAATAAAAAGGGTCAATTTTTATTATTTCCATTGTTTTTTTGGAGAAAAAATTGATCGAAAGACTTAATTGATTAAAGGGTTAAAGTCTTACAATAGCAACCTACTTTTGAAAATGTATCGATATGGTACGTCTACTTTTTTATGTGTTTATATGGTACGTGTACTTCATTTTATTGTATCGATATGGTCAAATTACATAATAGAGTCCGGTTTTTACATATGAAACAGGGTTACAATGGATTGAAAAACAGGAGTCTATCACAAATATGATCATATCGGTATGAAAAATTGAAGTACAAGTACTATGTCGACATTTAAAAAAGTAGACGTACCATATTGATAAATTTTTAAAAGTAGGTTACTATTGTATGACTTTACCCTTGATTAAACAATGAATGTCTTCGATTTTATGAAAAAAAGGCTATCATATATATGATCCGTTACATAAGGTTTTATTCATTGATTTTAAAAGGTCTAATGTTAAAATGTCATACGTTTTTTTCAACTTAGAAAAATCTAAAATACATCTATCACTTGAAAGCAAATTTATCAAAAATTCAAATTTAAACTCATCCGTTGTATATCTAGTTCTCTATTTATTTCATTGCCTCCTTTTGGAACAAAACTCATATTTACCACAATCTTCCATTCAAACTATAAGGTCCCGTTTGAACTCTTAGGTTACAAATTAAATAATTAACGACATCATGTTCACATTTTATCAAATTCTATAGATTAAGAAATTTATCGTCAATGTCTTAACTTGTATTTTTAGAATTTTTCACCATAATGGAGTTATAATGACTAAAGAAAACTTCAAAGAGAAGAAAAACAAAAGAAATCCATTTTCAATTGGTATTTAAAATTCATACTTGCTGGCAAGTTTGATTTGGTGAGGTCACTTGTGGATGGATGGCCTTCAGGCCGGGCGTGGTTGGCAATGAGCTTTTTGAAGCCTTAACTCTTAATTTTTGTAAGTTTGAGCTCTAAAGTTTCGTTTTTGAGCTTTTCATTCAGAAATGAAAGCTCTCAAAAAGTTGTTTTACAAGAAGCTAGGAAGTAGATTTCAAAATGAGGTTGTGATTTTGGCATAACAAAATTACCTTTTAACCCTCTAATAACTGTAAAGTACAAGTTATAACAAATAGCAATGTCATTTATGTTATTTAATACTAAAAACTTCAGTTCTTTTCAAAATTACAGCTTCAAAAGTTTCAACTATTAAAAACTTCAACTCACAACTTCAGCTCAAATTAAGATACATCTACTTGTGTCAAACATAACTTTAATCTACTAAATTATAAAGGGCTAAAGCCGTACAATTGCAGTATATTTTTTAAGGTGTATCGATATAGTACGTGTACTTTTTATATTGTTAATATGATACATTTACTTTTTTATAACCGGTTATTTCGTCTAGCTTTGCGCAGTTGTGGGAAAATTGTCGGTACGAACTTGTTCACCGTTGGATTCACATGAAATTTGAGGAGAAGCTTCGCAACACATAGTTCTTCGATCTGGACGGTGGAGATCGTGATTGGAGATTTCTACAGAGGTCTGTAAGTGTTTGAAGTTGGCTGTGTTGTATGATTTCTCCTACCAGGTTATCACAAGGACGAGAGAGTGTATTTGATGTTTCAATTATGAAAATTTGGACATTAATAAAAAGAAAAATTCCACTCTTAACAGGTATAGCCAGTAACCGGTTACTAAATGTATCATATTGGTATGAAAGAATGTAGTACGCGTATCAAATTTGAACGATTCAGAAAGTACACGTATAATATGAATAATCAAAATAGTACACGTACCATATCGATACATTTTTAAAAATACACAACTATTATACAACTTTAACCCAATTATAAATGAACAACTACAAGTAATATTGTAATTTGAAATATAATTATGATTAATACTCTTTTTTTTATATAAGAAAGCTCCACTGGAGTCATCATCGGTTGCCTTACAGTAACTCGAGCTCCACAAACCTTGTTTTCTACATGTAAAAAGCACAACCTTCCTCACTTCTGACGACAAGATCGAATTGTAACACGAGTATCATCGAAAGTTGGAATTGTCATCTAAAACTATTGAAGAATCCAATCAATCATCGTTCAACCACATATCCATCTTATCTTCTATATGTGATTTAGTTATGATTTAAGTTTTTTTTAACCTAATATTAGATAGTAAAATGTAATTATATATGACATTGAAGTTGCAAAAAGTATTGTGTTATATACATACACAAACTTACACTAATTTTATTTTCATACATCTCCCTTACACTTATAGTTTTACTAATGATCTATTCGATCATACAGGGCCAATGTGTATGATTAGTAATTTAAGATGTGTACGTATAATACTAGCGAGTAAAAGTTAACCAAATTTTAAATAGGAGGGGTTAAATTAATCATTCGTCAAGTGTCTTTAGGTGCCACATGGCAGGTTTGCATAAGTAAGGGGTAGCAATGCAATGATAACTACCAATGTTAAATTAAGACTCAAACATGCATATATGATGGTTCCACTTTCAACACAATGATGGTTCAAGACTTCAGGTGTGTTTTAATTTGAGTGGGTTTATTACTTTATTATTTTTGTAAAGTGATTTTCATTTAATTATGATTTCAAAACGTGATAAACACTGTTGAAATATTTGAAATGGGAGGTCAGTGCCGGTCGTATCATTTTTGAGACCCGTGACATATACTTAAAAATGACTCTCTATATATATAAGCAAAATTCGTATAAAAAAGTTACAATTAAAAAATATTGAAAAAAAAGATATACTTTTTATTCGTATGATTATAAATTGGGCAAAAATTGCATACAACAGTAAATTATATTTTTATTAGTAAAATGAGGAAAAAGTAAAATTTAAATGATTCATAATATAAATAGTAAACATATGTGTCAAAAGTATATAACATCCCAACAAATAAATATACATCTCATTAATATTTTTAATAGTCGTATAATAATTAAATAATATAAACCTAGTGATAAACAAAAAAATAATTAAACTCATTGAAAAACAAACGTATAAATATTGAATTTGATGGATAGTATATAAAAAGTAAATAGACGATATATGTAGATGAAAATCCAAGTGGTAATGATGAGATAAAAAATAAAATAAAAATGCAGATGATGGGATTTGATCCCACGAAATTATGGTTCTAAGATAAGATGATTGTCAGATGAACCAACACGATATTTATGTATTTATCGCGCAACAAATATATAAACTAATACTGGACAGTTAGGCTATATTAACATATAAAATTTTTTTTGGCCCCTCATAAAGAATTGGGCCCTGGGCTATGGCCCATGTGCACCAGGCCCAGGGCCGGTCCTGTGGGAGGTGATGTGTATAGAACACGTTTTTCTCATACATATCAAGTTTACTTAAAATGATAAATTCATCATTACTTTTGATCAGGTACAAGACAAACATGATATAAATATGATTAAAGATAAAATAATCATTTTTGTTAAAGTTATTATGTGTGACAGGAACGTGTTATGTACAAATCACCTTTCATTTGAAAACCCTCAACCAAAATCCATTAATCCATTATATGTGATATTAGTGTCCAATTAATGATATTATGACAGAAACGTGTTGTATACAAATCACCTTTCATTTGAAAAACCCTCAACCAAAATCCATTAATCCATTATATGTGATATTAGTGTCCAATTAAAGGGGGCTTTAGATTCCAAATGGGTTAGGGAATGGATATGAGTTTGGAAATAAATTTCAAAGAAATGGGAATGAGTAAATTAGAAGAGAGAATTTGACAATAATTCCTATTTTTTTGGATACCAGATCTTTTGTTGTCAACCAATCAGAACGTGACAAAATCAAAAGCATGGTTTAAAGCATTAAATGTACGATTTTTGATATATGCACAAGCTTTGATCCATGTTCAATGTTCAATGTTAAATGTTAATGGTTTAGATCATTAAATGTACGTATACGTCCATTCTATGTATTACACTACAAACAAAGTGTCATTTAGTGACACATGGTTTTAGTGACACAAAAATAAGTGTCATTATATCTTACTTTTAGTGACACTATATCTTACTTTTAGATTTTTACCCACACTTTTTCTTTTTTGGTGACACAAAAATTTTGTCACAAAATACTTGAGGCCTATACCCACATACTTTTTTAGTCACTAAAAATCTATAGTCACTCCACTTTTACCCACTCTTTTTATTGTGTAGGTAAAAGATTTTGATACCTATAGTGACACTTTTTTGACAAAAAAAGAGTGGGTAAAAGTGGAGTGGGTATAGATATTTAGTGACTAAAAAAGCATGTGGGTATAGGCCTCAAGTATTTTGTGACACTAAAAAAGAAAAAGTGTGGGTAAAAGATTGCTCTATACCTACTCTTTTTATAAGTGTCACTAAAAGTAGGATATAGTGACACGTATTTTTGTGTCACTAAAAGCATGTGTCACTAAATGACAATTGAAACCGCTAAACTATGTTTCTCTTTTTCAAAAGTATGTATTTTTTTACTGGCTACCAGATTAGCCGGTAAACACAACTGATAAAATAAAAAGTTCAAGAACTTAAAATGTAAGTTCTGGACAGAGGGTAGACTAGGAGTAGGAGTATGCTATTTGCCGTTAAAAAAACTAAAATATGAAAAAATTGTGGGTGTTTTTTCCAACAATTAATCAAGTAAAATATATAAGGTAACTTGTTTGGTAACCGGTCAAACAGATCAAGTATACACTTTTAATTAAGACAAAAATAGTTTAGAGACTTAAACAACAAGAAAAAAAGAAAGATAATAGAGTTTTTTCAATATTAACACAAATTCAAATACCAAGCCTTACATAGAACATCACCCAAAGAGCATGTTGATGGGTTAGGACTCGGGAGATGAATAAATGAAGAAGTAACCACCCCACCCCACCCCATTCCCATCCCACCGGCACCATCAAGCACCCCCTCCCCCCCCCCCCCCCCAAGCCCTCATGTTAAATTAGGGGAGGGAGGGGGGGGGGGGTTTGGTCCCATGTAGGGGATATAGGTTACGGATTTCCATGAATTCGAGTGATTAGGCACTTTTCTTTTATCCTTTCAAATCCTTCCTTTTGGAGTTGAAATTAAAACACAGAATGCATGCATTCATCATCATTATTGTGTAGACTAAGTTACTACAAATACTGGACCATGTATGGCCGGCGCCATGCCTTTCATAACACACACACACACACTCACTCATCAATCGTCATGTGATGTCCTTCATGAGGGGTCACCTATCTTTTCTCCCCTGCCCTCATTTTTCCTACTCAAATATTATTATTTTAATGGCAATTTCTTCATGCACCATACTCTAGTTTCTCATACACCATACTCTATAATTTTGACCAATGATTTAACTAAATTGTTGTTTATGATTGGGTGTATGGTTTCTCTTTTTCATTGAAAGTAATATAGGTTAATTGACCTAAATATTATATGTTGTAGAGTATGGTGCATGAAGTAGCACCCATATTCAATTAATTCACACCAAATTAAACACCTACGTACGTGGAAATCCAACTTTACATCTACTCTTCTTCTTTTTCTCTTAATTTCTACATGTGATTGTATAAAAAATTGTGTTAAAGATTATACAATTCGTGATATCCTAGAGGTTAACGATTCAATTATACGTATAGTCGAAAACCAAACATATAGATTATAGTATTGTTATGTTATATGTAAAATTAAAACCCAAACATACATGAAATTAAAGGTAACAAGATTAATTTGATTGTAATTTAAATAATATCGATCACTACAAGAAATGAGTAATTACTCAATGTTTCTTTGAGTATATATGCATTTATGGTTCTCCCTTTTTAACTTCAAAAATATATATATAATATGGTTCGTGTTAGTTCCTAAAAAATGCAGAGTACCGTGCACATGTGAACACACGGGATTAGGATGTGAACATGTTACGACAAAAAGTTTTTGTTAAAAAATTTATTTTCATATTCATTTAGATACAAATAATATAAGACTAATGGTAAAAAAAATTACACACATTCATATTTTCTAGCATTTAAAAAGTCATGTAAACCTAAAAAATTTATGTGAACATTTTTAGTGTGAACAGACGTTCAAAACAGTGCAGTTCATGTGAAAATGCACGTTTCACATAGTTTTAATTTGTGATTTTTTACAAGTAGTCTTGTATTATTAATTAAACATGATTATGAATTTTTTTTTCAAAAAAATGGTATTAAGCGAGAGAAAGAATCAGGTTCAAGAAAGTAGCCTAAATAATCAGGGGCGGATCCAGGATTTTTGGTTATCGGTGTCACTTTTTAAAAGTAAGTTTAATAGTTAGGTTTTCAAAACATTTTCTAAGATGGACCGGGTCACTGAAACGGGTTGCCAACAGAAAATTAACAAATAACAAGATTTTTATCATTACAAAAATACATAGTACAATGCCAATTCTCAACTGTCACAGTTGCAACTGACAAAACCAATATTAGCTTCAACACGTAATTGATAAACCAAAAGATACGAAAGATGCTTCATAATTTCCATCATTTATCTAGCAATCTCGCAGACTCCATTCAAGTTAGAAAATATTGGATCGTCTTTCAAATTCTCAATATAGTATTCAAGTTGATGTAGTAGATTAACATTTTCATCATAATTAAAATCATTCGGATACATCTCCGCCAACCTTAATAACTTTGTGCATCAAAGTCCCGAAAAGAATCACACGGTTAGGGATTTTTCAACATATTTAAGTACATCTATAATCGATGAAGCGATGATATCGATTAGGAATTTTTCGACCAATTGGACCAGTGTCTTCAACAAGGTTTGGACTAGTTTTTTTTAATGTTTTGGGTTGGTTCTTGAATTTTGTCTCTTATCCTTTTTTTTATTGGGCTTCTATTTAACTTTTAAGTTTTTGTGATTAAACTCAGTAATAATTTAATAAGTTTGGGTAATGAAATCAACAAATATAAATTAGATTTGTATATAATGCTTTTATAAATTTTTCGTAGGTGTCACTCAAAAAAAAATCCCAGGTGTCACTCGACTTTTTGATACATACGTAACTCAATATTTTATAATTTTATAGGTGTCGAGTGACACCCATTACAAACAATTGCATCCGCCCCTGTAAATAATGAGTTGTACTCTCTCGAAACACACACACACACACACATACATACATACATACATGCATACATACATACATACATACATACATACACATAGAGAAAGAATCAGGTTCAAGAAAGTATCCTAACTAATCGAGAGCATCACAAACACCCTCTTGTTTTTTAATATAAATATGTATAAACCAATATTATAATACTTTTTATCAAAAGAATCATACATTTATACATTATGATTAATTTTTTTTTTTTGAAATTTTGTGAATGGTTGAAAAAAATCATGTGAATGATCATTTAGTTGGATGGTCATTCACATAAATATATATAATCATTCAGAAAATTTTGAAGGACGTAGAATTGGTGAATATATCTAAAATTTACACATGACGCATTTAACATTAATTTTAACATGATTGCGAAAAAAATTTCATAAAAGTTTTTAGGGTTGGTACCATCGAATGGACTCGATTTTGTGTGGTACTTTCTTAAACATAAGTGTTTGTGTGTGTATGTATGTGTGTGTATATCTGTACATCTATATGTGTGTCTATATATGTATATGTGTGTGTGTGTGTGGAGGAGTTCAATGAAGAACCTCCATGCGTCGAAGAACATTGAAGAACCTCCATGCACCACCACAAATGCATCACAATCCTCGCATGATGCATCATTATTTCCACGTGATGCATCAAATTCCGGTGTGATCCATCGACTTCCTGCGTGATGCATTAAGATTTTACATTATGCATCACCTGATCCAATGGCTATAAAGTGGTTCCCTGGTTTTCGATGCATATAGGTTCTTCATTGAACCCACCCCTACACACACACACACACACACACACACGCATATATAGTGTGTTCAATGGAAAACCTATATGTATCGGAAAATCGGGAAACAACTTAATAGCCATTGGATCAAGTAATGCATCACGCAGAAAGTCGATGCATCACGCGAGAATTTGATGCATCATGTGGAAATAA